>VYZM01020333.1:254144-347596 GCA_013398915.1 Dromas ardeola
AAAAGCCAATGCATCTCAGCCATTTGGAAATACTCCAATCACTTTCCAAATGTCTGCAGACCCACAGTTAAATTCTGAAGCGTTTTGAAGCATAGCTAACTCAGCTAATTGCAGCGAATTCCTCTCTGCATCTTTCCCTTTTCACCTTCCCAGCAAGGTGAGACCCGACTGAGATCAATAATAGCAGCACTAAGTAGTTCAGTGCATCTTGCAGGGGTATGGCAGTGTGAGGCCCCTATTCGTTGAATTCCTAAGGAATGGAAGGTTTCTCTAGATAATTCAAGTGATGGCCCTTTTCGGTCCCACTATACATCCAAGATGTGCTGGGCAAAGTCAGAAAAATCTATGACTTCAATAGGTATAAAAAGAAGGTTCTGAAAATGCATCCCCTTGTTGACAAGGACGCAAAGAAACCGATGGGACCGACGTTAGTGTCATCTGCACCAATTTTAGGCTGGGGTCCCCTTTTGATTCCACTGGGGCTACGCCAAGGTGGTACCTGTGCAAGGGAAAGGAAACCCCAACCTGAAGTCACACAAGGCAACTGGACAATCCCATAGAGACTGCGAAATCTCAAGTAGTTTATTTTTTCTTCAAACATCCCATTCCTTAGCAGACAGCCACGCAGGGAACACAGTGCTTGGAAATGTCAAAATAACATTTTTGCCGAGACTGAGGTCTCAACAAAACCCTGAATTTCAATGCCCCTGAATATGGAGAAAAAATGTCCAACATTGGATCTGGTCTGCGCAGCTCAGACCATGCCCCTGTTTCTGTTCCCAGGAACGGGCATTTTTCTAACTCTATCCTCCTCCTTAAGTTTCCTGCACGGTTAAGGCAGTTGCGGGATGGAAGCGAAGTGCTGACAGGGGAAGGCCCATACTGCAATTCGGGAAGCGGAAGGATGTCTGGGACTCTTCATTCGTTATTCTATAACAAAAAGGGGGTTGCAGGCAAAACTGGCTTGTGGGTTTGAAACCAGAAAAAAAACCAAAGGGCCTGCCGGGATGGATGAAGGTTTTGGTTTGTGTGTCTGTCTTTAAACTAAAGCTCTGTTCTTGAATCTGTAACCAAAGCACTGACAGAAAAGCCCTTCATGATGCAGGGATCTGATACATCCTTAAAAAACCAAAGAGTGGGATGGGGAGAGAGATTTTCAAAAGTCGCATTGCCAAAAGAAATAAAACAACAATCACGCAGGAATTTGAAGTTACAGATTAAAGATAATGTAAGAACCCCATTCAGCTGTGTCTCCCATACATACCAAGAGAAAAGATTAAGTAAAAAAAAAAAAAAAGGCAAAAATAAAAAATGAAAACGTTAAGTGCTCTGGAATCCTCTTGCTGTAACTCCTGTCAAGCAGGACTTTTGACGGTACTGACAAACCACGGCTCTTGAACACCGGGAGTTTGTTTTGCATCACGTCAGCACGCCATTCTCCTTCACCTTGGACTTTCAGGGGGGAAAAAAATGAAATAGTGAAAGGGCTTATAGAATTTCAAGGAATCAGACTTTTAGAATGTTTCTATTCTGTGACATTTGTGTTCGAGTCTGAATGTGTGTGTATAGTATAAAATTATGAGCTAACATTTGAAAAGACAGCAGTCTAAGTAATAAACTTTCAGAATGAAGAGAACTGTACAGAATGATTTCAAAGGCTTATACTTGACAATTATACATATTTTATGAGACAGTTATGCACCCTGTGCCTTTTTTAAATTCATTGTTTTATGGATGCAGTATCTCTATTTTAGCAGACAGGATATACTAAACCAATCTAATGGTCTAAAAAGCATCATTTACCACCCAACATAACAATGGCACTGCATAGCTTAATAACTTTTTTTTTCTCCTTAAACTCCTTCATTAATCAAGTGATTCTTAACATGGCTGAAAACCAAGAATCAAATATCTGCGGTTACAATATTTGTTGAGTATTTGGCACGGTGGAGTTTATTTGATACACCCTTTTCTTTTTTTGCCCTTATTGTTGCTGAACATATAGTGCTCTGCATAAATTACAAACACACATGTAAAGTCAGTCAAGTGGAAGCAGTTTGATACCCCATACCCATGTTTCAACGCCTAGATAAGAGCAAAGTCTGCTAAAGAGGTGTTGAACATGAGTGGCAAGTTATCAACCCTCTGAAATTTTGCCAAGTCTGGGGTGTCCACTGCCAGCAATGGACAAGGACCTGGGGAAGATCAGCCCCTCCGCCAGCTGCATGGAAGTGATGTCCAGCATTCGGTTCCACATGCCAGGTTACTTCTCTAAACATCTGCAAGTTCACAACAGCTTCAAAATACAAACCAAAAAAAAAGGAACTTTTTGGATTACGATGCTAACCCTTAAAACCCTTCTGACATTTAGTCCATTGGAAATGGGTCCGGTTCCCCGGGGAAAACTCATCAAATACAACCAATTTGTATTGCTTCCCAGCAGGAATGTTTTGGAAAAAAAATAATAATAAAATGCATGCAAAATAAGCCTGACCCAATGCTTCTTGAGATCAGATGAAAGCTTCCCCGTGACTTTTGCAGGCTTAGATAAGACTGCATTGCAAAAGCAAAGCCAAATCTGCTGCGGCATGGGTGCCTCTCGGGGAGCTGAATGAAAATTTCAGAGGTGCTCAATGCTGGCCAGCCTCTGCTCCCATAACCCAGCCTTCCACAGGAACACTATTTGCACATCTAAGGGCAAAACGTGGCCTCCAGGAGGGGAGATTATTCCACCTTCCTCACACGGCTTCCACTGAAGTCAATGGCATTTCTCAGGTGAAAAAAAAAAATCTCAGTCGCGAGGGTTGCAGGATTAAGGTCAGTATTCCTTTCATCTTGTACACACACACACACACACGCACACTTACTTTAAAGAAAACATCCACCACACAATTTCTAGATTGCAAATTATATATATATATATCTATATATATCTTTAAAAACTGGAGAGAACATAAACAGCCTCTCCATATATATATGTATTCACCGAGTCACATAGAATATGAAAAAAACTATATTATGTAAATCATCATATTATCTATAATTCTCCAAGTGACAATTGTTTTTATAGAGACACAGTGCATTCGTTCTGTTTTTTAAAAACATATTATGTGTCTTCATTGGCTTGGTAGCGTATTAGAATGAAGGCGTATGATAAAAAACGCAGAGGATTAAACAAACCCCTTGAGTCACATTATGTTTGGGTGAATTAAACAGGATCCTTCCCCAAACGAGCATAAATAAATCCTCCCTATGGAAAAGTGTCAGCGATTTAAGGGTTAACATAGATTTGGAAAAAAGTTTTAAAAAAATCTTATTAGAGGACTACACAGACAAGTATTTGGAACTCATCCCCCTTTAAAAATGACAGCACGTTTGGCAAGTGTGAGCAAATGTCTTGAACTTTACTGGGTTTGAGAGATCTGAGCACAGCTATTCGCAGACAAGCCCAAAGCTGCGATCTGCGAACAAGCCTCGGCTGGAAGGACTCGGATACCTCTGACAGCACTGCTCGCCACCTGGAAGGCTTCCAGCAGCTTTCAAGGTATTTATCGGGGACTGGTGGCTGGTGACAGAGTGTGACTGGTGAACAACTCCGGCACCGTTCCCTCTTTGCTGTCACAGAGCACAGCACCCAGACCGGCCAACCCTCCAGCCCACGCTGCGGGGCTCCACGGATCCCTGGGGCCCTGTTTGCAACTGCAAACACCTGTTCTGGCACGGCTGGTATCACCTTGCTTTCTCTATGCCTCATGACCAAGCCTGTCCGTTTTGCCGAGGTCTCCGATGAACCTCTGCAGGTGACCTTCTTGGAAGCTCGTACTGTCATCAAAGGGGCTGGTACCCAGCCACGGCGGCTCCCTGCTTTCGCCATCACCCCGCAGGATTTCAGAAGTGATCCCATTAAAAGATGCTGTTCTCAAGAATCCTGGCTGGGTCTGACTTTGAGAAAAAGACAAAAGTTTCCTGTGTTGCCGTTGTTGTTTCGCAGTTGTGTTTCTTCATTCTCGCTCTCTTCTTGTTTTCATTAAAAAGGACCCTTGTATTATTAATATAGTTCACCCCTCCACAGTCACTATAAAACAGACTCCATATTTTCACACCACTCATGATCTTCAAGGTTATAGATAAATTTTGTCCTATGTGGTTGATTTTGGGGCACCGAGTCCCGCCCCAGATTGTCTAGGGTGAGTGTAGAGGCAAAAAACTCACTAGTGCTGAGACCACCTTCGTGGTTCTTGATGTATCTTTTATAGTTTTTCCTCAAGCACTGCCAGGTGGTTGTATATAAGATGAATGCAAAAGACTTCAGGGCTATAGCAATACTAACATACAGGTATCGATAGACCACGTTGTCGTACAGCGCGCAGGCTCCTTGCTCGCCACAAAACGTGCTCCAAAACAGACACGTGGAGTCAATTCCAGCCCCAAAGATCAGTGGAGGTGGGATAAAACCTGTCAAAATAAGAGAGACAAATCATGCTTTTATGACCCTTATGATAAAGAGAGAAGATGTGATTGCAGTGAATGGAAAGAGAGGATACTTTATTGAGGTTAATAGTCCCAGCTGCAACCTGTGGTTCTAATTTTTTAAGTTCTAAATCAACCTAAACAAAGTCTGTGAATGAGTTTTTAACTTGGACTTAACATCTATGGAAGAGATTCCTGCTGATATCAACATGCAGGAAGGATTTTACTCAAGTTTAAGTGGCTTTTATTAAGCTTCTCGTTTGCCTAATGAGACTGAGTGGAGGGGTAAATGAAAGAGGAGGCGGCCAGGCTTGCAGCCTGCTCTCTGTTTAGGTATTGGTAATTCTGCGCTCTGGGGAGTTCATCTGAAGGATGTCACAGGACCACAGTTCAGAGCCTGAAAAGAGCAACGCACTGAGGTCTAGTTTTGCACCTTTCCCTGACACAGAAGAAGGTCTTCTCTAGGTCTAAGGCAAATAAACAGTGGTCTCTAATAGATGCCAAAGATTAAATCTGAAAAGAAGGGAAATTTTCAGTGCACCATTAAATGAAATATCACAGCAGGATTCTCCCGCAGCCACTCCAGCTAACTACTGATGAGCGTTCCTCAATCATAGCTTGCAGCAGAGCTGCAATCTTAAAGCAAAGTAATCACTCCAATCTCATTTAACTAATAAAGACAATGTTTTTCTTCTCCACTTTCCCCATCCTACAGGGATATTGTAGAGGCCCCCGTTTCACATTACCCTGATGGTGGTTAGGACATCCGCGTCCCAGCTCTGCACTCCCCAGCCAGCACAGGTGCACCGAGTGTGCAGCACTCGGAAGACAATGTGGATGTCCTACATACGTACACCATTTCTCTTCCTTCTGCTATATTTATGGGGGGAGGCTGGAGCAGATCAATAAAATCATTGCTGTAGGTTAAGACAGCAAGCAAAGGAGAGCATCGTATCTACTGAAACCGAATAGCGGGCGGGCACAACACACGCTCAACAGCATCACTCCATTCACAGGCACTGTGATGCCTGAGACTCTATAAATACACGTGTAGACAAACAGACACAAGGACCGCAGCTTCTAGACAGGGAAGTGTTTAATCTTGGATCCAGTTTCATCATTAACCTGGATTTCCACCCTTTAAAAAAATATCTTCCTTCAGCTTGTCATGAACAAAATAGTGACATTCATGACATATATCCTAAGACTACAAATAAATTGGTTGTCTTCACTGTTCCCTGTGTTATCTGAGATCTCTTTATTTTATTTTGTCGATGTCTAGAGCTCTGCAGATTTTCTTTGATCTTCCTTATACGTTAATAAATGCAGGAGTTAAGAAAGGCTATATGGGCTTTTGGTACTCATTTTAACCAGTCATTAATAGCACAAATGTAGTAAATAAAAACAGATGATACAAAAGCAAGACAATCTTTTTGTTAAAAACACTAGTCCCAGTCATCACAGCTGAAAACCTGGTTATGTTCTGGAAAAAAATGTCGGCGCCAGCTCCTTGTTTGTCATTTCAGTGACTGGAAACTCCAGACTGGGCTGGTTCAGCTTCTAAGTTAAAAGATGCTTTTTTATTCTTTGAAACCTGTGGACAAGTGCGCACTCAACCTGGAATTTAAAATCTCAGCTGGGCTCCTGCCAGAAACAAGCAAAGGGATGGTGCTGCTGAAGGCAGTTTGTGTGCCCAGCACTGGCGCCGGATGCCCCCCTGAGGGGGTGACATCCAGACGTAGCAGTGACCGAGGATGGCAGCAGCCACACACCCTCTGGACTAGGAGAAAACTGATTTGGATCGTAATTTTGATGCGTGAGCCCCTACTTGTTACCATGCTGAGAGATGTTGGTACAAAGCTTTGGAGATGCACAGGCTGAACTTCAGAAAGAGCGATCATCCCCATCTGCTGGCTTCAGCTGGCTTTCCAGGTTTTCAGGATAATTTGGCCTGGAAATTGCTCCTCATAAGAGTTGAGGAAGGACCCACTTTCACTGAACTCCAAAGCTACACCTATGTGAATGCAGGCATGGATGTGGAAACCTTAAAGAAAACTATATGGAAAACTTTTGGCAACCAGTGAGTGTCTGAGGCCATTTTTACCAGAGGAGAGACTCACAGGAGCGACTTGGTGCCTAAACCCTCTGAGACAAGGCAGTTGAGGAGCTGCACTGCAGACTGGAAAGTCATTCTGAGAGAGAAACACTGTGTTTTTGTCATATTGGAAGAACAGAGGCAAACAACATGGACTCATAGGAAAAACAAAAGGAAGTGCCCCGGTAAACGGAGACTTTGCTAGGATGCACGGTGAACAACGTCCGGAAAGGATGCGTCTGGGATAGCGTAAGTCTAAAACTCTTTGCCATTCCAGACATTTCCATTCCAAACCTTTGGTTCCAATGCCATTGCTTTACTCTTTTCTCTGAGAAACTGCAGTAACGCTTTTTTTTTATGAAGACGCTGTTACGCTGCCCTCTCACAGCAGAATTCCTGTGGAATAAGATAATACATCCAGGAGGATACCGGGTGAATTCAGTTGTGTTTCATGTTATTACAGTGAATATTAAAGAGATTCAATCATGTTTTACCTCTCATTGCAAAGCGATGCAAAAAATTCTGCTATATATATCTATTGCACTGCAGAAACTGTAGGGCTGTATAAAAAAGCTGCTTCTGTCTTACCGAAATCTATTAGCTACGATTGCACCTCCGGGTCTCGTATCTCCTATATTTAATACTCTCCTTTGGTTCCAGAAACAGCTATTATCACTCTCTTCTTAAGTCAAAGCTTAAAGGTGAACTGAAAAGCTTTTAAAATAAATCAGTAAAGCTATTCTCAAACCTCAGGTGTTAAGGGCAAGATTTGGATACCCTTGCTCATATTGAGATATATCTTTCTCTTCATTTTCTGTGGGTTCTAGTTACATTGCTGATACGCTTCAGGATGTATTGTCTTATTTCATGGGAATTCCTTAGCGATAGAACAAAGTATAAAGATTTGAGTTTAAATTCTTACTATGGCTTCTTTATTGGAAGAAAAAAAAAAAGATCTACTCAACTTAAGCATACATGTCTGAGCCTGGTTTTAGAGGAATTCAAGATGCTACTATCTCAGGAGGCTTCACTGCCTTGAAAGGAAAAGAGAAAAGAGAGAAAATATCCCCCTTAAGTACTTTTTCCTTTGGAAACAACAGCCCACAGCCATCCTCCTCGTACACTTGCCCGCTGACACTCCGCATTCAGCCAGCGAGAGCTGAAGACAGGCCAAACCCGGGAGCAGCACCGACAGCTAAAGAAAACGCTGTCTTTGCAAGGCTGGAACCAGAGCTGACCCAAGTCAACCCAGAAGCTTCC
Source organism: Dromas ardeola (assembly GCA_013398915.1). Lineage (NCBI taxonomy): Eukaryota > Metazoa > Chordata > Aves > Charadriiformes > Dromadidae > Dromas > Dromas ardeola. The sequence goes on from VYZM01020333.1 coordinate 261,970, forward strand.
CTTTGAGATATCTGTGCTCTGGATAAGATTACTTGAAGGAGCTTTCTGTATGACTCCAGCTACTTCACCAAAAGCAATGAAAATCTAATTAGCTTTATCGTAAAGTGATCTGGGACCACCATTTCCCTTTCAGCTAATGGCGAATATGTTCTTACAAAAAATCAGTAAACAAACAAGGTCACTTATCCAAAGCAATGTATGGTACCGTTGGATTTTTGGCCTCGTACTTCCTAGTGTCTTGCTGAAGCCTAAGAGGTGGCACTTTACTCTCCAGCTCATTCCTTTGAGACTGGTGGTGGGGGAGATGCGGGGAAGGTACTGCCTGTGCCCTGCTCAAAAAAAAGTAAATTCCACCCCCACAAGACACAGAAACGCCATGGACGAGACGGACCCACACAACGATGGATCAGAGAATTTTTCCCTGAATCATTGAGATCAATGAGCTGAAATATAGTTTTAAAATAGGAGCCTTCTCTTCAAAAGGGGAAAAAAACTCCACCCAGAAACAAGAAGCAGGTGAACAACAGCCTACTGTGTTCCTTTTAATTCATACATGAGAAGCACACACTGGTCCAGAGGAACAGCCGTATGAATTTTAATGGGATATTAACCCACAGAAGGATAGAAGGACTCAGCCTGTCTCACTTTACCATTTTCCACTCCAAGAGATCGAAAGGAAGGGACAAACACACCACATAACACAGGTCCTGTCCCTCAAAGGAGGGTGAAAATACATATCCCTCTACTTCAGCAATATGCAATAGAGCAGTAATTTTGCAAACTGCTGACATGTTAATAACAGCTATAGAAGAGTAACTCGTTGTGTGGGACCATGGCAGAAATAGTCATTTCTCATGCAACACCCCATTTTCCTCCATTAGCACAATTCAAATGGCAGGAAAAGTGCCTTCAGGAGCCTTGACATGATACCCTTCATAGAGAGGGCTCAGACCCCACTTACGACAAACACAGCACTGCATGGAGCAGAAATCAACTTTTGAATGTTAAAAATACAATTTTGCATGAGGGAGGAAAGGATGGGATAGCAGGACATGCAATTTTTGTACCTACCTAGCAAACGGAGAAGCAGGAAAAGCACCCCCAAAGCGTAAGACTTGAGTTCGGGGCTCACGGTTCTGCAGGGAGGAGGGAGGGAGAGAATGAAATCGATTCTTGTTGTTCTGCTTTGATTAACACACCCTGTGGCCATTCTGTGCTGTCAGCCACGATGCCACCACCACCTCTTCAAAAAGTCATTAATGGGGTTTTTCTTCTCCCTTCGCCTGAACTGCCTACAGCCCCAAAAGTAATTGCATTGGTGATAGGTTCAGGAATTTAGCTAAGTCATTAATAACAACAGCTAATCTTGTCGTCGGATGGGGAAAAATGAAATTCCCATCCCAGTACATCATCATTTACAAGCTCCCCACCATGCTTTCAAGGCTCCAGATGTTGCGAATTGGAGGGAGAGAAAACTTTTTGTTCTGAAACTTCCCAGACTACTGGGAACAAGAGGGGGGAGGGAGGATGATGGACCAAAAGGTTCGTTCAGCCCGTTAAATCAGGCATCCCAGTGAGGAAGTGCTCAAGAAGACTAGTTTTCATGGGCGTGATTTTAGCATGCAAATTGTTTTATGCTGGGAAGACAACGATTGCGCTGCCTATTGCTACAAACACAGCCCACTTAGTGTTAGCCTTCAAAGGTGCTTTAAAAAATAATTCTTGGCTTCCTAATTCGCTTAGCTCAAGGATGCTACTGGCTAAAGTCATCCTCTTGGGGTAGGCTCAGCAAAGCCTTCGGAATTTCAGAAATCATTAATTTGGTCCTAAGTCTTATAATAGCATTTTATTTCCCGCAGTATATAAAGGCCGGAAAAGCAGGACAGTGATCCCCATATGAATAGATCCATCACACAGGGGAACTTTAAAGGCCTAAGCTGCCTCTTCATGAGCTCCTTACAGAGGTCTGCGGGCGGCACTGCTAGTGGCATCCATGGTGGCAGTGGTGGTCCTCTGTATAAATACACATCCGACAATACTGATAAAACAGCCAGAAACGGCAAGAGGTTTTAAGTTAAGAGACGACCACTCTGCTCACCTGCCCCATCTCACCCATTACGCAGGCCACGTAACACCATACCATGACTCCTGCAGGAAGCCTGTGGCCCCTGGATGAATTCCAGCAGTTTTCAGGCAGACCCCCACACTCAATATAAAGCCTTTATGTCAGGAAGTATCTACCCTTGGAAAAATGTTCCAGTGGTTAATGGCTTGGCTCAAATAGGATTCTACAGTTGTGTGGGAAATGAAGGAAACAGAAGGAGTATTAAAGTTTATTTTATGGCAAAATAGATTATCATGTGAAATATTCACAGTGGCTTTTTAATCGGTGGTAGTGTCCTTCTGTCTACTTTTTGGTATTTAAGACCAAAGTCAATCCCCACACCTTAGGGCAGAGTAAAATTTGCCACTGGAGACATCTCCTTTTCTCGCTGACTCCAGCAGTGAACAAACGGCTTGCCCAGACAAGACGTCTAATTTGTAGACATCGAAGTTCATTTTTAAATTAACCACAGGAGCTGCTGATGCCACTTGTCACTGCCACAGACACCAGGGACACACTCATACGCCAAAACTTTATTTTAGCAAGCCAACATGGCAGTTGCAAGAGAGCATGAGATATTCTATGGCGAAGTGCTCTTCCCTGTACATTTTAGTAGCTATAAGTGATTCTGAGGGGAGTGCAATTACTAATTTGGATGTGTGAATTGTTTATTTCCTACAGCTGTGAGCTGAGTATTTTTAATATTCCTTTCACTTTCCCTATTGCCTTGTATTCTTCTTCCTGGCTGGCGACTGGCTTATCTCATTTGATGTCGACACCCAGACGTCTCCATTCAGGATCCTACAGGTGCTGGCAGCTCCCTTGAACAAAGAACTCTTCAAACTTCAAATTACTTTTGCCACAATATTTATCATGAGAAATTTGATTTCCCTTTAGCTACTGTAGATGCAAAGAGAGAAACGAACTAGTAGGTGGAATATCTCATTTTGTATCCTGCAGGGAGACACGTCCTCACAGAGCTGTTCTGTCCAAGATCCACTCAAGAGTGTGTTTCTAAAACAGACCTTATTGATTGAATTTTATTGGAATTTTCCAGGCAGCAGAATGGATCTGCTATTTATGCCTCTGGTTATTATTCTTAGTAAGTGACGGCCCGGACAGATAAGTAATTCTGGATAAACGTGGGCTTAGACATATACGTATATCATAAGGTGAAGTGTTCCATGTGTCTGGAAATAACACAAGGTCAGTTATTTGAATAAGCTGCTTTTGCCCACCTATTCATATTGGTTCAACTCGGAGATGTCCTTCAGACTTTCAAGTTCTTTCTGTTCTTGGACTTGGTCCAGGGTGAGAGAAGTTAAACTCTAGCCAGGGAGCTATTGACCAAAGTTACCCTTTGCTGCAGCCTTAATTTTTCCATGGTTTCTACGATCTCCAGATCATCTCTGAAGGTATCTTACTAACCCATTACGTGCCAAGAACATGGGTTTGCAATCCTGCCCCTTTCCTGATGCAATTGTAATGTCCTTACTACCTGGACTGGAAATTGCACATCTGTATTTCCCTTCCCATGCTACTTCCAGCAGGGATCTTCTCTGCTTGCAAGAGCAGTCCCTCCTCACTCCCATTTTACCAAAGCTGTACTCGAGCATTCCCTAATTCATTCTCTTGAGCAGGTCAGTACTGTAGGCGCTGAACTCGGTGGGGCCATGCCATGGGCGAACCAGGTGCTACCAAGCGAAATAGTGGCTTAGAGAGAAAATGATTTAATTAACACTTGAAACAATGGGGCTGAAATTCAGGCAGGACTGCTTGGGCTTTCACTCCTGCCTGCATGTAAAGGCAGTACCGTACAAGATAGCCTGTGCCCGTAGATCCGCATTTGCTGAGGAGGTTCCAAATCTTTTGAAAATACGGGCAGCTCTTTCAAGGTGTCTCCACCAGGGAGTGCTTAGTCAAAGGAGGGTTTTCTCATGCACTGAACCCCCGCTTAAGCCAAAGTCACTGATATGGGGACACGCAGCCAAAAAAGCAGAGGCCAGGAGCTGTGCAGGACCCCCGTGGTACCCCATGGTCCCCCCAGCCCTGTTCCCACCCCAAGAGCAGCCCCCAGCGAGCTCATCGCATCCTACTGGCTGCGATCCTACCTGATGAGTATGATGACTGACGGCGTCTGTGCCATGGCCCCGATCATGCTGCAAACGCACATCACGCAGAGGAATGTCAAGAAGGCCTCTTCGCAGCCAGGGCTGGGGCATTTGCCGGGAACGACGGTGGCATTTTCGGCAGGGACCGAGGTGAGGCACGAACAGCCACTGAGGTTCTGCGGAGGAGCACAGGGGTTCAGGGGAAGCAAAAGCCATGGTCCCCACCACCTACCCTCTGTGTTGAGGGCTTGCCAACAGCAACTCTGAATCCTCTAATGGTCAATTAAGTAACTCCTAAGTGCTTATTTGAGGGAGGTTTGGAAAGGATTTCAGAAGCACGTCAGCTCTGATGCATGCTACCAGCAAGGGAAAGCCATCCCTTGGCTTGTTTCTTTTCTTCTGCTCCTTTCAAGTCTCTCCCATAAATGTCACTGCGACAAAATTATTACCAAGTTATACCCCTTTAGAGAAGAATAAAGAGACGATCTGCATCCCTGTGACAAGGAAGATCCCCAAATTATGGTTCTAATTACTTTGTTATTTACCTCCATCCTCTTGGCTGTTGCAATTAAACTGAAGTACATTAAAAGCAGGCAAATCTGCAGCCCTGTTGTTGGCTGTGGGTTCGGTGCCTGCTTCCAGCACCCGGAATCCCGAGAAGGAGCCACCCACGATGGGTGCTGTGGCTCACCAAGAGCTGAACTATCACAGCTGAACTGCCGGCACAGACACCGCTGGGCTCAAGTGCACTACAGGGCTAATAAATGACATCTGGTTCAGAGGGATTTGTGTTGAGCTAAAAGCTGAAGTCAGGCGAGACAAACTTTATCAACATGTGATCAGAAGGAGGGCAAAATGACTACATTTTTCTTTGATCTCTCCAGCAACTGCGGGATGTGAAAAGAAGCTTTGTTTGCCAGTCACAGATTTAGGAATTTTTATTTTTTTTTTCTTATTTTCCAACTCGCCCTCCTGAATTTCTGAGTGGGGGATGTAAGTGCAATTAAGGCACACAATACTACCAAGAAATCCCTTAACGAATACAGAACGAAACGATCATAAATGATTCATGGCTTGTCTTCATCAGCCCACTGGGCCTGCAGGTCACATGTTTGTAAGAGGAGTAACGCCATAAAATAAAACATATTGAAAACCAGCTAAATCTCCTCCCCTTCCCCTCTACCACGTTCAAGCAGAAATTCCTTTGCTTTTCTGCTGGGGTCCCCTTAGGACCATACAAAAGCACAATTTCTGGTTCACTGCCTCCAAAGATAAGGATCCGCGGGGATACTACTCCAGCCTTTCTGACACCAATCTCTTTCTTCTGCATAGGAGTCAAATGATTTTCTTCCAAATAAGTGCACAGAGGGCAAGAGAGACCGCAGTGCAGAACTCCAGGAGAGCTGGAGTAGACGTGCAGGTGCCTTTCTGGCTGGCAAGCAATAATTAACATAACAAATTCCTGTGCTGTGAGTTAGAAGCTGCCACCTGAAGGCTTCGAGATGGTGACAATTAGCACCGCTGCAGTGGTGTTTGCACAGACAACGGGAATTTGTAGTTCCTGGCTCTTACTGCAGTGCATTGCTAGCAACCAGCCTGGACACAGCCCATCTAAGGATTAAAACCCACCTAAGTCCAAGAAAGTACATACCTGCACTGAAATATCCTGGGACAAAATTCCCACCACGGCAAGCACCCAGAACTGGCTGCTTGTTTCCCATGGGCTCTCATCAACGGAGAGAAAGAACCTGTTTCTGGCAATGGCGGGGCAGCTTCTCCTCCTATCGCTGTGATTTTTTACAAACCATGAGGCAGGTCCCCACCCCCATTGCCTGAAAATTCGCCCCTCAATCTACCTTTTCGACCATTTTGCACCAATGTGCAAGCCCAAAGCAGCGTAAGTAGTTTGTACCTACTACATCTGCTTGCTTAGCGCTGCACCTCATCCTTACCTGGGAGATCTTTGATCTTTTATTACTGACACACGATACAACTCACAGACATCAAACAAGGAGACATCAAAGATGGAGTTTTACCTTTGTCCTGTGGAGAGGCGAATTTTGCTACCCATGCTAAATTGCTATAGATTCCCTTGTCTGCAACCCCACCGCGTGCAGCCACACATTAACACAGCCTTCCACTGCCCAGCAGCTCGCACACCCAGATCTTCTGTGTGCATGTGAAGCTGCACAGATGCAGAGTTTGCACCTTTAATAGCACCCTGAGTTTGGGATAATTATCTGTGCAAATTACCCATGTTTTTAATTATTCGTTATTTTAAACGCTGGCTCTGACAGGGAAGGGACAGGCTGGTACTTCAGTGCAAAGCTGTGAGATGCCAGCATGGAAATGCCAGCCTGGAATTCATGTGTGTCCAGCCAAAAGGGTGAGAGAAGCACTGGCATCAAACAAACAAGATGCGTGGTCGAAGGCTTTGTACGCAAGGGTCACTCTCAGGAATGGCTTGAAAGAGAAATTCCCGAGGATGCCAGAGCTCTCCCTATCAGCACCGATACTCCGACGGCTTTTTTTGAGAGATGCAGCTCTGCAACCAGCTCAGATGAAATGAAAAAGAAGGAACTGAGCTACACATTGCTTTTAGAAATTGTTCACAGAGGAAAAGCAGAGAGAGGCAGTCAGAAACATCCAATGCAGTAAAGTTAAATAAAGCATTCAGAGAATTTTATGTCCCAGTAAAAAGCAACCCTTGGCTCATCACAAGCATATAACATTCACAAGACCCTCTAGACAGGTCATTACCTGGATTATGGGTTTAAAACCTGGTTTGGCAATTTGGCTTTGCCTCAGGGCCATTGCATGGCCAAACTGGTCCATAATTCTTGATAATGCCCTTTCCAGAGGATGCTATTGTTTCACTAATTTGTGTTCAAAACGCTACTGCAAAAAACCCACAAAACAAGATGATGAAAAGAAGCCCAAGATGATGACGAAAAGGAAGACTAAGAAAGAATGAGTAAGAGAGAGGGCAAGAGAGAGTGAGGTTTTTGCTCAGCAGTTTGCTCTTGGAGAGCACAAGGTCAGGCAGCTGCAGACTGAAGGGGAAGAGCTGAATTTTCATTACTGTGCTCTTTCCAGAGAGTTTTGCCCTGAACCGCACAGGGAGGAGGTTGCTCCTGCACTCCAGCCATGGACCACACCGGCTGTATTCTTGCTAAGGGCTCGGTGAACTGGCGAGACACTGTTCTGCGTGCCTCGTACAAGCTGGCTTCTTGTCAAAATGATTGTGTGCCTCCCCAGGTGTTGACTTGGCTCTTGTTGGGAGGAGGAGGTGGAAGAGGGCAGGAGGTAACACCTTTGCATGTGCCACACACTTGTGGAGTCCCTTGTGGGGTTGCTGAAAGCACCTTGAAACTGTGGCATTTCAAAGGGATGCCCGCATCTCCGAGGCTGGAATAGGAATTGAGGAGAGAAGAGGTTTAACCAGGACGAGCTCCCAGGTCATCTGGGCTGTGAGGTTGCACTTGCTAGCAGCGAGATTGCACCTCTGCTCACCGGCACTCGCAGGCGGTTTGTCTCTTTAGGGCAGGAATGGAGGTTTGATGTCTCCTCAAAAGGCTGGATGAAGCCGTGGGATAATTGCATATGGTGAGCACTGATGTCCCTGCAGCCATGAATGGTCACTGTGACTAGGCTGACCTCCCATGGGCTCCGCAAGGGCAGTGTGGCAGCAGTCACCATGCCTGGCATGGCCCTGTGTAGGAAGCAAGGACCACAGGAACCCCACCAGTTCCCACCATGGGAGCGGCAGGCACTTGTTTTCAGCATAACCCAGAAGACATTCGCATTTCAGCAGCAAAAATGGAAAAGCAGGCTTTTAAGATATTGTTAAAAATTCCCCACATCTTCTTTACACAGAGATGGTTTGGTCTTAGGGAGTTTTCTAAAGGAAATTAACACTTAGATGTGGAGAACAGAAAAATGCAGAATGTCTTTGGATGGAGTCTCTGCTCCCTTTGCAACTGCTCTTGCTGCTGCCTCGGAGCAAAGCAGGGAAAGAGAAAGAAGCAAGAGGAGTGGAAGGAAAGCTTAAACAAGGGTGAATAAAACCAGGATCTGGTCATATGTGTCTAGGAACCAGGAAAAGTGCAAGAGGAAAAAGAGTAAAAGGATTGGGCAGGGCAAACACGGGCAGGTGGAGAAGTGGGGAGATGAGGAGCTGCAGGAGAAAAGAGGAGCTGCAGAAGAAAAGAGAAGCTGGTCCCACAGCCTGGGCTAGAGAGCTCTCGCGAAGGATCTGGGTTCTGCCAGTGGACAACCATACAGATCTCCTCTCGTGTTTCTTGTTTCCGTGCTGAGGAGAAAGACAAGGATGGGGAATCCCATTCCTCTCTGTGGACGACCCTGGCAGACTGCTGCCGGAGTCAGTGGGCATTTATGCAATAGAGTAAAAAACGACAGCGGCTCAGCCCCATCTAAGGTATGAGGTTAGCTTTTGGAGATGTAACCACTGCTGGCTGTAAATGAACTACTCTACCAGCTACACACTAACCTCGCTCACTCGCGCTCACAGATTCGTTCCTACAGGCGATAGGTCCCGGGGAAAGCCCACTCACCGTGCTGCTGCAGCCAGCAAAGCAGGCAGATAAGTATGTGACCCCGTCTGCCCCACAGACTGGAGTGAAGGAATCAGTTTGGCATTCACAGTTGTTATTGCAGGGGGAATATGGGTCCAGAGATGAGGTTGGAGTTGAGCTGTAAGAGAAAGAGAAATGGTATCAGCCATCAGTGTAATGATAGCAGCCAGCTTTTCCAATCAGTGACACATAAAGATGGCTTTGGCGGCTGTTAGTTAAGGCAAACCAATCACAAAAAGCAGTGGGCAGGCTATCTGGGTCCCAGCTTGAAGAAATCCAGGCTACAGCCTCTCCCTGGGGACAGAAATGCCACGGGCCACTATCCCTCTGCAATGGGGAATCTAATGCAAGGCTTGGGCTGCCTTGTTTCCCCAAGGAAATCCAAAGACATGCCAGGGGAGATCGAGCTGTTTTTTCCTAGAACAGTAACAGTGGGGAGCTGAGAGGCATCATCTTCAAAAGAGTCGCCCCTGCATACTGAGGAGCACCAGAAAAGAAAATACAGAGTAACTTTCTTCAAGTCCTGTGAATGCCCCAGGCATTGCATGCCTCATTTCTCCCATCAAAATGGGCCCAGAGCCACACATATTCTCCCCTCGCCATATCTGAATTTCCAGGCATTTAAAACCTGGTTCTACAAACTCCCCTCAGGCACTTAAATTAATGTACAAGGCAGCGCTTGTCCCTTGCTGCCAGGAGAAACCAGGCGGTGCAGAGGACCCAGTGCTACGCAGGTGACCATGGGTGCAGAATCGGGTCTGGCACCTTTCAATTCAGTTTGACCAATTTTCGTAAAACTCCATTGTTGGTAAGGCTGTGTGAGACCCTGAAACTCTCTGGGGACTCACTTGTTTCCATAGGGAACAGTAACCCCTGCCACAGGTCCTGTGTCGCATCCCAGGAACAGGAAAGACACGTAGCAAGCTGTGGACACCAGGTTCACCAGCATGGCCATCCTGATGGCTCCCAGAGCAGACAGGCTGAGCTTCTTCACCAAGAGGCCACCCAGGAATATGCCCAGACACGCGCATGGGATTGCTGTCATCCCTGCAAGAGGAAAAATCCGTTAGCAAGAAGCGTGAGCGAGGCTCAGGGAACCACGTTATTACAGCTGTTTACTTTCCAGCAGAGAGATCTGTGCATTAGCATGGGGAAACCTTCTAATGACCAACCGTCGGAGTAACACCAAGCTGAGGTTACCCAAAAAGTGAGGAACGGATGCAAATGGGTATGCTGCCTTGCACAGAGGAACCCAGATCTTCTTCTGGTTCTTGTCCACATTGGAGGGACATGGCAAAATTGTGGAGACTGGCCCACTCTAACCCAAGCAGCAGTACCTCTAATGCTTCCTGCAACAGCTGGCAGACAAATAAAGTCAAGAATTTTCTGAGGTGTCTAGAGACTTTAGATGAGCCCTGCTTGGTATACTTCATAGCAGTTTGATCTTCAGAGATTAGGCAATAGTCGCATTTGAAAATATGAAGTCTCCCTTAAAGAACATTCCAAAACTGAGATGCAAAATCACTGCCCGAAGTGACTCACTTTCCAGGCACAGAAAGGCATTATCACACTAAGCTTGTCTGGGTTCAGTTTTATCTGAAGAAAAGACTCTGGGGAGACCTTATAGCCCCTTCCAGTCCCTAAAGGGGGCCTACAGGAAAGCTGGGGAGGGACTCTTTATCAGGGAGTGTAGCAATAGGACTAGGGGGAACGGTTTCAAACTGAGAGAGGGGAAATTTAGATTAGATATCAGGAAGAAATTCTTTACTGTGCGGGTGGTGAGGCACTGGAACAGGTTGCCCAGGGATGCCCCATCCCTGGAGGTGTTCAAGGCCAGGCTGGATGGGGCTTTGAGCAACCTGGTTTAGTGGAAGGTGTCCGTGCCCAGGGCAGAGGGGTTGGAACTAGATGATCTTTAAAGTCCCTTCCAATCCAAACCATTCTATGATCTTTGAGACTTCTGTCCTTCTGTCAAATCCTATTAAAATTCACCAGAGAGTTCCTGTGTCACTGGGGGAGGCAAGACTGCCTGCAGGGGATTGTTTCTTTTGGAAAACCAGGCCAAAACCAGAAGATGTCAATGAATTCAATGGGAAAATAAATAACTGTCAGGAGAGCAGCTTGCAAGCTCCTTATTTTGACATTAAGATCCACCCATTTCATGATGTCCCAGTTTATGACAGATCACTGCCAGCTGCCCATCTGGCGAGCTGTGGTTGCAGATCATACAAGATCAACTTCAGATACCTTAATTGGGTGCTGCCGAGAGAACGGCTGTCAAACAAATTGCTGGGCCTGCTTGGGAATGGGCGAGAAAAATAAATGACGATGCTGCCTGTGCATCGGTGTCCTGACAGGGAATGAATGAACGTTGGGAAATATATATATGGCAAACCGCAGCAGCATAGCACGGTCAGAGAGAAGGGGCATTTGAAAGACAACCAAGCTGCACTAGCTTGGGTATTTGAACTGCTGATTGCAATCCCGTCATTTTCAGTCCAAGGAGAAAGGAGGGACTAGCAGGAGAAACCGGGCTTCCTAACTCAAATGGAGAAGGGCTGGAGAACTCTGGGATACCTGGAACCAGGAGACAAGCAGTTTGATGGGCAGCCCTGTCACTCGGTGAGCAACTGCAGTCTCGGGCAACTGAATGGCCCAGTTTGGTTGGGATTTCTGCTGTACTTCAGGGCCATCACAGACTTTCATACCCTGGCTGTATCGCACCACTTGTCACACAACGGGCTCGGCTGCAGGAGAAGTGATTGCAGTGGGCTGCAGTGGAGAGCACACTCAAGGAGGAAGGATGATGGAGGTCTGCTCTGGGGTCTGCAGCCAAGGCACAGCTGGAGCCCAGCCCTCCCACTCACGGGCACATTTTTAGATGTTGGGCAAGTCACTTTTTGGGCAGCCTAACCTGTGTGACTGGTTGCGGTTACCAGTCATGCTGAACACTTTTAAATGCCCTTGGGTGCTGGAGATTTGGTGGCCCCTGTGGTTACTCACCCAGGAGCTGGTTGGCAGATGAGGTGGTGAGGTTGAACTGCTGCTCCAGGTACTTCCCCAGGAAGGCGGCGAAGCCAGCCACCACCGCAATCTCCATGCAGGCCGCCAGGATGATACAGGTGAAGACGGGATTGGAGAGCAAGTGCTTAGTTACTTTGGGGATCACTAGAAGAGAGGAAGAAGGGAGAGGTGTTTTTGTGTAGGCTCTACTCGAGGTGCTGGAGGTGCCTTGTTGCTCTCCTGCAGGTCAAACTCACTTCAAATCAGGAGTAATTTTCTGTTCTGCACAGACAAGCTGGTTGAAATGTGGCAACACCAGAACAAAGTGAAATACCATAACAGTGTCATCTAAAGATTCAGATATCAGGAGGGTGCAAAAAGAAGTCACCTGTTGTTATGTTTACAACTTACAGATGATTTTGAAATTTTGAAGGATGAGCGTTTTCCAGTATTGCTTTTGTTTGCCCCATAAGGAAGACAATCAAAGCCTAGTAGTCTCCTTTTCCTTCCCCTTTCCCTACCTGCTCCCCATGAACAACGCTGAGCCAGCCGATGGGTGTCATGAGCACTGTACTCAGCACTGCGCAAAATCTTGCAAGCTTTCAGACACAAGCTAACCCAGCTCACACTTGGCCTTTCCTTCTTCTGCCATCCAGATTTCCTTCATTTTCTTATTCTCATGTAACACTGTCTCACTTGCTGAGGGACACCTTCTTGCAGTATATCTGGGTGCAAGCTGAAATTATCCTGCTTAGCCTGGGGCCATGGCCACCCATGGGCATAAGGTACCTCACGCCCGGGACAGGCATGTGTTCCCGTAACCCAGAGCTTCACCAGCCAAGCAACGCCTTCCATGCAGACCCTACCAGCTTTGGTGGCTGCAAGGGTGGAAGAGGACACGCTGAACACACACTTGCTTTAGTTTCATGATGCCTTGGCTCCTCTCTCCCAAATCATTAAGTGTCCAGAGGCCTCTCCTTCAAGGCTGTCTCTATTTCTAATAAGCAAACAAGAGTTACCTTACAAAGGGAAATCTGGCTAATGAATCAGATAGCACATTTTCTACTTCAGCGAACATTTTAATTATTGCCAAGATAACGCAGCTTGAAGAGGAGAGCATCCCAGTACAGAAGAGAGCCTTTCTTTGTCTCAATACCTGATGACTAATTTCGCCCTGAATTAAATGTGAAAATCATTAAGTTTGAAAATTACCTCGCTGAAGTGTAGTGAAGCCTCAGTGGACCCCTATTTGCATTTTGAAAATCCATCCCCCACGTCCCCTATGGTGTACCAGGGCCTGGCAGATGACAGATTTCTCTGGTGTTGGCTTCTGTTTTCCCTTAGGGCTTTTTTTGGTGCAAAATCTAATTGCAATGGCCTCAGCAAGTAGAATGCACAGCTCTTTGTCAGATTCTGCTTGGGTCCCTTTGGTTCTTTCTTTGGGGAGGGGTGTGTGTTATAATTAGGTTTGATCTAACCTTTTTGGAAGGGGCCACTCCACAGTTTCTGGTCTCTTTATATCACAAATGTTTCTTCATGCTGAATAAAATTCTTGCTTCCTGAGGATTTGCTGGATAATAAAGGTGCAGGAGGCATAGTATTTTTTAGTAGAACAGGGGAAAAAAAATGAAGAGAAAAAAAATACTGCGAGGGAGGAACGGGGGTGGGGGGATTCAGACGTGGATAGATCTCAGAAGCCACCTGCTGCCTCCTTCAGTTCTTTGGTGGCCACCTACAGAATTTCCCCTTCTTGCCAAGAAAAGGAGGGAAAATGCAAAAGTGGACTTGGCAGTGCTGAGCTTGAAAAGCCATATTTAAGGTATTAATGCCTGTTGTGCCTCTGGAGTTCAGTTTGTTCGAGATTAATGGATTCCTTGAGATGTAGCTTTGTGCCAATTCAAATGCAAAGACACAAAGGTGTACCTCTAACTTCATCCACCAAATAATGACAGCCTGTCTTCTGCAGGAGGGAGTTAAAGATCATGGACATTTATTTCTGAAGCTGGCAAGGCTGGTATCCAACCATCATGCGTTACCAAGGTCAAAATCCATCCTTCGTATTTGGGGATGGACAGCAAAAATTTTGAAGAGTAATTGCACCACCTCACCCAAGAGAGGAGGCCCTTGTGACTGCCTTGCCTGGCAGCGTTGGGCTCCGAGTCCCATCACTTCATCATTGCTTCCCCTCCCTGTGCATCTGGGTGTGAGATTTCTGGGACGGATCCTGTCCTCCACTGCATGTTTGACCACTGTCTACTGCAACAGAACCCTGTACCAGCTGGAGGGTATAACACAAAACCCAGTGCAAAGAGTGCAGAGGCAACACAGGCAATGCCTCCACCATCTTCTCAGCTCGTTCCCTTTCAATTTCTAAGGGAAATGACGGGAGGCTCCCCATAGAAATGAATATCCTTTCATGTTGCTGCTGGTACCCGTTAAGATGAATCATTTGACACCTGCTGCTGCCTTATCTGTCTCACTTCTTGGGGTGAAATAGCTCTGGGAACAAGATTAAAAGTCAGCAGTGAAGTTTAAAAATCTCTCTATAGACTAGAGTGACGTGCTTTCAGCTGCCTGGCATATGGTGCTGGGTATGAGGGGGGAATGGAAAATGTCTGATGGGGGACAGTAACGCCCTGGAGAACATAACAGCTAAGAACGGTGTTTCTTCACTGGAGCTGATCCCAGCAAGAGTCACATAAATGCTACCCGGCACCTTTTTGGCCCAGAGGTTCGCTGAATGCTTTGTAGCAGCACTTTGGAGCTATGAATCTGAGGTTGAAGCCCATTCACCAAACGGGAAAAGGGAAAGGTCTTTCACATTCAAAAGAGTCTCAAAAATCTAGTTGGAGAACCCACAAGCTGTATCAGACACGGCACAGAAAGACTCACCCTCCCACCACACTCAGGAGGACCAGCTCATTTAATATCCTTATCCCAAAGAACCCAATACACTACAGAAACAACCGCAGAAAAGCAATTCTCATTGCCATGGCAAGATACACTGAGAAGAACAAGAAACCTCAGCCTCTTTTCACTGCTGAAGTACTTAAAACCCAACTCTTCAGACCATCCACATGCAGCGTTGGTCATAGGATCATCCATAGGTTGGAAGGGGCCCAGGAGGATGTTCCAAAGCTCTCCAAAACCCCTGCCAATCCCTCAATTTACCATCTTTTAACACCCCAAGCAACGCCCGTGCCAAAGCATCAAACACCCCACCTATCTCCTGCTGTGGGGCCAGCTGTGGGCGACAGACCATGGGCTTGACAACCAAACACACTTATGTACACCAAGTAGCTTTGATTTGTCACTAAACATCGGGGAGTACCAGGGATAATTGGCAACCTCATTACATGAGGTTTAACTACTCTCCAGAAACGCCAAACTATAATCATCACGTTGGTGCTTGAAATGAATTGTTTGGAACATTACAATCACCAAGGCCCCTTTTTCCAGTTGGAGCACCCTACGGAGACATGTTTTCAATTTGCAGTAAAGATGAGGAACACAGAAAGCAAAGTAATAAATTAGAGGGAGGTTTACAGCCCAGTCCACCTAGGACAGCACGGTGAGGGATAGGTGAAACGTAGCGTCGAGCCAAAATACTACTTTCTAATAGCAACGTAGGCAGCAAGCTTCAGATCTGAATAGAAAACAAAAGGCAAAATCTCTACCTGGCTTGAGGAATAGGGGATGAGGAAAATAGTGCAGGCAGGAAGAAGAAAATACGTCCTGGAAAGAAGCAGCTCCTCTAAAAGATAAGATGGAGTAAGGCAAGAGGTGCTGAAGATATCTCAGGTGAGTTTAATAAGCCAAAGTCCACGTGGTTTTGGTAAAAATTAGTATCACAGAGGATATGAAGGAAAAGGATGACACCTATGTGAAAAAGGTTTCTTGACAGTTACAAGCTTGAAGCAACAGTAATGTTCTCGTGCATGGAAAGCAGGTCCTTCTAGTTTATCATCTTGCCTCCAGCAACCACCTTTGCTCGACTTCAGAGGGGGACATAAACCTCCCTCACCTGTGTCATGGAGGTGATGGCAAGGCACAATATCTTTTCGGAGACAGACACACTCTGCCTGACCTCATCTGCGGCTCAGCTTCTGCCCTGAAGCATGCAGGCTGAAGGCCTTTCTGAATTAATCAAAGCTTCTGATAACAGGGACGCTGGCTTTGAAACAGCCAAGAAGAACCCACCAACAAAGCCCTCACCCTCAAGAAATCCAAGCCAAAGGAAACTCGGAGACTGACAGGACCTGACATGGGGCCTTTTATGACCACCCACCCTGCCCTTACCTAAGATTAGGATTCCTCAGCAAGCCTTTTAGATGTTGGTAGAGAGCCAAGACCCAAATCGAAAAAGGCATTAAGGTCTTGGTACCCATCTACATCTGGGCCAGACTTACTGGTCTGACCATGAATGAAGGTACAAATGGAGCCCTCTGCAAGAGGTTGTGACTATCACTCGTTAGAGTCATGAGTTTAAAACTACTCGTGTTAGCCATTAATCCCACTCAATCCTACGAGCTTCCACCGAGGACTACAGGCTCTCCATGGCCTGGGAGTGCCCTGCAGAGTTGGGAGCTTCTGGCCCAGCATTACAAGTCTGCTCCCAGAGAGCAGTTTTGGGGAGAAAAATCCAGGATTCAGAGCAGCTCCCTCTCTAGGTATTCAGCAGATTGGTACACAGAGCAGGAAGGAACGGAACAGAAGACAAGCAGCTGTCAGCTGTACATCCCAGCTCTCCTACTCTCTTGGAAATGAAGCTGGACAGAAACCAAAATGTTTCCAAATCTAGGGAATTTGCAGTTTTGAAATTCATTTAATTCCACAGTGAGTTTTCTTTTAATTCCTTGTGAATGAGCTTCTCTCTCCAAACCTGAAGGATTCCATATCCATTTCAATCCTTTTAGGTTTTTAATCTCTCTCACTAGACAGGCAGAATGTAATGAATTTCTGGTTTAAATCATTGCAAAACAAAATGCGTTTAGAGCAGAATGTTTCGGGGGTGTTAAAGATAAAGCCAAGGAAGCATTTTGAAACCAAATTTCATCAGAACTGGCCGCTCAATTCAGTAGAAGTGACGTTTCTGTATGAAAAGAAAGAATTATTTTAACAAAATATTTCCAAGCACGTCCTGGAGCAGGTGGTGGGTTAGAGGCAGCGTGTTAACACCGAGCGAGAGGGCAGATGCCGGACAGACAGGAGCAGAGGGCACAGTGCCCTGACACAGCCGAGCATCGTCCCTGTCCCCGAATAGCAGAGAGGTCCCCAAGGCAGACCAGAGGTAGGAAAGCAAAGCCGTGCCCCCAGGACAGCGAGGACTGCCGCAGCCCATGCTTGAGGGGCTTTCATAGACCATACGGAGAGCGCAGGGCTGGAACAACCCTGCCAGGCTGCCAGCCGAGAGCAGAGAGCAATGGCAGCATTTATCCATCCTCTCCCTGCTATTAATCCTTCACTTCCCTGCGCTCCCAAATGGATTTGTGTTGCGTAACTGAAATACTAATCAGGTAAAGCGGTGCAGCATTCATACGCCAGTTTAGCAACAATAAGCACCTCCCAGGACTGTCCCAAAGCTTTCTGGCCTGAGCCACCATGCCCCTATGCAGAGCTGCTGTGGGAGCCACCTGCCGCCTCTGCTGCTTTGATTGCCTCTTCACCTCGTGCCCTTCAAAGGCACGGTTTTCATTTCAAGTTCAAAGCGCCTCCTAAGAATGCTTCTTTTCCTGGCATGAAATTTCCCACTGGAAGAGATGCCATGGCTTCCCAAAAGTTGTGCCCTCCCTCCTCTTTAGACCTCGACAGAGATGTAAAAGACCTTTTGACACTTTGAGCAGATTGCTTTTATATTAGTCCTAGCTTTTCTGCGTGCTAAGGCTAGAGAAAGCCAAGGGATCTCACCCAGCCCTGCATCTCGCTGTCTTTCAGCAGATCTTGTAGTGTCTCGAGCATCCTCCCCCGTGCCAGCCATGCCATCTCACCAGCTGACAGCCGTGACCCAGCTGGGAGCATGTCTCCAACTGACACCACCCTGCTTCCTCCCCTGCCGCCTCCGCTTGCTTGCAACAGGCTTGAAAAAAATAAAATAAAATAAAAAAATAATCAAACCCTTTCAATAGCCAAGGAGACTCAGTTCAGCCCCTAAGGATGCACTGTTGATACAACGCGTGTTTGCACGATCAGTCCAGAGAAACAACCCTTCCTCCCCACACTGTGCACAAGAGATGGACAATCCCATACCTCCACACAGACACGGACTTATGTCCATGTGCTCCTGGGCACACACCTGCCCAGGAGCAAACTGCAGAGACAACACTTGCTAAAAAGGAGTCAGAGTCATGGCCGCACAAACTCATTTCTACCCCCAACGCCATGTACAGGTACATCCGCCGCTGTTCAGCTGCACAAATATGCAAACCCCGAAGCCCAGAATAGGCCAGAAGACATGACTACGTATGCACAAATGTATTTTTAACCAGTCCTTTTTATCCTAGGCAAAAGGCTAAACAGTCTAACTTGCTCCAAAGGAAACTTTCTACAATCAACGAATAGATTAAGGATACAAGGTCCTGCCACACAGGAACACAAATATATTTTTCAGCTGCTGGCGAAATAATGTATATACACAGAAAGATCAACCCACCGCCGTAAACACTGCTCGTGAGGCACGTTTGCCTTCCCTTGTGGTACATGTCCAAAAATCTCCTCCAGGCGGGCACCTGAGCAAACACGACTCTTGACCACGTTCTGACTGTGACAATAGTGGCAAGGGACTTCAAAGGAGATGTCAGCTACCAACACCGTGTCGTCTGTGACAGCCTCAAAGGCATAACTAAAAAGGTCATTTGCTGTCTTATTTGATGTGATGTAAATTGTATTTCAAAGTCCATCTACAACCTCTGGAATACTGACTGATCTGAAACGGGGTTGCCTGCAACGCGAAGGCTAAGGTGGAAGACTGTGGTGCCTCCTGATGTAATCAATACTTTGAAGCATATGGATGTGGCAGTTTAATTTCTCTACTTCAATGCACAATAGATGCTCTAGGAACCCCCCCATGGCCTCCTTGAGTGCTAGAAACTCAGCTTGCTCCGCACTGCCCCCAGGCAGAACTGCTGCCTCTCCACGTAGCCGGGACATGCCATATTCTTTCATTTTTCTACATGAAAACCTGCAAACATTTCCAGTGCCTATTCCAAAAACTCAGTGGCCAGAAGCAGACGCTTTGATGAGTCCATGACAAAAGCCACAGAATTATACAGATGGATATACCATGGGAAAAGCCCATTCCTCAAACTTGAGAAAATCCTTGCAACAAGGATGAAGAAATTAATTTTACTGACAAATTTTCAAACAATTTATCCCTTTACCTTTCTTTTGAATTTTCTCATCAAGTCAAAATTTCACATCTTTGACCTTCTCTTAATGAACAACCACATCAACTACTCAAGGCATTTTTATATTTAAGAAAACACTTCTTTCCTCGAAGGCTCTTTTTTCTTCCCACCTGCACCTCATTCAATTCCCAATTAAGGTGACTGAGCAGGGAGTAAGTGATTTTGTCCTCATTTATGAAAATGCATTAGGCAGTAATGAAACCCGCTCTGCCACAGTGACAGAGAGTGGGAAGCAACCACAAGTGCTACAGAACCACCATCTCAGATGAAGGATTTTCCAGTGCAGCCCATGGAAATGATTTCTGCCCACACTCTCCCACAAAATGCCGGATCCTTAACTGACCTTAATTAAAGCCAGGTCCGTTTCCATCACGCAACGTGGGGTTTTCTAGTCTAATTTGCTAGAAGTCACATTCTACCCTGCCACTTCGCTGCTATTCTGGGCTGGTATCTACCTCTTCCCCATCCCAGTTTAAGAGCTGCAGTGGCGCCCAGCATCACTGCTTTGTATCTGGGATTGCACTAAGCTGCAGCTCAAATGCCGGGAGCTCCCAATTTCTTTTAACTACCCTTGCTGGCTTGCTCTCCATTTCAGGAGGCAGAGAGGAGGAGGACAGTAGACTGGAGAGAAGTTCACAAATTGCTTTGGCAACTGTGTTCCCCTTCATTTTTTTTATCAACTCTACAGGACTATCGTGCATTTCTGAAGCTTTGTAGTTTAAAAAAAACGCAAACCTTTCAAGTGGAACAAAGTCTCTCTTGAAAATGAGGACAATGCCAGAGATAATTAGAAGCTAGGGACTGAAATTTCAGGATACTGAGGGGTTTGGGGGATTTTTTTTGGGGTAGAGGCAGATAGCCCAAATCAGAGACCAATTGTAAGTCCAACCAGCTGTTAACCTGTTGCTGACTCGCACAGAAAACGTGACAAGAGCCAGTGGGTCACCTCGCAGCTGCTGGAAGCAGGTCGTGCTGCTCTCCCCGTCCAGCGCGTGCCGCAGGACCCCGTTGCTCGGCTTGGGTCTCTCGTAGTCCCTCTCGGGAAGCATGGCCTGCTCGCTCTCCCCGGCGTGCTCCGGCCGCGGGGGCAAGGACTGCGGGAACCCGAACATCGGCAGGGACGAGAAGAAGAGTAAGGCACCACACAGCAGGAAGCCTCCCCACCACGCGCCGATCCACCGAGGGTCATCTGGGGTGATGTCCAGCTTACCTGCAAGGGCACACACACACACGTGTCAGTGGTTCAACCACGGGGAGGGGAAGACAACAGAGTCAGTGACCCTGTAGGCTATAAGATGGTTGTTGGGCACTGTGTCGGCTGGTGAGGGGCTCCCAGATACAAGGTGGAGACCACAGTGCATCCCACACCCATACTGTGTGGGCCACCAGTGCGTAACGACCTCCACATCCAAGAGGTCCTTAGGACAAGCAACACATCACCTTGTCTATCGAGGTGGTACATGTGGCTTCTGCAACACCCTGTAATCCTTCTCTCCAGTGTCTTTGGCTTTCCCAGCTCTAGGAAGCTGCCATGTACCAGTCCGTGTCCCACATGATGATACGAGGGTTTTGGACATCACTGTCCCAGTGTGCCAAATGTACACGCACAGCTGACATACCTACTAGTGCAAAGACGTGCATGGAGAAGAAACAACACAGACCAGGACATTGCAACTCCATCCTGGTTTACCCCCTTTTTTTTTTTTTTTCAGGAAGTCAGTCTCTCCCTGCTTTGAATTCACAACCTTTTTCAGCAAAGGAGAGATGGGCATTTGGGCTTTATGGGCAACTGTGACTGTGTGGAGGGTGAACAGTCCTAAATATTGGAAAAGCAACCACTCACTGCATCAAATGGGCTCAGAAAGGCAGAGGAATCATCAGAAAATGAAGAAAAGCAAAGTAAAAGGCTAGAGTATCCTGTAGGCCATCACTCAGCAGAGATAAGGAAAAAGAAGGCTCTGTAGTCAGTTGGGGGAAATAAAAATAAGCAGCAGGACAGAAGAAACTGTGTTCCTAACAGCTGCCTCACACAAGCTGGCGGAGGGTGCCCAGCGCTGGAGCTGACTCCTGGGGGAGACCTGGGTCCGTGTGGCTGGAATAACAAGCTCTTCCATTCATGACGCCTGTCTGGTTACTGCCACTCTGAAAAATCTGTCTCAAGTGAGGCAATCAAGTCGTCTCTCAAGCAGAGATGGAAGGAAACTCTTTTCTCCTTAGGGAAAATAACACGTAGTTCTCAAATATATATAAAGTTTGAAAAACAGCGTTTTGGAGGGATTGGATTCTTCTGCTGTTATTTCCTCCTGCCTCAAGTGCGTTTTTTTTCAGGCTTTTGGTAACACAGCCACGTGAAGAGTCATGTAAACCAAGATCTTCCTCATATCCCCTTCCTAAAATAGGTCCTGTAAGGAGGGCAGTGCAGCACCATGTCCTGGCACCCTGCACCTCCTGCCCGAAATGGGGAGCAGGACGGGGCTCACCCTCTGGAGCTCAGTCTCCTCATGTTGCCTTGAGCTGCAAGGCAGTGCCAGCTGCAACGGGGAAACTCTTTCCCATACGAAAATAGAAAGAGGCCATGTGTGCCCCAGCCTTCACATGACAGTGATGGACCACGGCCAAAGCCAGCTGGACCTGCAGCTGGAAATCACTATACCCTCCCTATGACCTGCTGAGCCACAGCCCCTCCAGGCTTCTCAGCCATAACACTCCATCGTTCTCCTCCGTGGCTCGGCATTTGTCTAGGGCTTTTTGAGATATAAGTACAGAGTCATGTCTTATATTAAAAATGGCCAGATCACAATCAAATTAACTTTTTTAGCAAGGCCAGCATCTTGCCTCTGATGGTAACCAGTTGCAGCTGTCCGGAGAGTACACAAGAATAAAGTCACCATGTTCCTGACATTGTTCCTTTTAATTCTGGCTATTTGTGGCTCAGGGGCTTTCTAAGCTAGATTTGGTGTCTTGTTCATGTCTTCTTCTATAAACTCGTCCAATTGTTTTTAAACGCATTTTCAAACTTTTAATACCTTGTGGTGAGGAGTATCTTCTTCTGCGCATTCATATTTCGGAGTGAATTATACTTAATGGTCAACAGGGTTCAAGCAAGCTCCTCTGCCTACAGGACCAAGCGAGTCTTTGGCGTATCTTTGCTAAAGCCAAGGAATGAAAAGGGGCCATATGGTGTTTGATCAAGCCGCAGTTAAGTCTCAGCCATCAAAAAAAGATACTTCTTTTCTGCTTGTTCGATATTATTTAGATTTCTTCAGCTGCCATGTGCATGTAAAACCAAGAAGGGGCAGGTGCACTTCTCCAGATTTGCACAACCCTGTTCCGAGACCTGCAAGGTTCAACTCTACCCAAACGCATCCCGTGAAGATGTATTTGCAACATCACAGAACTGGAATGCACCCTCAAAGGGGAAAACACCCCTGCAGCAGGATGAGAGCCTGTGGGGTCAGATGGAGCTGAAAACTGTAGAAAATGCATCTGAACAACCGAGGGAAAAGAATGAAACATCAGTTTGCAGTCTATAGCCAAAGGGCTTGGGGAGCAGTGAACAGCCTGTTACACATTGCCCTCTAATGGCAAAGAGCACATAGTGCAGGTACCTATAAATGAATTTGCAGATTTTTTTTCTGAATAAACAAAAAGTCAATCTGCAAACAATTTGCTATAACTCGAGCGCAGAGTCAAGGTGAGCAATAATTAGCACCGCTCTGGGAAAAAGCAAGAATGCTGTGGGACTGAACCTGTCCATCCAAACAGGGTCATTCACAGAAGGTGCTGGGCAGGGGTCTGACTGGTGTGCCTCCATCAGAGAGCCTGGATGGTCCTCCCAGGCTCCAGGGACGGCAGCTCTCCAGATTTCATCCCACCCTCTGGACACAGCTCCCCTGGCACAGAAGCCCCTATGTCCATGGCTAGCCGGCGTGCGCTACCACGGTGATATTTTAAGTTGCCCTCTAAGAGCTGGGCTGAAACTCATCTCACAGCAGAAAAGCCCAGAGAGGGAAACAAATTTTAGCCACTGTGAACCTGTTATCTGTTGGGACAGAACTGAAAACTTTTGAATGCCAGTCATATAACTCCTCTAAAAGTGACACCCATACACGCAAGATGCACTCAAGATGAAATGAGAAGCAGTTTCCAGCTTGTGAGCATCAACGTTTTTGTCCTGCTGATACAACGTTAACGTGATTGGAAACCAAACCCAGTTCTCCTTACTTGTGTCAATGAAGACAGCATCCACATAGATTTTGGTACAGAAGGAGCCCAAGATAAATCCACAGGCTGGTCCAAATACCAGCATCGTAAACAGGATCCCTACAAGGAGAGAGAAAACAGAAAATTAGTACTAGGCTCAGGTTATTCATTGCAAGTTGCTCTGCTCGTCTCCTGCAAGATGCTATTGCCCTACTGATGCCAAATAGATAGGAATAAGTCTCCGTGTTGAGTGCTTCAGGCAAAAGAGCACCCTAAATGCTTTTTGCTTTTCCATCTCTCTTCAGGAAAAAGAATAGACGGAGCTGTGATAATGCTGAAGGATTTCTATTGAGCTGAGAAGACAGTGTGGACGTATACTGTGTTTTGGTCATCTGGCTGCTCTAAAAGATGTCTTACTCAAAAGCACAAGATAAAACGGTCCTGCCTTCTCCCCATGCAGAAGTCTTTACCTTTGCCACCTCCAGCTAAATTCCTGATAGACATGGATAGTTGCAGAATTTAGGGCCAGCAAATCTATAAAATGCAGAGTTGTCACAGATTGCTGGATAAAGTCCCTTTACACTAGTAGGAGCACTCCCCATCATCATACCCACACAGCAAATCTTCCCCAAGGCGCACAGTTCTTCCAACCTCTAACAACTGCTCACTCCTCCTGCAAAACCTGCATGAAATTGCCAATGTAATGCCAGGCGAAGAGCTATTATAAGTAAATTACTTATTTGCTTCAACACAGTATTTAGAAGCATTTATTCTCACTCCCATTTTGGCCCTGAAACAGGAACGCCACAGGCACACTGCCAACTCTCGATTATCCAGGGCAGAAAGGCAGGGGGACACAAGGATAATCCAGAAAAAGAAGCAGCAAAGATAACACAAAACATTTGTAAATTAGACAATGGGAACGTATTTGGTACTTTCACATTTGGGATAGGAAAACAACAAGAATTCCCCAAGAACCCTTGTAAATGGCTTCCCGAAAAAAGCACGAGGAGGTCTGAGCAGCACAGAGCGGAGCAGCGGCTGCTCCTTGGCTCTGGGTCCAAGCATTGGTGATGGACTCGTGTGTGCTGGGAGGGGGTGGTTCTTTGGGACCCTCGTCCAGGGATGTGCCAGCCTGTGCCAGTACCAGTCTCGGTGTCGCTGCACTTCAGAGACATCCCATGAAGGAGCTTATTTACATCTGGGTGCTTTGCTCGCTCTCCTTCGACATCCCACATCTCTCTCCAAATCTCTCTGGGGGTGCTGCCTGGCATCTCGGTACATTCGTAATGCACTTCATCACAGCTATCTCAGCCCTCAAGTTCCTTACCTGGAAACTTTTAATTCCCAAGTTCTCTCTCTATGCATTTCTCAGGAGTTGGAGAATTGATCAAAGCTGCAAAATATTCCCAGGAGACCACCGGCCCTACGCGAGGCAAACCACACCTGCCAACAACAGCTTAGCCGAGCAGAATAAGCTGGTATGGTCAGAAACAACTTCACCTTTATTTTTAAAATGCAGAGTGCAAACTAATTCCTCCAGGTTTGTGGCACAGTGACTTGGCTGGATTAATAACTAGGTATGAAGCAACAGCATCTCTAGACAGCCACTTGCCCAGAAACTCAGGGGGTTAATACCTTCTTGGTTACCACCTACAGAAGCAAGAGGGAGAAAGAAAGGTGGTGGGAGGAAAAAAGTGTCAGGTCGTATGAGCCACGGTAAGGAGTCACCGCTGTCAGGGCAGTGGCAGAAGCTGCCATCCCTCGCCCCGTCTCAGCTCAGCTCAAAGCTGCAGAAACAGCACCGCGTCGCAGCCCGTGCTGACAGCTACATTGGTCCCCAGGGTCCCCGTGATGTCCACACCAGCAGTGGAGCAAGCCATCTCCCCTCCCGCAGTCACCTTGTCCCCAGGCATTGGGTTTGTGCTTCGTGATCCAGCAGTAAGTTGGGGAATTTGTGCTCCCCCATCAACTGAGCTGCTCAGAGGAAGCCCGTGCCTTGCTCCCCCAGGGACCTATAAAGCCTCACGTGGGAGATCCCAGCCCCTGGTCACCTGCAGAAGCACTTTGTGGGATGTGAAATGAGGGAAGAGGCAGGTCGGGAGAACAGGGAAAAGGGATTTATTTTCCCAGCACACCCTGCACCGTCTCCCTCCTTCCCAGCCCCAAGGCCTTCTCACTCGGGGCTATAAAACTCCCAGTGGCATTTTATAAAATGACCACAGCGTATTTCGTTTGGTCACTAGATGGCATTCGTGTCTGTCATTCAACCCACGAGTGCCATGTGGAGCGGGCTGGGTGACAGTGCAGCCATCCCCGGCTCCCCAGACGCGGTCAGGTCCCGCAGCCCCTGGGAGGATCGCAGTGATGGCAGGGTGCTGGCTTCACCCACCTACCACCCACCCAGGCAATCAGGCTGCACCCTTTGGGTGTCTGCATGCAGGAAATCACAGCTTTTAGAACACACCGTTCTAAAACTGTTGAGTTTTTAGTCAAAGAGTTTAAATAGACAGCATCTAGCAGAGGAACGGCCATAGCTATTACTCTGATGAACAAGCCGACAATCAAAGACCAGGTTAATCTTTGATGACTGAACACTAATTAGGAACTTCTATGTATGGTCAAGCACATAAGGACACACTGGGCCTCTTACTGCTTGGAGCAGTGCCTGGGGCAGTGGCAAATGGAGACCATGTTTTGGATGAGGAGCCCTTGGATTTCAGCAGGACTCCGGACATTGCTCTGCTCTTACTTCCTCACCCCAGAAGGATAAGGAGAAGGAAAACCCAAGCAGACCTGGGCACCTCCTCTTCCCCAGTCCTGGATCCTCAGCCCTGACCCTGGTACCCAGCACTGCAGAGGGCATCGACAGAGAAACCTGCTCCTCCAGAGCTGCCTGAGGGTTCACATCCACGGGGATGACTCTCTCCAAGGGAAGGTTGCTGTGGGCACTCGAAGCACCCCGGGCTGCCACAGGTTCCCACAGGCACCAAGGAGCCAAGGGGCTGCTGAACTGCTATGCTATTGCCCACATGTGTGTGACAAGGACTGCGTGCAAGGACTTTGTGGCCACAGACAGCTGATTCAGGGCACCCACAACCCAGGAGAGGGCAGCTCTGCAGCTCTGGGCACCACAGGGCTGGTTTAAGGCCTTGAGGACAGGATGAATCAGGCATGACCTGCTCTCCACGGGCAGCAGATAGTTGCTTTCCTTTTTTTCTTTTTTTTAAAGCCGATTGCTGGTTGAGGATTTTCTGTAAGTGTTTAACAGCTCTGGAAAACTGGGAACACACCAAAATCGTCATTTGGCACCGATGCAGGCTCATGTGGCTAAGCAGGCAGAAGGACAAGGACCAGTTCTAACCCTCCAGGCAACACCTGTGGATGTACCAGTGTTGGGCTGAAGAGGGACAGAAGTTTGTCCCATGATGACCTCCAAACCACAGGCAGGGCTGTCAGACCGTGTGTATACAGGCACAACCACAGAAATGAAGTGCGTTTCATGGAGCAAAGGGTAAGACGAAGAACTTGGAAAATGACCATGCTTCACCAAAAAACCCCAGGGAATATTTTCTCCTTTTTCCAAAGCAGAAGAGAGCAGGGACCTTTGGCTAGTGATCCATCAGAGCAAGAAGATGCTTGCAGAGGCAGGTAGCTCAAACAAAACGCAAACGTCATGAAAGCTGTGGCCAGTGCAGGTACAGGCACCAGCACCTGCAGCAGGTAGATGCTGCCCCTCCTCGCACTATTCATATCGCATGGCAAACCACCACTTCAGACACAAGCCACGGCCTCAGTTATTAAAATACCACATTTCGTATCCTGGTGGCTGCAAACTGGAAGGCATCATTCACTCTGAAATGTCCTCACTAGAGGGCAATGTGGGATAGAGCATCCATTGAACTGGGAAACAGGAATCTAAGATCTTACTATAAGATATTAAACTATTATTCACCTCTGGGCTAGCTTAAGAAACCCTCGTGTTAATTGTGTTTTTACTTTTTCTGTAGTTTGTCCTAAAATCAAGAAAACAACTGGCCCACCCCATGCCCTTTTTGATATCTTTTTTCGATACTCCAACAAAATGCTACTGTTGCAGTAATAGCATTTTACACTTTTATTCACAAATCAAACAGGTTTTGGAAAAACCTGAGGCATGGACTGTCACAATGGATAACCTAGGGCATGTACAGAGCCGGACCATGCTCAAGGATCAATGAAGCACACCACTGGTCACAAGAATTAGGCTATGAGGTAATTGCGATATGCCTGTGGTTGAACATTTATGTGGAATCGAGTGCTCAAGGGGAAATTACGTAGGTTAGAATTAGCTTAAGACATCCTTCCTCTTTCGAGAAATTCTGCACGATTGCTAATCGCCCTCGTTATTAGGAAAACACTTTCCACATCATCCACCTAGTCATGCAACCACGGAGCTACTGCTTAGTAGAGAAGGAGGTCCAGCAAAACCCCTTTTCTCAGTCCTGGGGTTGCTGCTAAGGATAAAGATGTGCTAAAGCTGTGGATGGCTTTAACACTACTTGTTGGGTCTTTTCCCACGTTCCCTTCTAATTTTTAGATCAGAGGGCGTAATACCAGCAGCAAACAGATCAAAGGTCTAATCCTGGCTTCATCAGTCTCTTGTGAAACTCCCATTGATAGCAGCGTAACTGGTGATGAGTATAGGGTACTGCAGCCTCTTCCCTTCCATTTTCAGCTTAAAAGTTATTTCTGTTGCTCAGAGCAGCACATCCAGTAACAAACATCCTTGCGAGGAGGAAGGAAAAACACCCATTACTGCCCTGCAATCAAATGCTTCTTGCTCTGTAAGGTTGGCTGAGCCTCCTCAAAGGGTCTGTGCTTCATCCTGCATCTGGCGTTTCAAGGAGTGGGGATTTTCCCCGGTGTAGTTAGCCCTACACAGACCAATGAAAAGTAGTAGAAATTTTCTCCTTTATGCCATTTGTTTTTTTTTTTTTTTATTTTTAATGTTAGAATTATTTTTTTTTATTCTTTCCAAATTATGGCAACTCTTAGAAATGAGTCAAGAGCTATGAATTAAATAAAAAAGACCTTGCTTTGGGACAATTCAAACACTTTGTTTGATAACACTTCATTTCAGTTTGGGCCCTTTTAAAGCACAACTACATTTTACTTTGAAAACAGATAATAATTTTCAGCTTTCCTGCTCTATCCCCTTCACAACCCTCCTTGGCCCCAAAAAGGCCCAGGAAAAAACCAAAAAGAAGCAAGCCAGGCTGGACTGAGAAATCAGAAATTTTTTTCTCCCCATCTTTTCAAATGGAACCATTTGCCAAATCCTACTTTGTCCTGTCAACTAACAGACATTTTCCAGGGGCTGAGGAAAGGATGGGGACAGAGAGGAGTATTAGATCTGACATTCTGTGATGGGATTTTATCACTAGTAAGGGACAGGACTGATAATGCAGTTTTCCATTACAGCAAAGGCAAGGAGCAGCAGCAGGTACCACTACATCAGTGGTAGCACAGGGATGCTCAGTCAGTCATGCAAAGTGCACAAGAAATAAGTTGCAA
The DNA here is from genome assembly GCA_013398915.1 of Dromas ardeola. Lineage (NCBI taxonomy): Eukaryota > Metazoa > Chordata > Aves > Charadriiformes > Dromadidae > Dromas > Dromas ardeola. The sequence goes on from VYZM01020333.1 coordinate 290,945, forward strand.
GGACAGGGATAAAGGATGTCAATATTTCAGTAATAAAGAACTGTCCCTTGGCGATCCAAGTTGCTTTCCAGCAGCAACAGGATCCTGAAACATGAGCAAACTCGTGTTGTTTGCAGCATGAAATGGGCAAAGCATCAACTCGATCTCTGTAACAAATTAAGTGGGGACAGTAACTCCCAGCAGAAACCCTCCTGGCTGGAAATATGACATCGAGGGAGATGCAGCAAGGCTTGCCAGCCTGGCCAGGGTGCAGCGAGGAGGCATCGCAGTTACAGCTCGCCGGGGAATAAGAACAGGTTCAGCACAGAGTCATGGGCTGAGAAAAAAAATATGCAGGCAGCTGAAGAACACCATGTCACTTTGCTTCAAAGCCTGAGCCCCCCCAGGAGCTGAGGACACAAGGAAATTTGTTTTGGAGAGCTGCCAACAAGCACCAGGTGAAGGTGAGCTGGGTAGGTGAGACAGGAGGAGGAAAAGAGCATCTCCCACGGCGGGTCAGCACACAGGGCTATCGGAGCAGGAGCCATTCCTATTACTGAAGTCATACGTTTCCCATCACACCCCCATTTCTACCTCCCAATCCCCTTCTAATACAGCATTTCCTATGTCTGTCCTCTTCTACCTGCAGCCCTCGTTTCTTCACATGAAACCCTGAAGCAAAATGGTCGGGAGTCTGGGTTTTCTTTTGCTTTATAAAGGAACTGATGCACTTTGTAAGGTGATTTAGTGAATAGTGGTAGGAATGTCAGATGTACCTCATAACGTGGAGAAATGCGAAAATGAAAAAGTCATGTTAAGCTGTCATCCTGTCCTATCGCACATTCCTCCTAAGTGCTGATATGAAGCATTACCAGCATCTGCCATTTATTTTGCCCAATAATAGACTATGCAATAATGTGTAACAGCAGGATACACATTTCTGACTTACTCCTCACGATGTTTAGATACAAGTTAAGGCCTGCTTCAGGAACATACCTGAATAAAGCTCTTTGGCTTCAAAGAAACTGGCTTAGGAACACAGGAGAAGGTGCTAAACCAAGAGTTTATCCCCAAAGACGTTGAAGGCTTCTGTCCTTGACTGCCTCGACATCAAACCAGTCCAAACATCAAATCTCCCAGCCAAGAGTCGGTGCCACCTCCAGGTTACCAGCATGGTGACCTTCTTCATGCTTTTGTGCGTTGGGAGCCACATGTCTAACGTTCAACTTAAAGCCCAATTTTTGGAAATAAGCAATTTGGTGAACACCTCAGCTTGGTACCCAAGAATCCACCGAGCCCTGCGGACCCATCTGGCAGCTCCACACAGTTATTCTCCTGCCAGGACTGAACTGTTATTTTTATTTGCACTAACCGGTTTATAGCCTGCCTTGAGCACACCTTCCTGAGCTCCAGTCACCACTGCAAGCACACCCCGAGCCCAAGGGTTACCAACTTTCCTGACCTTACCAAGCGGCAGACTGAGATGTGATTGAGAAGCACTCACTTTGGAGAGCTGAGGGAGAGAAAAAAGAATGGGAGGTTACACCGAGAAACGTCAACATTTCCCCAGTGTTCCCAGCTGCAGGATGGAGCTGAATCACAGTGGCCCCTGACCACTTACGTCCCAAAGTCCCCCTATCAAAAGAGCCCTGCTGCCTGTCCCAAGAGCCAGCATCAGCAAGAGAAGTCATGCTCCAACTGTTCCCAAAGCAAGGATTTATTTGATGCTAAGAGGAAGGAGAGTTGTTTGTGATGCTCTTTGGAAAAGTTCAGATACAAAGCTCCCGTGCAAAGCAACCCTCTGCCAATAAAGCCCTGGAAAGCGCTTTGAGAATTGCCTCCATGAACTTGGAATCACATTCCAAGTTTGCTTAAGTCACCCAGACACTTCTCAAAAATACTGCTTACTGTTTTCCACATCAACTCGGGTCAGCCTTCTAGGACGAACCCTGAGCAAACACGTGGTGTAGCAGAGGACCCTGTTTGATTTAGCCGTGGAAATGTGGCTGATGTCTGCTGGGCTCACGGTCCCCGTGAACCAGGCTGCTCCTGCCTTGGCATTTCCATGAAATTAAGGATGTAGGAGGTTGTGCACCGAGTTCCTAAGGTGCAGCCTACTTCCAGCAAAGCACGTGGCCAAAGCAATGCCTCTTCCCCTTTGCACCACCCCAAGGGACAGCTTTGGTGGGTAAAAAGCAGATCAGTTTTGAAGATGTGGGAAACTGCCTCTGTTGCAAAGCTAACATCGTCATCCCGTCAAGGAACTATATCCCCATGGAGGAATGGATCAGGGAACAAAATGTGATCTCTGCCAGGGATAACAGCAACCAGGTGGTTCAGCGACTGTCAAAAGATGCACGTGTGGGGTACGTGGAGGAGGGCAGAGCACACACACGCACTGCCGTAGCCCTGGGGATGCTGCTGTGGACATGGGACAGCATCGCACCAGGATATCATCCCCAGCCCCCTGCCTGATGCCAGAGCGCGCTCTTTCTAAAAGCACAAAGGGAACTGGCTTTGCAGAGCACGAGATAATCTCAAAACCCTGCTTGTCCCACATTTCCCGCTGCGTGGAGGGCCGGGCGGGCTGATGTGAAGGGATTACTGGAATACTGTAATTCGTGTGCTCTGCGACCTGCCCTTAAAGAGACACCACCCCAGCACAGCCACGGGAGTCAGGGGCGCAGCAGTACGGACTGGAGATGCTGCATTGCCCTGCACGCAAGGTACTGGCCCTCAAGGGCTTGGGATAAAGGCTTCTGCATTCGCGCCCAGTGGGCAGAACCCGTCGCTTCAGTGGGTTTTCTCTGATTTCTATGAGTTGACGTAACCTCGAAAACTCACAGTAAAGGTAGGGGGAGGCTGTTTCCTAGCCAGATGGCTTCTTCCCGTGGCAAAACCCGCCAGTCATCCGGCGCTGCCCATCCTCCCTGGCAGACAGCGTGCCCACGAGCCGCCCCGTTCCCTCGCGGGCGCAGGGATGTCTGCATTCCCGCAGAACCCAGCAACAACGCTCAGCCCCCAGTCTTTCCTTCCCAGACTTCCTGGAGACAGCTATCCTCATTTACCATGGAAAGATGTCATTTTTCCCGCTGCTCGACTCCTTGTCTACACGATCAGCTGCCCATCACCACCTCCCGCTCCCTTATCGCTCCTGCTGATTTGCACCACCGCCATCGACTGTAGGAAACTCAAATAGGTGGTGTTGGTCCGACAGCATGTTTTGATTTGTTCTGCTTCCTTGGTGCAACTGCTGAAGCGAAGGGAATGTTCAAACAATCCTGACAGATGTTTCGAAGTGCCTGCAGCTGTCGATTAATGAGGAGCAACTTTGGGATAATTCACTTTAATGCTTAGTCTTTGTTCTGATGGGGATCAAAGCGATTCTAGCTTTGTACCAGTATGGGATGAGGTGGGGAGGGAGGAAGAGGTTGGAGGGGGTTCTGCCATCTGTACAGTAGCACACACATCGTTTGTTAGTTTTGCCCCCAGACTTCAGGAGCTCAAAACCAGCAGACCCCTCAGATAGGGACATCTATTCAGGGTTGCTCAAGTGATGCCAGAAGTGTTGTAATGGGAAGGGTGTCCTGGCACTCCCAGGGTAAGTAAGAGACCAAGTCCCTGCTCAGCCATGACCTTCGCAAGGACCGTTTACTGCATCTCAACTTTTTTCCACTTTTTAACAAAGGCTAGTCCCTCCTTGGGAAGTGTTGCAAGATGCATGAATATTATGCAATGCTTTAGTAGCCAGGGTCATAAAATGCGTTAGAACAAACATCTGAATTTTGGTTCTGAGCTCTTTTCATTGATTCCACCATAACAGCTCACTGCCTGCATTTGTCTGTGGAATATGACTCCTGGAAAAACAACCGACAGCGCCGTCCTGAGACATTCTATTTCTCACTGTCGGACCTGCAGCTGCTTTGGGCCAGTGAGACAGCTCCAGCAGGCAGCAAGCCTGCAAAGCAGAAGTGTTGGATTGAATCTGACTTCTCACATTTCCATGGGAGCACTTGTTACAGGAACCCCATAGAGGGGTTCAGTATTTGAGTGCCCTGCCTTTAGCCAGTGAAAGAAATTATTACCTAGTTTGAAATCAGGCAGCCTTGGACATCTCCCGTCAGCTTCTTCCCCTCTTCTCCTATCAAACCTTTCCATCATTTTACCAAATCACTTTCTGCAGCCTGTAAAATCAGCTCCTGCTTCATGAAGATTTGTTTTTTTTAATGCAAGCTACTCACCACTGTACCGAAATGCTGCAGAACAACTTATTTACCCCTGTGTTTAATAAGACTTAATGGCTCTATCTAAAGCTGCTTTGGGGCGTTTCATTTACTTAACAAGAAGCAGGAAAACAAACGCACCCATGCTACAGATATAACAAACTTCTAACGTGATTTTTCCAGGGCTGCAGAGAGAGCTCATGGTGGTGGCCTTCCTCCTGCCTGCTGGAAAAGACTACTGAACCTCTTCACAGCTCAGTTCTTTGTTCTGGCCTCTATTTAGCATTCAGATGTTAAACCCTATCTAAAGAGGTTGCTAGGACTTGAAGGTACATTACATGGAGGTTCCTCCCCAGACCACCAGTGTCCCTTTAAATATTGATTTCCATCAGAATTCAGGATTTCTCCAAGGAGATGTTTGCTGACTTTGAGATGAAATCTGATTCCTATAAGCAGGTATTTTGCCTGCTGAACTACCCTGCATTTTCAATTATTACCAAGCCTTAAGTTTGCTTTATCAGCAAATCCCTGTCCCCAGCACTATCAAGGCTGCATTTGAAAGGATCAATGTTATACCAACAACTGACGGTCCCAGGGGATCCTGATGCACACACAGAATGTTTGCAGAGCGGCACAAAAAGTGATTGGACTTTTGCATTAGGAGCACAAGCTCAGCGTCCAGCCCTGAATTTTCCATAATGACTAAGTGCATTTCCAACAACTCAAAAACACACCCCCTAGCTGGCTTGTGCCCTTATTCTGACAAGAACAGAAATAAAGAAAACCCAAGGAAAAAAAAAAAGCCAACACAAAAAAAAACAACAAACCCCAAAAGCAACAAAAAACCCAGCCCAGAACCTTATTTGTGTTGGCCTTTGGGTCACTGCTTTTCCCAGCTGCAGAAACAGGATCCCCAACAAGATCGCAGAGAAACAAATCACACGATGATGAAAGCTCCAAACCCCTCAAAACTGCATTTGCAAGCAACCCGAAGATTAAAGTAGCCAATCTGTGAGCTCTGCAAGGTAAACTACGGGGATGCTCTGACTACAAAAGTCTTGGGGTGACTTTGGTCCCACCAGCTGAACCTGGCAGCAAACTGTTCCCCAATCCTGAACAGTTTTCCTCCTTGGCATCCCAGTACCCGTCCAGGCAGCGGAGGGACTGCTTGCTGCATTCCTCTCCTTTCTGATGGGAAGCTGGAGAAGAAATTTGCTTATGCTAATCAGTCCCTGGCACCAGGCATACGAGACGCTAATCCACTAGCAATCTCCATCAGTCTCTGCATATTTAACTAAAGCGGCAAACACTCGTGGAGGATTATGAACGCAGTGCTATTGTTGTAGCAGTGTTTTCCTATTTAAGCTGCAATCACTCTGACGCCCTGTCTCCTAATATTTACATACACTCTACATATAAACAACCTGCAGAACCACATCAGTCCACGCAAGCATCCAGGTCAGACACGCTTTCTACAAAAACACACGCACCACGTGGTGATTTAATAGATTTCCCTGCACAATGCTGTCTCCATTACCCTCTGCCAAAATGCTTATGTTCATGGTGGTTATTTATATAAAGCAGCGTCCTTGAAGGTATACATATTGCTTAATGCTCAAAAAAAGATAATTCTCTTCCTCCAAAGAATTTGCAGGTAGTTTGGACACACACTGGAAAAGATCAGAGACAGGGGACTGGGTTGAGCAAACTTTTTGAAAAAAAGCTTAATAATCCAGTTTTCAGTCACCTTCTGCAAAAAGCAAACAAACAAACAAACAAAACAACCCTAAAACTCAGTTAAGTGTATCACAAAACTGAGCGCCTCTTTAGCGTCCCTGAAACATAAGGACAAGTCACCAGCTCCACCTACTCTGCTGGCTCACGTTCTTGTCCCTGAAACTTCCTTGTTATCACATCAGAAGAAGCCAACTCAGTTCAAGAAGCGGGTGTAAGAACGCACCTAACTAGAGTGTGCAAATCCAGGGCAGGCTATATACACCCTGACGCACGAGCCCACGAGACACGGATTCCGCACCTTCGACGTACGGTGCAAATACGCCAGCCGTTGCTGTGGGCTGGAACTAGCGATTTCCACCTTTCAAGCAAATTTTCTCCCTGCTAATTACCTTGGGAAGCAGCCACCAAAGAAACCTTGGAAGGAAAAAAAGTATGTTCAAAAAGCCAAGTACACTTTTTTAAAAGGGTTTAAGTCGCATGCCTTCGAGCTGCGTTCATCTCCTCCCAGCCGTTAAACACAAACACCTGTTTTAGCAAATCTGCAGTGCTGCTTTAACGAAAGACAGCCAGATTTCCTTGCGTTATTTCCCAGGAATTGTGCCAACAGTAGGTTAGTATGGAAATGCACTTCCAGGGCATTCTTCCCTCTTTACAGGACGGTAATTCTCTGAGTTTGCTGACCGATTTCTCGTTTAACACTAGGGGTCTACGCTACATACAGGAGTATAGGGGTACATTAAGCAACTGCACAACGTCCTTCCCATCCGTTTCTCTCCCCTGCTTGGCCAAGCTGTCTAACACACCTGCGAGCACAACCTGTGTTTATTAAATGGGAACACAAGCCCTGTCTGAAGGTCTTGTACATTTTTACCTCCATCACTTGATTTCCGTAACAGCCAGCACCTCTCATCCTCCTTGTACGCTAGAATACACCAGGAAAACAACCAACAGATCATATGACTGAGAGTACAATGAGCTATTCACACAAACAGGCCAAATCTCAGAGCCTGAAAAATCTGAATTTCGGCATTTGTCAGTTTGGAGGTTGGTGCAACGCAGCCTTCCCTTTTTATTTATTTATTTTTTAAGCTGTGCATGAAGTTCAGCACAAGACGTAACGCATTCGTTTGAGGATAAGGCTGCCAAGACTGCCTCCCTCTCGCTTTAACCTCAGGCTTGGGGGTATCCCTTCCCATCCCACATACCTTAAATGAAAAAACGGCGAGTCCCATTTCTAACTGACATTTTATGTCAATACAGACAGTTTGCTGCTTTTCTAAGCAACGATGCAGTCAGAAGGAAAATTTCATCTGTTCCCTCCCCATTGGACTCCTTCACGCCAGCCCCACGGTTTGAAAAGTCTCTTCCCTGCAAAACTCCCCACTCCTCCTTCCCATCTCTCGCCTGACAGCAGCAGAGGACCACTGCTGCATTTCCAGTCCTTTGAATGCTTCTAACTTAGCATTTGCCATTTCTTCCTCATGCCAACAGCACCTAGGATTTCAAGGCCTCCTCTCCGAGCATCAGAGGACGCCAGTTCGTTCAGTCTGGTACGGTGCTGCATACCCCGACAGCCTGCAGCTCCCCCAATCCCCCTCTCCCCCCAGCTGATCAAGCTGTTGCACACACATACATGTAGAGTTATCCATTCCAAACACGCTATCTGCCACAGAGTCCAGCTCTCCAAAACGTAAGTGCAGACTTCATATTTCTGCTGCTCGGGCATTTCAGCGCCAAGGAAAACCTCCCATTGCCCCACAGTCCTCATCACTCCTGCTCCAGGGCTGCCAGCTCAGCCGACGGCTCCCTGGGAACATCAGCTGGTTGTACATTTTTTTTCTTGCTTTGTTTCACGTTTTTTCAAAAAAGTCTGGGACGAAAAACTCAGGACAATAAAGAGCAAAGTAATGTATGGCTTGCTCCCCTGCAAAGGAAAGCAGGAAGAGAGCGGCCAAAAAGCGACAGTTTCCCCAGGAACTGTCTGGGCCAACCCCTTGCCCTCCCAAAAGCCATCAGCGAAACTCTCACTTTTAGCAAGAGCAGTTTGCACATATTTTTTGATGTCTCTTCAAATCTCGCTTTGCCTGGCTGCTGCTCAGGTAGAGACTACGCTGCAGGGTGGAGGATGACTCACGGGAACCCGGTACTGAGTAAGGCCTTCTTAAATTCCTGAAGCGAGGAGATGCCTGGGAATCACCAATGACGTCAGGAGAGCTGCTGGGAACGTAGTACTGTAGCGCTGATGACAGTTATCTGTAACAGCCATTTAGGAAAATGCTGTGCTTTCCTCTACTGAATAGATTTAATCTAGTCTAGTAATGGCTGAGCTGTCAGGAAGGAAAGGAAATGAAAAACAAAACTGCTGTTGTTCCGCTTCCTCGTATTGCAAATGCCATTAGAAAAAAGTATTTGCTCTTCACAATAGTCATTCTTTGCACTGACCCAAATCTCCCTGAAGTTTATGGGAACTCTTCCACTGACCTTAACTGGCTTTGGATCAAGTCTGCTCTTTGATTCTTGCAGAGGATGGCCAGATATTTTGGGTGCTAGCCAGGGGCCTGCCAGACTTTCACCTGTCATCAAGCCATGGCTTGATGCTGGGATCCTTGTGCCTCTTTCCACCCATCTCCTCCCTTCGAGGTCCCTCACTACTCAGCCCGTGGCCGCGCACAGGCTGCAGCTCCACCTGCTTTGTCAGGACGGTGGCAAGAGCACGCTGAGGTCTCCCCGCACCATCTGCAGGGATCGCCGTGGGCAAGGTGTGGCGGTGGCTCCAGATGGGCTTTGCTTCATGGCAATCTTACTTCTCAACAGGCCCTATGCAAACTTGTCAGCAAGAGGAATCTGGGAAGTCTTACACACTGTTTACGGGTGCGACAGCACTATGTTCCCACAAAAGATTTCAGAGCAGGCGGTGGGGGCGGCCCAGCCTGACAACCCCCTCCAGATATCCCCCCCCATTCACCCCATGCGGTGAAGTCTGAGGGTTGCCAGATGCTAGTCTGTTCTGGGGGATTGGGAGGCTGGCTGGATGCAGGATAATCCCCCCAGTCTAAGATTACTTCCAATATAATTTCTAGCAGTCGGTTGTGTTATAAGCACAAAACACAGAGGCTGGATCCAGAGGACTATGTTCCTGCATCCCTAGTGCCCAGCTCTCCCTCCTTCTTCCCAAAACTAGAAGCCACTTGGATGTGTTGCTGAGGTTTCTTACGAAGTCAGAAGCCACGGGGAGCTGCCAGCCTCTCCAGTGCTGCCTTCATAAAAATATTTTCCTTTGTGCCAAGGAGGACCCTGTCCCTGAAGAGACTCTTTCTCCCCAGGGGAGAGAACAGCTGCTTCTATCATTATGGGCTTGTCTCCCTTAATTAAGCATCCACAACCGCAGCTGAAAGATGAAAACAAAGCCCTTTTCCCGCCCTCCAGGAGAGGGATAGGATGGAGGCTCTGGAAGAAGAAGGCAGTTCTGTCCCACAGTAGACTTGGGACTGCCTTTTAAATTGGGAAATGAATTAAAAGCACCTGAATATTCCATTTAAAAATCAAACACACCAAAATGGCTCAGTTAAAGGGGTTTAGTGGGAGGTAGCCCATGCCTGAGGGAAGCAACCCCAGTGGGCCATGTAGGATGAACACAGGAAGGTGCATGAGAGCCTGTTACTGAAACAGGCCCTCCAGAATTGCTCCTGCACGCCTCCTCTTCCCGGGTGCTCAGTGACCTTTCAGGAGCTGGTGTGGCTCTGCAAGGTCACTCTCCTGGCAGACATGCCTTAGTCCTAAACGTCCAATTCCCACTTTGTTCAGAGATGTCTACCTCTGGATTTGCTACTTTTTGATGGGGTTCATGTTTTCAAGAGAGTGGAGGTGCAGGTTGGTTCAGGTGTTTTTTGTTGGTTGGATTGGTTTAAAAAAAATTAATTTTAATTTTTAAATGAATACAAGTCCCTTAATTCCCAAACTTTTTTGGCTTCAAGCTGCTTTTCTTTGTAAGCATCCCTTCATCCTGGTTAGACAAAAAGGGGGTTGCACCCAACCAAGTAATTGCAAATGTCTCAGAGTAGTATTCCTAAAAGTCACCCAGGTACCGTCACTCACTGGCTCCTGCTCATCTCCACCGTGCCTCTATTAACAAATTTATGGGGACTCTCTCATTTCTCTGGCTGCTTCCAGCAATCACCTCCTGGAAGAAGTTAACCCCTTAAGACCGCATAGGCAAGCGCTCAGAAAATGAAACCCATTTCAGACAACCGAACTATTCCGGCTGGACCTGAGCTGGATTAAGAGGTTTATAGTGCTTGTTACCACCCATATGCTGCAAGTCCTACCAGCCAAACTGCCGGTGCTGGCATTTCCAAGCCCGGTCCTGCAAAGCAACCCAAGCTAAGACACTCATACTTTTAAAATAATCCAGCTGAAAGAACAGCTACAGGGAAGAATCCTACAGAACACATGACAGGAGGCTGGAAACAGCAATTCCAAACCAGCAAATAGAGCCACCTGCTTCTTATATTGTCATTTCATAAGGTTTATTTTTATTGCAAAGTCCTGGTAAGTGAAATTGGTCAGAAAGCCTTTGGTGGACCAGTGTGCCGCTGGAAAACTGCAGTGGATGAAGTCAGGAGACTTTATAAGACTATGGCTGCTTATCCTTATTTTCATTTTTGGGAGGGGGGAAAAAAGGACAGGATATTGAAAATTCTACTCAGGATTTCAAAATAGAATACATTCTTATTTTGGGGTTTGAAAAAACATTGTCACTTTTACGTGATAAATTTTCATATTGCATGCTATATAGCCATATAAAAAAAATGAAGAGGTAATAAACCCACTGATCTCTCAGACATTTTGTCAGAATATTCTGTTGTGGAATATTTCAAAGTTTGCCACATTTTCGTCCACGCAGAGGAATGAAGTCCCATTCCACAAAAACTCCATGCCTGGCAGGAAGCAGATCCGCCGTCTGTGGCCCCGCTCCGGTGAGCTCCAAGCCCTGCAGGATCTCGCTTGGCTGCCCCGCGCAAACTGCCACATGTTTCAGCTGGTGTGGCTTTGGATGATGATCTACTTTTATTATTTTTGGCAGAGTTTGTCATATTCTTTTGGACATTAATTACATTTCCCAGGGCAGGCTTTCTGCCAGAGCTCAAAACGATGACCAACAGGCCCTTTTTAACCACCTGCTATAATTCCAGCCTTGATTAGTTATTAATGTGCTGTTGAAACCCATTGCAAGAACCACCCTTTCTGGTTATGTTACCAGTCTGGCTGCAGGGAGAGGTAGGCTTGAAAGGAGAACAGGGAAATACCGTGAGCAACAAAGACAGAAATTCGAAAGGTCTGAAACCGTAGATTTTATACAATGGTACTTGCCTTCGTGAATATTCAGACTGCACCAGCCTTGTCCCCACTGTTCCCACATCAGCTGGGACCAAGCAGCTTTGATATGAGATGAGCAAACCCGATGCTAACAATAGCCAAAACCAGAAATAAAACTTCTTGTAAAAATCTGGGGTCTTTTTCACCCGTCAGATATCAGGCTCCCATTTTCTTCTTGTGCTCTAGCTGGCTCCGAGGAATGAGACTGGCTTGAAAGCGCTGGGTTTCTGCAGGTGTATGAGAGTAGGGTTCCTAAATATACTAGATTCTTATGACTGGCATGAATATGTGGTCATGGAGAGCAACAGTAGCTCTGTGCTAGCTCCAAAGGTCGAGTAGCAACACCCTGGCCACAAATGTTGTCTGTATTTATAGGTATTGTAGATGCTTATTATGTGGTATCACAGAGAGATCTCAAAGCACGCTCAGAAGTTCATCTGTGGGTTGGTAGGATGTAGCAAGCTTGCCTTGGCAGGAGAACAGGTCTTTCAGTCCAAAGAAAACCTCTCATTTCCTCCATCCTCTAATTTCCACCCCCTAATTTTTACCACCTCTTAGTTCCCAAAAAAGAAATGATGGTTCCTGACACAAGGAGACCAAGCCTTGCACGAAGACGACTCACGCTCTCTCTTACTGACGGGAAGTAAGAGGCTCCTATCACCACGTACCACACACTTCAGGTATTTTCTTCACTAAATCAGAGAAGACAGAGGACTGAGGCACCAAGAGGCTAAGGGATGTGACCAAGGATATTCCCAGGGTTTTAGGGAACCAGAATCCTAATCCTACACCTCCCTTCTCCAGCACTGCTATCAAGAAATGCCCAGACTCCATACTAGATCCTTTACAGTCTGTTCTGATGGATCCCTTCTCACAGTTTGTGCAGACACCCATTGAACTGCATGTCCTTCTCCTTTTAATAATCATCAAGTCGTAATTTTATCTTCAGTCATCAAGCACAGAAGAGAGTCAAGGGCTTGGCACACATCACAGGCACAAAAGACATGGATGCCTGGCACCTTCACAACACGGCAGTCCCCAAGCGAGTAATCACAATTACACTCAACGTGAATTTCCATTCTCTACAGGTACCCAACCGCAAAGGAAATGTGACGGACAACATTACCGACATCCTGTACAGAAGCCACTCAAATGGCAGATTTTTGGACCACTCAAATGGCAGATTTCTCTGTAGACTTGGTCACAGGTGAATTTTGTCCAGGCTTTATTAAGCTCCCTGACACCTCTTGCATTCCTTTAAAGCCATGAGGATTTCTCCAGCCAGGCTTTCCACAGCATCCTCCCAGCCTCCAGCTGCAGGCTGCTAGGGCTGGCTTGTAGCTTCCCTCTGAGCAGACCTCAATGAAGTTACCCACAGGATCTCGACAAAAATTAACATGATACTCTGCCAGATGTCACCAAATCCACATCCTGCGGGGGATACGACGTATAAAAATTACAAACTTAGTTTTGTGGTAAAGGATCACCAATGAAATGGCCATCTCGGGAGCATTCCACCTTCTCACTCTGTTCTTTTATCATCTCCCAGAAAGTTTTTCTTATTAAAGCCAGCAATATGTTTAAAAGGATCCATAGTGGACACATAGAAAGTGCTTGGTATTTACTATGGTCACGTCTGCTGAACAGTGGGGAGGAGAAGGGGACTTGCTTTTTCACATTGTCCTGTTTGCTCTCATTTTCTCAATGAAGCATTTAAAGTTAATTCCTCTCATCGTTTTTTTCCTTTCCATCATCAAATCCACAATTTGATCAAGTTAGCACTCCATGGAGATAAACTTCTACAGACAACACGGCGGTTCCTCAGTGCACACCGTGTCGCCAGGAAAAGTAGAGCACACAGCTCTCAGCTTTAGAGGCTTAGATTTCTCTCTGGGAAGTTTGGCAAAGCAGTTCAGTAAAAAGAAAAGATGTTTCCATCCCTGTGGAAATATTTCCTTTAGTCCAATGTCGAGACAAATCATCGGACCTTGTGATTTTTTTTTTTGCCAAAAAAAACATTCCCAAAACACTTCACTGAAGTTATGCGTTGACAGAGTGAAAAACAGCTATCTGGAGTTTGTTTCAGCTCATTATTAGATTACAGTAAAAAAATATTCTGCCCCCATCCAAATGACATAATGTTGACAATCTCCTGGTGAATATTTGCATCAAATTTGACGCAGATTTGTCCTGCAAAACACCTCAACAGAACATTGCCAGAGTGAGAAGCATCCAGCAGACGCAACCCAGCAACCACCCTGCAAGTTTTACTGTGCAAACCTGATGTGTCGTGTTTTCCCAGCAGGAAGGTGCAGGGATGACCAAGGGCGTTCCTGATCTGCAAGCGACCTTTATGAACGTCCTCAAAAATGGAGCCCGTAGCAGAAAGTTTTAATCATTTCACCATTGCGTTTTGGCAAGATTATGCGTAAGACTGTAGGAGGGCATATATCTAAAGGAAATTACCTGGGCACTGAAATCACAGACTGATGCGTCTCCAGTGCACTAATTGAAGCCTCCGGGCAAATTATTATACCTGTCCACTTATGAAAGAGAAAAGTTTTCTTTCCCGCTGAATGACCATTAACCACATAATACTAATAGCGGATAGTAGCCATTCAGAATGATAATTGAAGCGTATGTCACGCAGGACAGCCTGGCAATATGCAATTTTCAGAATCCAAATAGATTAGAGCCCATCTAGTTCATGACTCCAGGAAAGCGTATCACTGCTCAGGAGTATCATGGCAAAGCCGTGTCGGGTCACATCTACTTTATCACCATGGTTGGTGTAGGTCTGCTCTTCCTGGCTTTTGTAAAGGGGATAATTTTCAGATGCCCACATGTACACATTTACTATGCAAAACTGTGCATTTATGCTCATTGTTAATATTGAGCTAGTGAACAAGTGGAGAAATGGAAGATAGGAAAAAAGCTTACTTGGTGTTGTATATAAAAGCTGCTATTCCTTTCAACAGCAGGTGCTGTAACACAAGAAAAGGTGCTGACTGACACAGTCTGAAATTATACAACCCTTCTGGGGACACACAGATCTATGGTGATGTTTATAAAGGGCCCTTCATCTATCCCGGACTGACAACACTACACAGGCGCTGCTGCAAAAGGTGTCTTTAATCCTGCCTTTTGACTGCTCGCTAGCACTGATCCTGCTTTCTGCACACTGCTTGATAAGATCCGGGCTGCAACTGCCCCTTTTAGCCATGGCAGGCAGCGAGCAAAGCCCCGGCCCCCGAATCACCGCTTTGTTCAATTTCTCCTCCACCACGGTCTGCAGAGGAAAGGGCTTGCGGTCCTGTCACAGCAAGAAAAGATAATGTGGAGGAAAACAGGTCACCTCTTGGTGCACAGAGGAGACAAGCCTTTCCACAAGCCTTTACAGCCCTTTAATACAGTCACTTGAAATAATTCTGGGCTTGCACAGAAGTGTCAGAGATAGAAAAAGGTTTTAATGTGCTTGAAAGGGGGAAAGGGAGCTTAATGAGAGACCTCCTGCACACCACCGATACAACATCTACGGATCTCCTCTCCTGCCCCTGGAGACAGGCACTGAAAGCCCCATCCCTTTGCACTGGGGAGCTTGCTTTCATTTCGGTGTTCTCACAACTTTTGCCACAGGTGATTATGAGACCTGAAAAACTCTTCAAACCAAGCAACTCCACTTCCAGTCCTCCTGGATGTTCTTGACCTACCACTTCCAGAAAAAAATTCCTCGAGAGGGCTTTTTATAAATTTACTGGTTTCAATACCGTGATCAAAAATGCCTAACCTCCCCCCCACCGCCAAACCTGTGCTTCATAACCTGCCAAAGGAAAAAGTGGCAGCATTACCATTTCTAGCCCAGGCATTAGAGTATTCCTCCAGGAGACCACATTTCAATTCCTTCCCCCGCCAGAGGAGTACCTGCACCACTCCTGTCTGATCTCAAACTTCACATGTGAATATTCCCAAATCGGAACCAAGCCACAGATTCTCAAACTTCTCCCCAACTCATACTCTCGCTCAGGATCTGAATTTTAAAGCTCAGGATGCAAATTGGGGAAAAAAATAAAAGAAGTAGCAGCAGCAGTCAGAAAAATCACATTTGTTGCATACTAAAAATCTACCCCTTTCGCTAATAAGTACTTCTCTCTCAACACAGAGGTTCTCAGACACATCTACATAAGAGGCTTGAACGAGCTTAGCTCTCCGGAATATGTGTCACGCCAGGCCCAAATCACAGCGCCGTGATGTCACGGCCAACAGCAGCTCAATTCCCAAGACTTGCCTTTTTTGCACCAAAATAGCAGTTAAGCCTGAACAGGAAGTTCTGAAATATTCGTAAGGATGGAATTAGAGGTAACACTTAATCCTCATTACTCACTATTGGTATTTAGGCAGCATACTGTCTGGCTCGTAAATAATCCAGAGGCAGAAGGCAAAAGAAGTTTATATGTGTGAACAAGGTACTGTCATTTCAGAAAAGTGACTCTGTGCTGCCTATTGACGCTGTGTAATCTTTGCGGGCAGAGGGGACGCAATTTCCTCACCCTTTACCTGTCGTTGTAAGAAAATGTAGAGCTGGGATGAATAAAGAAGAGAGCAGACAGTTCCATGTTCTGCTTCCAGCTACCTGGAGCTGTATTTACAGTGTACGAGTTGCACTGAAACTTCCCTGCTTACTTAAGGTGGGTTTGGTGGGTGGTTCTCCATGACCACACCACCATGTCCGCCCAGCAGCAGTAACAAATGCTGCTGTAAGACTTGAGCCACAGACAAATACTCCCTTTCAAGTGCAGCCGTGCCCCCTTTTTGCTTCTCATTACTTCTTTTGCAAGCAGAAAGGGCAGGCCAGCTGGCTGAGCCATTGAAGCAAAGGTATTTCACCTCATTCAAGTCAAGAGGAACCAGATTAGCAAAGACCTGTTTATACTGCGCATGGTCACCTGGCTCATTTTG
Source organism: Dromas ardeola (assembly GCA_013398915.1). Taxonomy (NCBI): domain Eukaryota; kingdom Metazoa; phylum Chordata; class Aves; order Charadriiformes; family Dromadidae; genus Dromas; species Dromas ardeola. The sequence continues at coordinate 307,216 of VYZM01020333.1, forward strand.
GTTTAGGAAGGGATGAGATGAGCAACTTTGCCTGCTGGGATCGAGTCAGCATCTCCTAAACACCATCTAGAGGAATAAACCACAGCTGACAGAGCAGAGGCTAGAAAAGGTCACATCTCTGTGGCTTCAGCTTAGTAATAACACTCATTTCAGGGACTGCACATTCCACAGTCCTTCATCTCAAAGTATTTGGCAAAAAAAAAAAAAAAAAGGCAAAATACTGCCTTTCTTCCCTCTGTTCACTCTGAAGACAGAAGAAACGGAGCCCAATACACCTGCCTCACTTCCCACTGCTGGCAAACGGCAGAGGAGATGATACATGTCAAGCTTCCTGGGCTCTCCCCAGCACTCCATCACCAAACATCCCACCCACTTTGTGCCGGGTACCACGTTACTGTCCTTTTCAGCTGTGCTGCATCTCCCCTTTGCTTCTGCTACAAGGACAGGAAAGCAGCAGCCAAGCTGAGGATCCGTCTGCCCCCATCCCACAGACTTCCTGACCCTCCGGCCATGCTCGCTTCTCTCTCTCCCGGATGAAAGCTCCCGTGTCATCCCGCTGTCATGACCAAGGCATCTCACTCAACACACTAAAGCCCTTCAAGAATGGAGGATGCTGCATTCTGATAAAGCCAGCAAGCACCAGGATTCTGAGCAGAAGCTTTGAGTTTGCCGTGTAAGGCATCAGCCCGCCAGGCTGTCAGCTGGCCGAGCGGTGATGGAGAGAGGGGGCATCCACAGAGACTCTGTTCCAATAAAAAAAGGCCTAGAAAATGGACTGCCAACTAATTAAGCACTTCAAAGTGCTGCAGGGAAAGCATTTTTCCTTCTTACTCTTAGCAGTATGAAGATTCATGTTTCAGTGCTATCACCAGACGAGGACACGTTGGGTACCACCAGGTACTTCACAGGTCCTTCAAGTCGTCTCAATGATGGGGTGTGACAAGGGCATGAGTTTGGGATATTGCCACCACAGGCAGGGCTGTGACAAAGCTGTGACAAGAGCACAGTCACTCCGGCTGGCATCCAGCCTGCCAGCACTTGTATCCCTGCACTTGCAGTCTGACAAGGGTCACAAAACTCATCTCCAAAGCAAAATAAATGGTAAAACCTCTCAACTTGTGAGGTTCTTGCACGCATCAGGCACGTGTAAAAGCAGCGCAGCTACCTGCCACATTGCAGAGCGGTCTCTGCCCTAAAATGACAAGTGCTGTAGGTCAGTGCTCAGGTATCTCCATCTGGTTATGAAACGCTTTACAGATGTGGGAGAGCGGGCAAGGCGACAGCCCTCTAGTTTGTGCAGAGCATGCTGCAAGGCAGCAGAGCAAGAGGCAAAGGAGACTCACTCATCAACATGCAAGAGTGTCAAACTGCCAGAGCCTGTCCTTCCCACCACTGCATTCTGCCCTGTGGAGACACTGATGCGTAACCACAGAATCCAGCAGGATTTCTACCTCTGACATTAAAAAAAAAATGAGCAAAAAGCCTGCTGCTTACTCACAGCTCCTTTGCGCCGTCCCTGGCGTGTGGGCAGCACGAGCTGATCGCAGATTGCGAACAGTAGTCACCACTGCCATCTTCAAAATTGCCATTTGCAACTGATTAATTAATGCTCCTTGGGTACAGACTGTAATGTTAATTAAGCTAAGGGGGAATTTTAGAAAGTAATACTGATGAGTGCTACAAGGCGCTAGAAGGGGCTGAACGCGGCTGTCTTTCTCCTCCAGAAACAGCGAAAACAAACAAACAAGTAAAGTATAGACCTGAACAAAACGGGTCCTTGTACATTTTTAAACAGATCGCATTCGGTTAATTTCAAATAAACGCTATGCAATTTAATTTCCAGGGCTAGAGGCAAGAATAATACAGCTCTGCTGTGTTGTCTTCATCTGTCTTCTAATAAACTGATTAGAGCCCAACACGTTAAAGCCCTGTGCACCATTATCTATTATTCAGGTCCCTAAAAGATGTTAATTAACCCGCATGTTCTGAGAAGCTCCATTGTAACACATACAATAGGGAGCCACATGGCACAGTCAAAGCACGTGTTGCTTACTCGTTTTGACTTAATTACATGGGCATGACGCCAAGGTGGTTCCGGAGGAAAAAAAATAGAGTATTGCAGAGACAATGTCCAGATGCACACATCAGTTTACAGTTCATTGTATTACCAGGAAAAAAAATAAATCCATCTTTCTCTGTTCTTACATGACAAAAAAATTCTGGCTTAGTCAGAACTAGATTATGTCAGGCAAATCTGATACTAAAGAAGACAGGTTTGGGTTCAAAAAGCAGAACTCAAAGAGTTGATCCCAACATGTAGTAAGATCTGGGAAACAAGTGCTTTTTACGTTGAAATGCAACTTACGAACTAAAGAAATTGCACAAGGAGGTGAATGGGGTTTTGACTCGGCTCCTGGTCCCTCAACCATTGAGAAAGGAGAGGGAAGACTAAGACTAAGAAACCTCCTGGTCATCTCCTGCAGGCACAGCAAGTGCGTGCCCCGTGCAGATGAAGAGACTGGAGAGCGTGCACTACCCAGACCTCCACCAAGCATATACAAAATAAAATTCTTCAGAGGTTCAGCACAAAATAAAATCTTTCAGACATCAAAGTTAAGCACGCTTAGTGATGACAAAAAGCTCCTCTAAGACTACAAAGTTATCTCTTCCCAGATTGCAAGGAATGGGAGTTATGATAACTGTAAGAATTATGTTACTATTTGAACATGATAAAATAACATGTGTTCAACCAAAACCACTGAGCTGTTTGTGCTGAAAATTATAATTCTTCCTAAAATCTAATCCTGAGGTAGACACTTTGCGTGGAAAACCTGGGATCAGGTTTTGAAAGGTGGTAAAGTTGTAGGCATTAAAACCAACGCAGCACAGCGGGATGCGATCCGCTGGTAACGGTGCTAGCTCCATCTCCAACGCTGCAGGGCCCAGATTTAACAAGACGTCAGGTAGACCTTCCAACCCCTGTAAAGCCTGAAGTACTTGAACGGTGTCTTTTAAACCCAGACATCAAACTTAGAGGTAAAGTCAATGCAAACCAGGAAGGTTTCTGAACTGCCGGTGAGTGGTTTCCCAGTGTGGGGTGTCTGGTTTACGCGGGGGGCAGCTTGTGCTGCACTGATGAGAAAGCACCGTGCTGAGCATCCACGTATCGCATGGGTTAAAACACATTACCTGTGAAACTGAGATGATGAATATCAATATTAATCACTCACAGGTGTTAACCACTGATTTGGGCCCAGTCCAATCATTACCAGAGGTAAGTAAACATCATCCCTACAATAGATCAAACAGGATGAAAGCCAGCACTTTGGACACCATGTTTACTCACCTCTCTCTTTTGCAAACCTCTCCCTTTTTCTTTTTTTTTTTTTTTTTTAACAACATTTTCAAAAGAAAAAAACCCAAACACGCTTTTCCTACAAGATCACGGGCAGGTGAGGTTGCAAGAGGAGTGGAGCAATCCCTGGTAGGAACTGGTCCTCCTGCCGGGACGGCACGCACAGCAATGCAGCGGGGCTCGGCTGGGAGCACACCATGCTCTCGGTTAAGGGAGTCACCAAATGCGGCCGACAGCAAATGATCTCAAACCCGCTCTCCTGCAGCCAGGCACCTGGCTGATAAGGGCAGGACTTTGGTCCGGGCCAGGAACCGGCTCCATCTCCCAGGGCCTTCATGTTCCGTTTCTCTACCATAAATCTAAGCCAAGTCCATAAATCTGCTAACAGAAACTGCTGGTGGGAGTTATGCAAACATGACATGTGCAACTGGAGGTTGGGAGAGAGCCTGCCTTTTTGTTCATCTCCTAGCGCTGCTGGTATTATCATTTTTTTAAAAAGCTGTTTAAGAGCTGCTAGATCTGCCAAGCGTGCATTTTCAGCCCGCGCAACCAACAGCCTTTGGGAGCATATTATTTTGTGGGTTATATTTTATGGCCATACAAGACCTATGTGATGAGGTTTCAGACGTCCCTGGTGTCAGGATTTTGTACTTAAATGCAGAAGGACAATTTGTTCCTTGTTCTCAGAAAGAAGGAACTTGAGGACGTGACAAAATTTCTATTAGAATTTAATGTTAAATAAAAAAAATCTGAAAGGGTTCCTTAACTCAAGCTGTCCTTAAGCCCTTGTGTGTTGTAGGGAACCAAGTTATTCCATGTATATTTATCACAGATCTCATCTCTTTCCTCACACACATGGAAATCTGGAGAGGAAAAAGGCAGTTTGAGGTTCCCTTCCATTTATCCTGCTGAATCAAAGATTTCTCTTTACCCATACAGCTCCTGCTTTCCCTAATACAAATGTCAAGCGCTCCCTGTGCTTCCTCTGAAGCCTCAGTTGTGCAGCCTTTACAGATGGAGCGCTGGACCGGAGAGATCACGGCTTTGACCCCTCTTTGAAAAAAAAAAAAAAAAAAGTCAGAAGAACTTGGTAGTTGCTTAAATATCTACTTGGCAACACAGAAAGTACCCATCTGAGGTTTTTTCTGCTGGCAGAACAGCAAACGCCAAGCAGGTCCCCTGACGGCAAGGGAATGCTGCTAGCCAGGCACCTGCATCACCAGGATTTTATTGTATCTTATGTCGACCCTTCTGCACATCCAGACAGCAATTTCTACCCCTGACAACGGCAGTATTTTATGATCAACCGATATCAATGCAGATGCCATTAATATGTCTTTGTATATCAGTGTAAGTAATAGTGCAGTGTTAATTGAATGGCTCAGCGTTCATTTCAGCACACATTAACACTGCTGAAAGTTATATCATTCCGTTCCCAGGGAACATTTTACCATATACCATAAACTACCTCAACAAAAAAAAAAAAAAGCAAAGACAAAAAGCAAATCAGAAGATCAGAAGGCTGAAAGCTCGCAGCAGCTTCTCCCCTTTTGGAGGGCTGTTATTTAATCAGCTTTTATTTCCATTATTTATCATGTGGAAGCAACTGTGCTGTTTCAGTTGCTGTAGCTTAAAATGTAATAAAATATGGTTGTGACACAACAATACCTGGATCCTCCAGCCAAACCCTGCATTTCAGTGTCAGGATGTACAAAATATTAATCATCTGATGCAGCTGCTGCCGCCTTTGTGAACAGAGCATATATTTCACTGCACCCTGGCACATCTCTTCTCCTGAGGGCTTTTATTAAAAAGAGCCTGTGAGTTACTGAACTGTAAGGTTTGCAAGCCAGAAATTTGACCTAACATCCAGGTTCATAATGCTCTTGGAAAATATTTAAATCAATGAGCAGACCCAGACCCTTAAATCACAGCAAAAAATAACACCCGACACACCATAATACAACAAATCTTTTATAAGAAGAGGCGGCTGATAAAGCTTAGCTCCTGGCATCATTATTTGCAATGTTTTGTAACCAAGGCGGCCAGGTTCCTACTTATGGACTAGGTCAACAGAGTCAGAAAACATTTGGGCCGGCAAACCCCTTCTTAGCCTTCACCTTTTGAGTTCTGCAATGCTTGCATTAAGGGGAATATTAGCAGAAGGCAAGTGCGCAGCAATAACACATGCTTTGCTTGGAGGGGAACGCCGAAGGGCAATCTCCTTCCCTGAAGGTGCCGACCATGCAGCCGGGCTGCCGAGACCAGGTCAAGGCTCTGCTCTCACCTTAGCCCCGCACAGCGGTAGGAGTCCAGCAGAAGCACGGCTCCAGCTCCTTAGAGCTCCTCAACTTTCAGACCAAACTCATCCATCTGTTCAGCCCAGACTTTAAGAAAAAGGAATACAGCAACACAAAGGAGGATAAGAACATTTTTTTCAGCTGCAGTGTCAGTTCTGATGAGAACTGGGTTATTAAAGAACAGCTATTTCAGCCATTATATCTAATTACAAAAAGGAATCAGTCTCTAAAAATAAAGCTTCAAGTGCCTGAACTATATTAAAGGCAGATAATTAACAATCAAATAGAAGAGGCCATCTTCCCCATCATGTTGAGTCCAGGCCTCCCCCAGAGACATATCATTCAAGTGTCTCACTAACACGGCTGCCCCACGCAAAGGACAACAGCCACAGCTCCTGACTGATGATACCAATATACAGTAACCTCTTTCTCGGAGCTTTTGAAAACAAAGAACACCACAGCACTTCTGTATCTTTTGCTGTTGAAGGAAACTTCTCTGCATTGAATCCACAAATACAACTGACCCACAAATTGGCCAAATATCCGTTATGTCTCTCCAGGTCAGATGCATCCCTCCCATTTAGATGCATAAGTGATGCATCTAATCTGTACATAGTCCATCCTCCAAGGACTGAGAAACATACTCAGAGGCAATTCAGTCCACCTGAGACACACACACCATCCTCCGGCAATGCCCACTTCTTTCCACAAGCTCCAGAGTCAGCCTTCCATCCCTGAAAAAAGTGCTAGACATTGACACCATCCCTCCAGATGAGGACGTCTCAAGGCCACCCTTCATCCCAACTTTAGTGGGGACCGCCAAGCCAAGCTCCCTGGTGGGAGTTGGGAGAAAAACGCCTTCGGAACAAGAAGGTGGGAAACAGGGTGCAGGATTGCACAGCCAGCGATGGGCAGAGCCTCGAAGCTTGTTTGATGTACGTAAACATGCCAAAGATCAGACATATCTTTGAAGCACTTGGAATTGCAAAGCTGGAGTGGAGTCTCACAAAAATAATCTTGTTCATGGTACATTTTGTTCTTCCTATTTCTGAATGTGATGGGAACACTGCGAGAACAGCCTCTGCCATCGCAGAGCAGCATATTGTATTCCCAGGCCGTGCAGCAACAGAAAAGCAAAAGTGAATGGAGCAAAAAAAGCATATCACGTTGGCATTATCATCCTCAAAAAGACTTTGTTTAAAAAAAAAAAAAAGGTCCAAATTGCCTAATATACCATTTGAAAGTTTTTCACGCCCATTTCATCATCAGAGCACTTCTCTCGAGGACAACTTCACAGAGCGGACCTAAAAGCTAAATCAGATTTGAGAAATTCATCCACACTGGAGTGAATACCCTCCCTCTCCTCCTTTTCTCCACAGAGCGTGGATGCAATTTATCTGTGCAAACCCACGAGAAAGGGCAGGGAGGACAGGAGGGAAAGATCCAGCCCAGTTACAATGAAGGAGGGGCATCACACACATCAAGTGCAAAACAGCATCCAGGCTCTGATGGGGCAGTTCTTGCCCAAACCTGAGGGTGTGCAAAGTTAAAAGCTGTGTCTACTGCCTTCGTCCCTGCTCCTTCCCCCAAAAAGCTTTCCTAGACTACTATCTTTTGTTCATTAAAAAAAGAGTACAGATATTAAAAAAGACAGAGTTGATAGCACCTTTGGGGGATTTATGCAAGGCCAAAAGGGATCATTACGAACATACACCAGACAGCCTGCACAAACACCGAGAACCTCATCTAGTGATTTCTACATCACCCCAGAGCATCTGTTTGAGCTACGGCATTTCTTTTAGATGAACATCTAGGCCTGGACCGAGAGATTTCCTGTGACGGAGAACTGTTCAGCAAATTGTTTCAATGGTTAATTAACCTCAGTATAAAAAAATGCATCCTTTATTTCCTATCCGAACATGCCCAACTTCAGCTTACAACCACTAGACCTCGTTTGGCTATCTCTCACTCAGCCAAAACACCTACTGCTAGTGGGTATTTGTCTTGTTAAAATCATCTGTTGGGTGCTTGTATACCACAGTAACAGATAATGTAGCATATGAGATTAAAAAAGGTAGGAGACAGGACAGCGCAGACACATGCACACCTACCAAGCTGGAATACCCAGATGGAAAAGCCGGCATTTGCCAGCTCTCCCTGCCCTCGTCCCAAGCCGCTGGCCCGGCACCCAGCACCAGGGGAGCAATGCCAGCAATCTGCTTCAATATAAACAATGCTCCAGCTCAACACAAGTTCCTTTATGGGCATTAGTAGCACTTCATAAAGTTTTTTTGGGAGCCTTTGTGCTTCTGCTTTCAAGCTCCCTCTCCGGAGGGAGCCGAGGACCTCCACCACTGAGGCTGGGAGATGCGAATGCTCCAAAGCCTGGCTAAGCTGTTTGCTTAGGCTGTTGGTTACAGGGCTAAAAGAAGCATCCCCTCTCCATGTAAGGCATTGCCCTCTCTCAGGTAGTGACAGACTGAGGCAGGGCAAACCAGCCCACGGCATCAGTTTAGGAGAGGTTTCTACTGTGCTCTGCCCATTGCTTACTAGTGACATGAGACAAGTTGCTTCAGCTCTCTGTGCCTCAGTTTCCCCCACTGTTAAATCAAGGTGAAGAGCTAGCGATGAACTACACAATACGTGGGTATTACCACCAGTAAAGTGAGGAAAAGGCAGTGTGCTTGAGTCCAACATTTGCTCCTTCAAAATGACCAAAATTATGCATGGAAGAATGGTCAAAGTTCCCTTGAATGCCACCATCCTGGTCTCCCTCTTCATCCACTTCTTTCCCAGCCACACTCCACTCTTCCACTTCTCAGGGTCAGGCTATTACCTGGGCATTTAAGGGCATTTGGATGAAAAACCCAGGCAACGAGCAGACTTGATGGGGTGCAGACACTCATAGTCCAACAAGCTGCTCAAGATGACCAAGCCCCGGGGTCGGAGTGTGAGCATACTGAGATGCGCTCTCAGGAAAGATGGCAAGGATGAATCAAGTAGAGACCTAAAGTGAGAAGAACCAGTTACAGAAACCCCTCAAGCAGAAACGTCCAGACAGATCATACAATTTGTGACAGCAGCTTTTTCAGCCTGTTGCTTAGGTTCGGTTTGAACCACCCTATCCCTCTTCTAGAGGATAACGATCTCCTTTGCCTCTTTTCGCCAAACTCCTTTCATTCTTCTCCACCTCCTTCTCTCACACAACTCTTACACACACTGTTCACCTGCCTGTACATCACACCCCTCTCTGCTCTGTGGTTATCAAGTCTATTCAGATCCCAACTCTACAAAGATGCTCATTACGTCACACCTGCGAAGACTTTGTTAGCTAGACTTTCAAAAGCTTACAAGTGGGATTAAATAGCATCTAGTAGATAGTGAGTTGCAGGAATCAGCAAGTTTTTCACACTGGGCCATTCAGGGTAATTACTAATCACATTCATTGCAGATGCAACCTTTTCTGACCCAATTCTCAATAGGCAACATCTGTCTGCCTGCAAAAACGTGCATCATTGTGCTACGACTCTTGTATATGTATAAAAAGGAGCTATTATGTACAAAAAGCCCCCCTTTTCCTCAGAAATCTTTCTACAGATTGGATGTTTTTGCCACTCTCTCGCACTGCCTTCCTTCCCTTGCCGCCAGCCAAGGAACTTGCACCGCTTGCCACCGCAGCTCTTTGTGGCCATGGGCTGTTCCGTGCTTCACTGCTTACCGAAAACTTGACCTTATAGTCTGTGGGATGCTCTCTCCTGGGCCTAAGAAGCAGAAGTGTCAGGGGTGTTGCTGGGGCTGAAAGCTCTTTAGAGGAGGAAGAAGCTGGGGAAGAGTTGTGTAGCATCCGATCTTTTCTCTCCAAACATCTCACAGCTCCAGCCAAGCCGGTCTGTCTATTTAACTACCTGCTAATCCAAATTCGCTCCCTGCTCACAAGTTAGCTGCCACCTCTGAGAGTGGTACTAAGGGATGCTGAAAGAAAGATGAAAATAATATAGACCCATTTTGTCACTGGTTAAGCCAGTGCAATTATCACAAAGTTCGTGTTCCATAATAGGCAACAAGCTCTTAACAAAGTGACGTTGTACAGAAGCTCCTGTAGATCCCAGCTGGGAGCACGGCTGAGAGCTAGGAAGCGCTCCTGGTTAAAAATAGGACAGTACATGGAAGAGGTTGGATTTGTAACTTCTAAAAATAGCCTTCCCTAAAAGGTTGCTTTTTACCTTGCTCACACGTCACATGTGCATCAGGCCTCTTAGCTAGTACCACCAGCCATATCAGGATTTTTGCCTGGTCCTAACTCACAAATTAAGAAGAAAATTAGTATTTACCATAATGACACATTCTGAGAACTACATTCACAAGTGCTCCCTTCCCCCAACCAGGAGACACATTCCAGGACTGTGTGAGCAAGAAAACACAGTGGCGGTCTCCAAATAACACAGGCTCTGCTTATTTAACAATGTTGGCAAGCCTCTGTTTCCTGATTCAGTGTTTCAGTTTGCAGCAACAGAAGTGAGAGATTACAGAGCAGGTTCGCTGACATAAATGTAGGTCAAGCAAGCTGAATTTCATATGAAGTGTAGGAGAGCAGTGTTGTCACACCATAATGGTCTCCAGCTGTTACGCCACCAAAATACACAGCTAACATTTACAATACATGCATATAGTGCTTAAAAGCATGTACAAAGCTGGCTCGGTCTGACAGGAGGTCTACAGGGCAGAGTCACTAACGCAGGACTGAGTATTTATAGAAAGCAGAGAGAGCGATCACTTGGTGACACTGGTTACATGGGTCTGTTCCTGCTGTTTGTACCTCAACTAAATCATATTGGGACAAGGAGGATTATATGGAATGATTCTCCAAATTCCTGCCGCCTTCTATTGCTCTGCCAGCATCTCTGCTATACTCGTTTTTAATGCATAGCATCAAAGTGGTTATTCCACAGGGACAAGGAAAGCCCAAACTACAGTGCTGGGCAGGGAGAAGGGGGAGGTGATGTGATCCAGGGGATGCAGCGTGGGGCTAGCAATGGAGCTGCTGATCCCAGCCCTGCCACTGGCTATGGTGCATCCCTGTGCCTTTTTATGCTCTAATTTCCTGATTTCCAAAGTCAGATTTCTCTGTCAAGATCTTTAAGATCCATGCACGTTCAAAAGCTAGATGGTTTCTGTTAAAACACGGGTAACAAAGCCTCAGGGCCAATGAAGTGCCAGGCATCACAGACCAAAATGCCTAAGTTGGTGGAATTCCTCTAGTTTTTCATTTGTCCATAATAACCAACAAGTCACAACACTGGCAGGTTGCCACAGGACTCTGACAGCGGCTGGTAAAAATTATGGGTTCAGTTTTTCCCTTGATTTGGGCACAATGAGGGAAGAGCACTGAATGTATCAATCTATTTTTAAGCCAACACAGTAAGCAGCACCATCTGACAAAAGCGCTGGGCGTTACAGATTTTCAAAAGGAAAAGATGCCTCAGTTTGGACTGTCCAAAAGATAACGCCTTTCTCTCAGCAGGCTCCACAGCCCTGACTGGAAGACTGGTGTGATTCCACAAAACATGAGGCAGAAAGGCCAAAGTCAAGGTAACCAGAACTGGGTGTCTTTTAAATTGCATGTCTGAAGACTCATTTCATAGGCGTCAAAGGACTTCTTAAGTCAAAGAACTTAGCCTTTAGCAGAATAGGAAGGAAAGAGAAATATAAGCATTTCTGTTTCTTCTACATCCTGGGCTGGCTATATTTACAATGCCACACAAATCGTTGACAGGTTCGTTCAAACATCATAGTAGCAACACTTGAAAAAGCCTCAATTTTCTCAACAGACTCCTTTGAGCTATGCGCAATGATAAACTGTGTACAGCACGATGGAGTTGCTGTGTAACCAGCACCCGAGGTTTGCACTTGAGGTAGACAAGAGATGCATCCGCCCTATTTCTGCCTCCCACATGGGCTCTAGGAGGCAGCTCAGGAAAAGTTCATTTGGTACAACTTGCCTCAGGGCTTGTCTTTTCACCTTTAACATTTCACAGGGCAGAATGGCCTGGGAGCAGTTTGGGACATACCCAGTCACAACCAACTGCAGGAAAACGGGCTCTCCTTATATTGCAGACCGGCACTTCCCAGCATTTAATGCCAGAACAGATCCTTGTGTCAGTTAATCTTTGCTTGCTTTGTGGAGTCAATTGCTTCATCCATGCCTTCATCCAATCACCCTGTGTACCAAGACCCCAATCACTTGTGCTTAAATACCATCTCAGAAAGGTGCTTAGTCTTGACTTGAAGACTTCAAGAGATGGAGAAGTTTGTCCACAGGTTAATCATAGAGCACTGGAAGGAAAAGCGTTGGCAAAGCTGACATTACATAGCAGGAAAACTGCTCACTTGGCAGACCAGTTTTTAGCTTTTGACAACTTTGTTTGGAATCTGAAAGGTTATTCAGCAACAACAAGAGGCGAAGGCCTCAGGAAGACATCTGCAACCGAGCCTGCTCGTGGCATTATGCAAGAAAGAAGCAAAGCTATCAACCTGACACTACTGTGGGTGGGGAAACTTAGCAATTCCTCTATCCTGTGTAATAAACTGAAAGAATCAGAGGGAATGTGAGGTGGCTGAAGGAAAGAATTGCTTGTTCCTGAGATATGGGTGTAATTGAGGCCCCATGTTTCTATTTCCAGGTGGAAAAAACAGCGAGCATGTTGTACTGTAGCTGTAGGCAGAAACACCTATTGCATCTCATCAGATCCACCACTGACACAGAACTGACCATGAGGCGTTGATCTCTGGTAGAGTGTAAAAAGCAACAAGCAGGTTTCTGTATTTTGTTTTCTTTACGTATAGCAACAGGCTAGTGTTTGGGCAAGCAGCTCTGGTGCCATGTAAATCCACAGCCTCCCTATATGTGCAAAGAGAGGAATTTATTAAAGGATACAGTGACACGCCTTTGATGCATCAAAATCTACGTTGTCTGCTCTGTGAACAACTGAGTCATAAACCACAAAGGAAACTCTTCTGAAGTTTATTTCTTCTCTAATTTGCATCTTGTTTTCTTGCTCTTCTTTTGTAACTTGTGCTTTGAAAGCACATTTCCCTGCCAGCAGCAAAGCAGAGCCCGGGAAGTGAGAAACCTCCCTCCCACCATCGCAAGGATTCTATGCTCGCTGCCTACGTCTTCTAACACTGGGCTGACCCTACCCACCTGTGGGAATGGGGGAGCTCCCTCTCGGAGCTCACCCGTTACCCGCCTGCAAAGGCTCTGGAGAGACCTCCATTCCCAATGTTGCACCCCAACACTTGGAAAAAAAATGTGCTTCATCAGAAAGGAAAAACACATAGAATCATAGAACGGTTTGGGTTGGAAGGGACCTTAAAGATCATCTAGTTCCAACCCCCTGCCCTGGGCAGGGACACCTCCCATTAGACCAGGCTGCTCCAAGCCCCATCCAGCCTGGCCTTGAACACCTCCAGGGATGGGGCATCCACAGCTTCTCTGGGCAACCTGTTCCAGTGCCTCACCACCCTCACAGCAAAGAACCTCATGGGGTTCTGTGACTGTGGCCTCCTAGGACATGGTTTAAAACATATTTATTGTTTTGTGAAGGGATTTTTAACACAACAGCATCTCATGCTGCCAAATTCCAGGGGGAAAAATTGCAACAGACAGGCATCACATTTCAGTGTCTCTACCGCTACAGGTCTCTCATAGAACCTAGAACTCATTTTTAGAGGAAGTCTATTAAAACAACTAGAAGACCATGACAAAAAGATAACTCAGTCATATGTTCAGAGCACTGTCTGCAGTGCCAGTTACCCCCTGCAGGAGTTAATACTCTGACCTTCACACTTCTTCAAGGGGCAACACAGGCTGGTCAGAGCTGTACGAACACCTCCAAGTTCAGTGGGTGACCCTAGAACTCAGCAAAACTGACGGCTCAGAAATTACGCAAAGTTTTTGCATGGGAAAGACAGATTTATCAAGTTCCTGGCATCCTAGCAACTGCTCCATGGCTACAGCCTATGTATCTAACCCTAAATGCAGAAAGAAAGAAAGAAAGAAAGCAAAAAAGAAAGAAAAAAAAAAGGATTTCAAGGTCAAAACACTGTGTTTAATTTCCTCATGAATAATGTAATAGCAGCAGTATGAAATCTTGCCTTCTGCCCCAATCATGGTTTCTCAGTCATCAGAATTCTAGTGGTGTCTTTCCATCTCTCTCCGACTCTCATAGGTAGATACTTGACAATTCAGTAAACTAAACTGAAATGAAGGCTCAACAGAGCACAAAATTTGAGGCTAGTTGCAGCCTTTGAACCAGACTATTATGATATTTTGGGTCAGTGAGTAGGAAAACAAGTTGGGATAGAGAAATGTCAAAGTGTAAAACTGTCAGAAAAAAAAAAAGATGTCAGAAACAATATACTTTCATTCCTCCCTGAAGATGAGTCTGTTCGTGATACAATACAAAAATCATTTTACACACCAGAGATCCATAAAGTCCTTTCAGATGGAATTGCAGCAACTGATATCTCGGTCTCTGGAGCAAGTACAGTGAGCTTCATCGCTCTTGATATCATGTTTCAAGAGTTGACTTTGACCATGAAGGTTTATTGGTAACACAAAAATTTTTCAATATAGCTAAGCTGATGGTTTTGTAGCGCTGAGAAAAGGAGACACATTTGTTTTGATCATTTTATCTCCTCAGAGACAAAACTAAGAATTTAGAGAAAGATGTAAACTTCAAATCACAGATAGTCTACATGGGTAAGCTGAAAGTTATAGTGTTTCTTTAGCCAGGAAACACAGAAGTTCAGTTAATTTACTGATCGTTCTGAAAGCCTGACAGTCAACCTTGCAACGCTGTCTTGTTTTTTTTTTTAAAGCACACTGCAACGTATAGCCTATAATGTCATCACTAGAAACATCCTTATGAAACGGTAGCAAAGATACTTGCTAAATCCACTTAGGATAAATTTGCACACACACATATGTATTAAAATCAACGACAAGAGAGAGAAAAATCTGAAGCGATGCATGAGCAATGCTGTAATTCTTAGCTCAGTTGCACCCTGAAATAACTTGGCTGAAGTTTTTCCAATGAGACAGCGCTAGGATTTAACACTTAACTTTAGCCATTGTGTGAAGTATCTAGTGCGACCATGCTGTAAAAGAACAAATAATTTGTAACTGGAGCAAGAATGTGTCCTTCAACAAACATTTCTGAGTATATGTAATACAGGAAGGAAGAGGCAGGTTGAAGGCTCTTAGTGCCTCAGAAAATGCAAAAGATGGAAGGTTTCAGATTTTACCTAAGAACCAGATCATCAGTAACCACAAGTGACCCTTATCATCCTAAATCTGTTAACAGATTTACGTAAAAATGCATATGAAGGTCTCCTGCCACAGCCCAGTGAACAGTTGTCCACATGCCGTGTGCCACTTCCACAGTGGCTTTAACTGGGGTCTTTGCTGAAAGCTCTGTGTCAATGCCAAAAAACCTGAAGGGATGCAAAGTTTGAGTTCGCCCTGGGATGGTCACTGAAGGACCACGTAGAGGAACATGAGCAGCTGCACGTGGGGAGTTCTCATCACCACCTCAGCTCTCTAGATGGAGAAGGACGCTCTTCAGGACAGACAATCTGGCACTCGTGAGCATTATACTAATATCAAATATTTTAAAATTATAGTTTTAAATTAACATACATTTTCTTCTGTACATTAACTACTGAATTGAGTAATCCCTTTCCTCAGCTCCCAGGGGAAAGCTAGCACAAATACACTTTGTCAATCACAATCTATCAGACCGCAGCCCAGACTTCCCAAGGGGTACCTTAGCACACCAGCCATTTAAAACTGGACTGGATGGGCCATCAGAATACATACTGTTGGAAATCATTTTGCATTCAACCCTGAGACGACAGGGTTGTAAAATATTTCCAAACTGTCATTGATCTGGCTCCACGCTATGTCCGTTTGCTAAAAAAAATGATAAGAGAAAAAGCAGAGTTAAAATAGACACCTGCAAAAAAATGCTCAGCTTGATCCATCCAGGTCAAGGATCCTGGAATGTAAATACAATGCAATAGAAGGCTATAAAATAATGGACATAATTGTTTTCAAGAGGGTCTTTCTCTCTCCAGGAGTACTGCATTTATATAAGCCATGGTGCCTTCGGAAACAGAGTGCCCTTAATTAGCAGAAGTAGTCTTTGAGTGAATCTGTTGAATCGACTCTAGGATCTAGAAGTCTATTCTTTTCTCATGCTTATTCCCTAATCAGATAGTTATTCAGAAGGAGAGAACAGCAAAGACAATTGTCAAAGTGTTTTCATCAGCTGAAATGTATCCCAGATGCCTTGCAGGTGACCCGCACTCCACCTGTGATCACACAGCCTGTCATCCCCCCTACCGAGATCACTGTGCCAACCAAAGTAATTCCTTCCCCAGAAAAGTAATGCTAGGTATACATCTGGAAATGTATTTTAGGGCACTTGGACAACTAAGAAGAGGAAGACCAAGCACCAAGTAATCAACCAGGGATGAGTCAGCTGCTTGCAGACAGCTCACAGGGAACGATCTGGCTTTTTCTAATATTTATTCTATTACTGTATTCCCAAAGAGCTTAAACAAATGGAAGAAAGTATCCTTTTTCCCCACAATTAATTTTTAAGTTGTGGAACTCACTGCCACATGATGAGAACCAAAAGTTTAGATGGATTCAGAAAGCAATTGGACAAAATAAGAAATCTCTCTTATTGCCAAGTAAAGTAGGATGTGTGTGCAGACAGGAGAGAGCAGGGTTTCACCTAACCTGCTGGGAGATGGGACAGTGGGCAACTCAATGAGGAGTTAATATCACACTGAACCACCAGCATTCAAAATCCCAGTCCTGGTCAGTATATGAATTTAAGGAGACGGACACTCAACTTACACGACCCAAGTGTATTCTGCTGTTTTATACTTGTTCAACGTTTGGCCCATGCGTTTTCCATCATTGAGAGGTCCATGTACAGCCATAGAAACATGACAGCACAGGTAAGAGCTCCTAGGCTCCTCCTGGTGCCCAAGCTTGTATTGATGGTGTTGATACTGATCCTGACTGGCCTCACAGAACCCCAGGAAACCTCCCAACACCTTTTGGGCATAAAGAAGCATTACTAATTTTGCATAAAGGTATATAGGGTGAGACGCAGAGGTACAAAGATACTAAACTATAGGGTCAGAAATGAGAGGCAGTGGCAGAACAACAACTTGGATCCCAGTACAAGGATCCTCAAACTCCAGTAATTTAGGCATATCAGCATGAAACCTTGACGTGGATTCTGGCTGCAGCCACTGTGGTTAGAAGCTCTTTTCTTTGTCATTTCCCTCTAATCAAATGTTTTACTTTGCAGAGACAAATTGCATTCCTAGCTTTTATTTACTCGGGGACTGCCGCGACCCAGCAATCAGCTCCAACACTCTTCCATCAGGTTTAAAATGCTGATGGCCAAATAGTATGAGAGGTGATTCATCTTTCAAATACATCAAGCTGCTTCCAATTGCCTGACTGCTTTTTGCACACCAAGGAATGGCTGGCTTAGGGGTCTGATATTCAGAAGAAACAGGATTCCTGCAACTGACATTTACAATACATTCACAGATGTCCCACACCGGTATATGTAGGCTCTTTTCTTCTTGAGTTTCATTGCACTGGGGAAGGTATGGAAGTCATTCATCATTAGGCAGCATCTCTGTAATTTTATAAACAGACACCTCTCCTGCCACCGCATGCTCAAGACAGTGGAGCCACCTCTTTTTCCTCCCAGCCATGGTCAAACTGTTGTCTGACACCACGATGGACAGCACAGTGGGTTGAAAACACAAAGGCTACAAGCTGGACAACATTTTGTCAAATCTTATTTTATTAAGAAGCAGTTTTTCTATAAAGAGGTAAAAAAAATAATTCCAGGAATTATTTTTTTTCCAGTACAAACTTATTTAAGAGATAGAAAAATTAATTATCAGGAAATTTGAGAGGGAAAGGGTAATTGTCAAAAAACTGCTTATGTGCCAGAAAAAAAGACTCAGTCTGTCACCTTCCTACTGCCATGGAGGGAACACGATGCAATTCACTGGGAGGCCTGATCCCAACAGACTGTCTGCTTGTTAACACTATTACACCCCCCAAATCCAAAGTCCCTCTTTCTGTCCCAAGTGCTCTCTCCACAAGAGGACGAAGCTGATACACAAAAATACAGATAGATGTCTTTGGTCCAGCTGTTCAATGGGCAAAGAAATCAGGGCAGTTAATTAGCACTCGCAGCTGGCACAAATTTAACTTTTCTTTGGAGATACAGACCATAAAAACCAGCCTAAATCTCCATCCTTAAACAAACACAACTGTAAGGGCTGAGGTATGATTTCCAAAGGATGCAAGTCACAGAGGCAACAGCTCAGTGTAACCCCTTAGACTTCAGCAAATGGAAAAAAAATATATTAAAGAGAGTCCAGCACTAATTCTTTTCTTTATTAGAAGTCAGCGCAGACCATATGTGCTCCAACTTTCTGGACTCAAGACAGCCACCTGGCATCAAAGCACTGCACCCAATTAGTGTGATGGATTGATTTCTCCAAGAGGCCAAATTAATGCAAAGCATTAGTGTTATCCAGCTTGTATCAGCATCTCACAGTTCGCAGAGCAGGTGACACCAGCCTGGCAACACCATGAAGATACGGGGAAAATGTGTACCCCTAATGCTGGCCGGCTGGTCAGGTGCACAGCTGGGGTTTGAGGAAACCTCGGGTGATTGCCACGAGACCTCTGCTTAGGTAGGAAACTCCACTCAGCCCCTGATGTCTGCAACCTTGGCTGCAAGCTGCTAACACACTTTTTCATTAACCAGTTGCTCTTTGCCCAGTAAATCCCATGCCTTACATCGCACTTCAACATCTTGGCAAAAAGGACTTATTTTCCTTCTCCCATTTACACACGGACGAAACCTTCTTCTGCCTCTCAGCATTATTATAGGCAACCTTGGGGTCCCATGTTTTGTTCACAGAAGGAGTGCTTTTTGCAGGCAAGAGAACTGGCTAAATTCATCTGCCAAGCCTTCAGAACAGCAGTAACATGGATCACACTTAAAGGGTCCCTTTGCAGGTCACAAAGTCTTTTCAAACTAGAAGCAGACAAAGAGCACTTCAGGAACTCACACTGTAAGGAAAAATAGCCCTGGAGTCCCAACCGCTGTAACAGACTCAACAGCTATGGCTTCAAAAATGAGGCAGAATTTCACTTTTGTGTAAACCCAAGAGCAGATTTCTTTTTTCCTTTGTAAAGCCAAAAGCAGGAGCAAACCACATGAAAAGGAGGTAAGGAGGTAAGGCAGTAAAACGAAGCTCTTGTCCCTGCTCAAGTTTCTAGGCACTGCCGCAGTGCACTTCACTGTACGAGAACAACAGACTCTTCTCGTGGCATTTTGGCTGCTGCAGCCCCAGCTGGAGTACAAACATGCACCAAGAGCCACAGAAACAAAGAATAATGAAAATACATTATTATTTTTTAAAAGCTAAAAAAAATTAATAACCAATTTGAATACGGCGTATAAGTTTATTTTAATTTAAAACTGCGATAACTGTACCGATAAACTTATTACAGCCTCTTTACAAATGGACATGTTCAGGGCAATACCAAATGTTAAATTATGACCACAAGCCTTCAAAACTGCAGGCCACTGAACACACACCCAGCAAATCGAGTTCATGTTTATGAATAAAGCCCTAGTGACTTAACTATACTTTAAATATGGGCGAATAACCTAGATTTCCAAGAACATCAATAAAAATACCTTTGTTTTCATTTTGATGGGCACATCGTTGGCCAGACCAGTTTGTACTCTGACACCGAGTGTTTTACAGTAAATTACAGAGGCATTTTGCTCCCACATGTGAGCCCCAGGCTCCTCAAGGTCGCTGGGCTGGTGTGATTTCGTAGCTAGCAGCGCATCAGAACAAACAGATAGTGCAGGAACCATCCTGGTCCTTTGGAGGAAATGACTCAGTACCGTATTCCAAGAATCAATTCAAGGGAAGGCAAGGAAGGCAGTAGGGCTATCAAAAGCTTTATTCACTGATAAATTGGTAATTCCCCCCCTTTCCATGTTATCTTTATGGGACAAGAAAAGGGAAGAAAATTAGGAACAAGTAAAATAGAACTTCACAACTGGAATAACTTGCTCAAGCAAGCATCTTCCCAGATGCCCTGTTAACAGAATGGCTAAGCAAGATCAGCCAAGCAGTGATCACCAGGCCAAGCAAACCAACTCCTTACATGCACTGAATTGTCTGAGAAGGCATGGCAGGGGAGGGGAATAAGCATCACTTAGAGATGGAAAGGGAAAAACCGTTAATGGTTTCATAACCCAGAAAAACATGAGGAAGGAAACACCTACAAATTTATGCTTGGGTAAAGGTCACCAGGGTTGATAAACCCCATAGTTTCCTCCTTCCTTCTCTTCTCTCCTGAGATCCTTGCTAAAAAAGCATTTACAACCCCCTTGCACGGCATTGTTCCAAGATGACTCCTTAGTTTCCTCTTCTTTAAGTTCCTTTTGACAGGTTTGCCCAAGGGCATGTTGGAGCAACACCTCACAGACATCTGTTGCTCTGGCTCCCTTTTCAAGCCTGCCAAGAGACATCAACTGGATTGCTTTGCAAATACAGATGGGAGGATGCAACCTACGGGTATAACCTACATGGCATCCCTTTTATAGGTAAAGCAATAAAAGCAAAAATAACCACAACCTATGCACAAGCTCCAGTCCCTGCCTTTTTATAATATCATGTTATGGTAACAGCTGGCCACTTCCACTAATGCTCTGTTCTTTGGCAAAACCTGGGTCTGTTTAGCCTGGAGAACAGAAGACTGAGAGGGGATCTCATCAATGCTCATCAATATCTCAAGAGCGGGTGTCAAGAAGATGGGGCCAGACTCTTCAGTGGTGCCCAGTGACAGGATGAGGGGCAACGGGCGCAAACTGGAACACAGGAAATTCCGCCTCAACATGAGGAAAAACTTCTTTACTTTAAGGGTGGCAGAGCACTGGCACAGGCTGCCCAGAGAGGCTGTGTAGTCTCCTTCTTTGGAGATATTCAAAACCCATCTGCACGAGTTCCTGTTCAACCTGCTCTAGGTGAACCTGCTTGGGCAGGGGGGTTGGACTAGATGGTCTCCAAAGGTCCCTTCCAATGCCTACCATTCTGAGATTCTGTGAAAATGGAAAACAGGAGCTTATCTACAGGGATCACAAACTAGAAGGCTCCTCCTGGAAACAGTGCCCACCAAGAACAGCCATGATGGAAAGTCACCCAACAACTGTTTGCAGAGCACTGACAGAAAAACACAAGTTCGGCCTTCCCTACAGCATCATACGCAGAAACATCTCTCTCGGATGCCAACCACTCAGCTCACAGCTTGACACGGCCAACGTCACAGCCCTGGCTCCGCTAACAAGATGCCCGCACTCAGGAAAATTCTTCACAGAAAAGGCAGTTCTTTTCATGTGAGACTGAGGGGTCCCACCACCACTGCCCAGTGCAGATGTCAGCTTCCTTCAACAATGCAGAGAAACAGTCTGAGGACATTGTCGCAACTTCCACTCTCAGACGTAAAGACCGAATTAAAACTGGCTTTTGGAGGCAGCGCCTAAATTACACTCTCAAAAGTAGTTTGGCATCTGTCCATGAGATTGGGAGCGTGGTGCTCAGCAGCCAGCGCCAGGAGCAGAATGGAGAACAGCAACCACGACGAGTGCTGATGTGAAGTGAGACAGACGGCCAGAAAGGCTGCAGACAAGCCTGTGGAGAGTGGTAGCAGGGACTGATGGAGCGCCAGATGGTTACACAGCGAAGTTTTGCCTTCCTTAGTGGCTAACAGCATTGCCCTTTGAGCAGCTTCACTGTCAGTGTAAAATCTGTTCTTGTTCAGGGTCTCATTGATTAATAGTTGATCTCTGGTCCTCCTGCGCGGGTGCAATGTGACGATGCACAGGTCCCAGCTGCTGCAGTGGCCACAAGCGAGAGAGAGAGAGGGGAAGGAAGGTTCTCATCCACCTACAAAGCATTTGTCTTGCAGTTTAGTCACAAATAAACCATTTGGAAACTTGCTGAAGTGATTTTGGTATTCTATAGGCTCTGTCAAATGCCTCAGTGAGAAGCTAGGTGCCTGGTTCCTATGAATGGGAAAGGTCTGCCTGCATATGTCTGCGCACACATGGATGGGATGATCCAGGCTGCCTAAAATAACTGCCTAAGCACTGGCAGTCAGAGGCAGATGTCTCTGATGACCTTGATACTGAATTTTTTGGAGGTCGTGGGAAAACCCCCGTTTGCGTCTTTAGTAACTGTGACCCTGAGCAATAACTGGGGGAATATTCCACTATCAGACCTAACTTATACAGCTGTACATAGAGGATCACAAAAACAAACCCCTCCACACTACAGGATTTGGGAGACTGCAAATATCATCACTTTGTCCTGCCCTGTCTCACCTCCAAGGCCAGGCTCTCCGTCTCTGGCACCTACAGGAGCTTTGGCACTGATGGGAACAGAACAAGGACTACCCTCTTGCCTTGATGCTGGCAGATTTTGGCTGACACATAAGTGAAAGCAACAGAATCAACCCTCAACAGTCCACAACAACCCACTGCACAATATGCGGATCATTAAAGAATATTACTGATTCAAGAAGTAAGTTTAGTATTTGAAGGGACTTGCAGAGAGTCAGTGGGGAATACACCACCATTCCTCATGCACATAATAAATGTTATTCCCACCTTGCAATTCTCCAGCATAAGTATTCCCAAAGTTTCATCCCCTTTCCCAGGAAAGGCAGCCAGCAGCACATTAAAATGGGCTCCTGTACACAAAAATCGCAGGCAAAACTTCAAGCTTCTACCTCCACATTCATGCATTAATGACACCACAGCCACTTGCAATCTATAAAATTACAGCTATAAGATTACAGCACCGGTAACGATATAAATAGACGGTGATGGGCACAGATAATGACAAAGATGAACGGTCAGGGATTTATTGCCCATCAGGTGATGCATTAGCAGATGACGGCCAACAGCAGCAAAGAAGTCCGCAGCCGCCCCGGATGGCTTTGCCCCATTCATATCTCAGGCTCCAAATCTGCTGTAAGAATTTCCACTTCCTGAGCAGCTCCCCAGAATTGGCACGGTGGTATTTCCAGTCCTCGCTATCCACAGACGAAGCTGCTGCCTGACCTCAGCTGCACCAGGGCCAACATGCCACGGGACCCCATCGCCTCCCCGGCTGCCAGGGATGTGTCCCGACCCCTGTGCTGCGCTTTGAAGTCCAGCACTGCGCGGTGACCTACATCAACCGGAGCGACCACATAGGCAGGCTGCTTACAGCTAAATGAGAAGCCTAAAAACTTGAAGATTTGGAGGATTACAAGGGAGATGAGGCTGAGTCAGGTCCTAATCCTAAGTATTTGCCCGATTTTGTGTGCTAAAATGAGATCTCTGTGACACCACGTACTGCAAGTTTTCTTGCTTGTATTTGTTCACAACCTTGCAGTGTTTGCCATCTCAGCCCCTTTCCTCCCCATAAATTTAATCACCAGAGCTTGGAAGGACACGCATTACACGAGTGGGACCCCCTGATTTGGCCCTTTGGATTTAGCGTTAATCTTGAGACAGAGACCGACCTGAACACACGAATCCTCCATTTCCCCATCGCTCTGAAAATAGTGCTCCTTCATGCCAAAAGCCAAAATAACAAAAAACCCCAACTGCTGAGTAAGAACAAAAAAATGTTGCTTTTTCACAACATCTTCTTGACTAGGTACATGGAGAAACATTTTAATGAGGAAAATCAGGATGTAGAGCTGCATCCCAAAGGTGCTGGTGAAATGTCGATTGCTCAAAACACGTAAAACTGGATGCATTTACCGCTCCTCAGAGCTGTTCCAGGCATACAAAGGGTCTATAAAGAAGATTAAGCTATTCCGTAAAAATTACTTTAACTGTATTGGAAATCCTCATCAGATTAGAGGAGCACCGTAAGCAGCAACGCAGCTCCCTCAGCACAGGTAAGGCGGTGGTCGTGTGTCGGTTGGTACTTGCCCCTGCTCCCCTCTTGTCACAACCTGTCCCCAGGCATCCCCAGGGGACAAAGCCCAATGAAGCGGCTCCGGTGGCATTTCACAGCTCCACCATGGGGCGTAAGCAGCCCTGCCTGACGCCACGCAATGACCAAACGGTCCTCGGCCTAATGAAATTTCTTTAAATATCTTAATTAGACACTTTGTCTCTCTCTATTTAGTCGTACAAATATCACAGGACAGGAAAATCCAAGTCGGGAGCAGAGAGAAGGGAAGGAGGAAGCTCAAGGGAAGAGGGAAGAGGACTCTCAGCCACAAGCTGCCCAACTAAGGACAAGAAATTCCGAAGTGTGAAGTCTGGTTTAAACATCACATTTCCATTACATTTTCATGAGAAAAGAAATATCCATGCTCTGAGGGTTCAATTACTGACAGGACAGCATCAACACAGGAAAAAGTACTTAGATTCCCAGAAAAGTCAGGGAGCCTTAACTATGGTTTAAAAACTAATCCCCCACCATCACACTGTAAGACCCCGATGAAACGTGTACAGGGTTTTAAGGCTTTCAAAGGAAATTTTAGACAGAGCACTAGCATTTCATGGATCAGACAATCCAATTTAAGGGTTTGCCTGTGCTAGGAAGTTTGCCTGCAGTGGTTAAAACAGCATCCTGCTCACCCAGCCACATGCACCTCAATATGGGTGCAGTTGTGCTTGCAATAGTAATTGCATTTGAATAGCTTATTCGCTTTTGTAAGCAATATAAACTATACCAAGTAAGACAGTGTTGCCCTTAGCCCTGCACTGGGAACGCCACAAGTGAAAAACCAAAACCATGTTTTTTTATTGATCTATGTTTTTCAGCGTAGGTAAATATTTGAACGCTCATGGAGACAAGAGATGAGTGAAGAACTGAGAGAGAAGATGAAATACCTCACTTTCCAATTTGCATGGATTTACTAGTGCCTTAGCAGTGATGTTTCATGGCATATTTTCCCCCAGGAAAGGAGGAAATGAGCTGACATCCCATTATCTTTTCCACCCCGTAGTATCACCTCCAAATTAGCTCTACATGGAAATAAACTCTCTCCTAAAGCAAATAAAACTTTTCCTCATAGCACATTAAGTTTTTTTTCTAGCTCAAGACTACCATTTTAAACACAAACTTGCTCCCCTTATACCAATTTCTTAACACTAATGGCGTGATACACAGGCACAAAACAGGATTCCCAGTAACACCTACTCTTAATGCAGCTCTGAACCTTGGTCAGGATGTGATATTAGTAGATCCCTAGTTAACAATTTATTGGAATAATTTGCACATCAGAAAACTTGGTTTTTCACAGCACAAACTGAAAGGGACAGTTTCAAGTCCTTTCTCTTCCAACCACTGCCGTTTTTTAATCACCCCTGTTTTTTCCCCAAGGTACCTTCAAAATGAACAAAATAATCTTTTCCTGTCTGACACAACGCTCTGCTTAGAAATTTCAAATTAAAATTAAAAAGTAAATAAATATTCAAAAAGATAATCCCTGGATTAGTATCTGAAACTTACTTTTTGACCACAACACTAAGATTTTAGTGGCTCGTTCTGTCTCAGAAAGGGAGGGAAGACAATGGTGCTGCTCCAGTCAAAGTATCCCCAGCTGGGGCAGAAGCAAGGCTGGTGGCAATGCTGCAAGCTGGGCAGAGCGGCGGGATTCATCTCATCTCCCATCAAGTGACACCTTCATTTTGGAGGATGAAAGCAAGGCAACCAGAAACACCAGCCAGACCCTCTTGCCGACTCCCTGCTTTATCCGTTTGGTTCAATGTCTTCTCCAACCGGAGCTTTTGTGGGGTTGGTGTGTGTGTCCCTGGACACCATCCTGCCTCCTTCACCCGCTGTGACAAGCACAGGCCCTCGCTGCAGCACGAGGATGCCAACATTCAAAGCACAGGCTGAAGTTGCTGGGTGGCACTGCCTAACCCACTCAAATGCACAACTGAAAATGCACAACTATTTTATTAGCCAACATGGTTTCTGCACAGGAGCTATTTAGCTTGTTAATCTTATGGAGCCTGCCTCTTTTCAAACAGATCCAGGATATTTCTTTGCCTGGTGTGGCCTCACTGATTCATGCAAACGGCTGTCCCTGCCTTGTCACTTCTGCCTTTCCCCAGGGAAACCCAGCCAGCAGACAACACAAAACCTACAGAGCATCGCGCTGCTTTTTGTTGTTTAAACTGCTCTGTACATTTCTGGGATCCAGAACACCCTCTTTATTAAATAATGTCATTAGTCGCTTGGATCTGGAGTGCTATCATTAGCCTGCAGCTTAACAACATAGGTTTGGAAACGTGCAGTTTAGACACAAAGCGGCGTGAGGACTCGGATGGTGGCTCAGTGACAGGGCACGCTCAAGTACTGCAAAAACCATCCAAATTCCCTGAGCGTCCAAGTCCCTCTTGTCCCACAGGGCTGGACTTCCACAAAGTTTCTGCCCTTCCTGTGCTCACCCCTTGGTCCACAGCCACAAGCTGCAATATCTACAATTTACAGAGGGCCAGATGGTTGGTTTTTGAAAACTCTTCTGAGCGTACACCTCCCCACAACAGCAGAGAACATTGGTATTATAGCAGGACCTTTCCAGTACTCCCCTTGCAGCAGCAATCCTGGAGCTCTGCTTTCCCAGGTGGACTCCACATGTGCATAAAACTGGGCTGGGAGAGCAGGAGAGCCCTGGCCCGCACAGCAGACCCTAGCGCGGCACCGAGGGAGGGCTAATTCAAAGTTTGTGCAACTTGAGCTTGGTTCAAATTAGTTCAAACTTCCTCTGTGGTTTCTCCTTCCACCCCATCTGCTCTTGGCTAAGCGAGATTCTTCTTATCTAGGTATACCCATTTCTACATGTGGTTTTGTTTGGCTGGTGGATGAGGTTTTCTTATCCTCTGCAACCTGTCGGAGTGGTGCACAGGAGCGGCTCATGAATAACGGATGCTCAGAGAAAAAAAAAATAAGAAAAAGAAAACCAAGGCTCACTTATCCTTGTTTTTTTTTGTTATTGAAGTAGGGTTTCATTAGCTGATAAACACTCTGACAGTGCAATTACTGCAAGAGAAATCATCATGCAGAACAAATCAGTACATCCACAAGGCTGTCTCCATTCTCCAGCCTCCAAGGGGACTGCTTCCCCCATCGATCAATGCATAGGGGAAGGAGATGCTAATTCTTCCTAGTAATACTTTGCCTTTCATCTGAGATTTTCAAAGCGCTCACCACTGAGCATTTGTTTTGTTAATGTTTAGAGGACCCAAGAGGGTGGAGGGCCTCACTGCGTTCGATAATTGATACCGTGAAAACAGCATCATCCCTATGCTGAAGATTATGGTCTGACCAGATTGGACAGATAAGGTGCATCAGAGGAAACCAAGGCAAAGGAACTTGTATATAATTACCCATTGAGATGATTACAATGACAATTCTGTGTCTCAGTCTTACTCACTACATCAGACTGCGAATGTTGCAGCCAAATTTCACGCACCAGAGGCATAATATCCCCATGCTACAGACAGGAGAAAAAGTCCAAAAGAGGCCAAAGGAACTTTGACTCATGGGAAGAAAACGTCAGAGAAGAGAGACTTATTTTTCTGGTCCCTAAAAAAGGTTCCCAGATACCTCCCTGATAAGCTAAGGCTCAAATACCTGCACAGAGACAGATCCCCCACAAAGCCCAGGAAGAAATGTGTGGAAAAATGTGCATGTGAACAGTCATTCCTCTTTTCAATTTCACTATTTTCTTTCAAAACAGGAGGTGTTGTATGTTGCTGGGATCTATAAATAATTTATATATCTGAAAGAAAGCAAGCTAAGTCTTACAAATTTAGGTACCATATGCCTACATACACATATTTGTTTATGTAGAGAAATATATGCACGCACAACGCTTCACCATTCTGGCACTTGGTTTTCTTCAGACAGCTCATTTCCCTCCCCTCCCCTCTCCTCCTCTGCAGGATCACAATAATGAAGTTATGCCTGGCAACGTTAGGGAAGCACTTATTTAATCCACCCTTTCAAATTCAACTGATATCTGCCCAGATAATATCAAGAGAGCAGCTGAGGCCCCTTTGTCAGCAGCCTTGAAGGAGTCAGAAGCAAGAAGATAATAAGAAATCTTATTACCAGCTTGGAGACAAGAGAAAGAGAAAACAGGGATCTTGAAGAGACACATAAGCCAAAATCGACCCTAGGCAAACGCAAGTGAATAGGGCTTTCAAATGCAGTACATCGGGAGAGCCTTATAATAAAGGCTTAAATGTGTACAACACACCTAACCAATTAAAAAGGCATTTTATCGGATGTTGGGCAACTCTATCTCTGTCAGGACACAGAAGTAAATACTTACCCTCAGACAAAGAAAATAACTCACCTTTCTGTTTCAAGTCCAGCGCATGAATTTTCTTCTGTTCTCCCCCCTTCTACAGTATCAATGAACAAAAATGGCATTCTTGGTTTACAGGGGATGCTTTTATATATCTCTTCAGAAACACAGAAACTCTGCATACATCTGGAGATGCCATCCAAAGCTTAAAAATGCATCCCCAAAGTTGATTTCAGTAACAAGATGCTTTTGAAATAAGCTGTCTTGAAGAGTAATAGCACTACGTACTTCCCTGCAAAGTAACTGAAGTCACTTTATTTCTTGGAATTTCTCAAGAACCAGAGACATGGCATACCTTTATGAATTATTTATCTTGGATTTCTCACAGAATATTGTTTTTTGGCAAAAATTGATCATTTGGCATTTTTATACTTGAAGCTGAAAATCGCTTAAAAAAATACAAAGCTTTTGTACCCCCGCAAAGAAAAGACAGACATCTAGAGAAACCACAAATAACAGTCTGATCACCAGAATGACCTACACAAAGCCTTACGCTATTACGTCTCAATTAGTGACTCCTTCACCTCTGTCCTCTTTCCTTAAAATAGGGCTGGCACTCAATTACCCGTCCCCTGGCAGAGCTCCAGCACACCACTGTTTAAGCTTGCACAAGATGGGAGAAGAACTTTTGCTACAGAAGGCACGAGGACCCATTGTCGCTCTACCTTCAAAGCCAAGTCTAAGCGATGTTTTGAGGAAAACATTTTCACCGATCGGAGTCTGAAGAGCAAAAGGGAGAAGAGACAGCTCATTATTAACGACAGATGGCTCTCGGTAGCGGATCTTCACAAGGGGAAGTCTGTATCATTTCCCAGTTTGGGGGCTTGGAAACCTGAGACACCCCAGAGGTGAAGTGGTTTGCCAAGGGGCGCTCACAGTGACTCTGCTCTTTCTGATTTATTAATAAACTCTATATACACTGACTCAGCTGGAAAATATGATGGCCTCTAAAGCCAGATGATAGCTGGTTTATGGCCCAGAAAGGTAACACTGGTTGAGCGTATTTCTAAGCATGTTTGTAAAACCAAAGTTATATTTAAGCACTCATACGTTACGGCTGATCTCACCCCAGAAGATAAAGTCTATTGTGCTCTGCAGTGTGTTCCACTGGGAGTAGAAATAGTTATCTCAAACAATCGCATGTGCGGGGTTTTGTTTGTTTGTTTGGGCTTGTTTTTTAACCTCAAAACCAGAATAAGTAACATTTTAAGTTGGCCTAAACACTTGGCTTAACGTGACCCATTTCTGACTATGATGACCATATACGCATCATTTACGGGTCACCAAACTGCGACTTGCAGTGGGGAGCACAGCAGCTCCACAGCAGCCCAGGAACCACTTGGTAACATCCTACCCTTGATGCCTGACCACTGAGAACCTGAAGCCTCTTCATCACCCCAGATTTTGGTGCAGAATGACTGCTTCTAATGGTTACATTAATTGCAGATCAAACATACAGTCAGGACACAGGACACTGACCCATCGGTCCTACTGGCATGACCAGCATGGATCTGAGGATTCTTCATAAGCTTGGGACATACCCACTTGAAGAATCTCAGCCTAGTCTGTATCAGCTTGCCTTTTGGTTGGACCCAACACAGGATCTAGCTCTCAAATAAGATAAAAAGCTCTGCCAAAAATAACTATAAGCAATAACTCACTCGCAATGAGCACAGCTCATCCCTCCACACAAACCTACCCCTGACCTAGGGGAAGGTGTGGATTGCTGAAGGCTATGATGGATTTGCTCTACACCAGGTCTGGGATTTAAACAAATGAATCAAGTTTGCAACAGAACTACGAACTCAGGCTGTAGGTCTACTAGGCAATGCAAACATGGGCTATACTGTTGCAATAGGGTCCTTACAGGGACTGCTACGCAATCCTGCCTTGTTCCAACTCCTGCGCCAGCGCTGCTCCTGCCGTCACGTCTCTGCCTGGGATACACTTGGGAGCTGCGCTGATTTAGTTCAGCTCTGCACCTGATCAAAAGGAAAAGCCTCTTAGAAAGACTGCAGTCTGCCAAGACTTCAAAGGAAAGGTTAGTTAAACAGCACGACTACCTGCAGACCCAGAGGAACAAGATTTTCTTTTACTGTCGTAACTGAAAGCCTATGACTGTATATGGCTGCACGTCGTGGCAGGAAGCCGTGCAAAGAGCTCCGTTCTCTCTCTGTGTTCTGCCCATCTCTGAAGAGTTATCTCCCTCCCACCCTAGTTCTTTCCCATAGCTGCTATGTCAACAAGGCACTTCTCCATCCTCGAGGATCTGCTTCTCCTCTTCAGTCTCTCTACAGTTAAGAAGCACCAACTTCAAGAGATGACAGCTTACGGTAATGGTGGATGCCTCACGTCTTCACACATCCGTCCACAGACCGTGCCTTCCAGCCCCCAAATAAGCACTTCAAGAGGTATTTCCTAGATCAGGGGAACAGAAGTGCAGAGCTACGTGGCACCTCTCCAGTAATCACATTCGCTTCCTGCAAGTGGATGTTTCTGAATGATATTTGAGAAGTTATTGCATTCACTGACACATTTGCACACTTTTCCGTTGATGTCTAAAGGTGCAAACAGATGTAGCCTGGCTTTCATGGACATCATTTCACTCCACAAGCATCAGATCCCAAAGGGCTGCCAATATTTGAGCACAGTTCAGTGTACTGCACTAGATGCCACATGCCTACCTTATTCTGCTGCAGGCTTCGATACCTGCCTGACCTTGCACAGCCTGTCTTTGGCTGCCACAGAAATTCATCAAGATGCTCATGTGCCCATCCTAACCGAAGCCTTCCTGACCAAGTCTGAATTAAATCTAATCACCAGCTTACTGCCTAAACTTGATTAGTGTCTATGAGTGGCAGGAAACAGAGAACATTCTATAAAATTGAGATCAGGGCCAGGCTTGATAAAACTTGATAAAAATTATCTCTGGAAATAAGCGTACTGATGGTGTCTGAAAACAGAGGCTCTGTAACAGGGTAAAACAGCCATAAAGCCTCCGTCCTAAATCTGGGCTAGCCTGTATAAAGCTCTATATGTACCCTAAGGGTAAGATGACCACTTTTTATCAAAAAATCTTTAAATTGATGATAAAACCAATCCAGGAGACAAACACAGGAAGACAATGGGGACATTAACAGAGCAGCCAACATCAACAAAGAAGCCCAGCTATGCTTTAAAGACAAAGGATCCCCTCTGTCATGCAGTGTTTTTGAAGAGCAATGCTGGATTGCAAACCTGTGCCAATGCCACTGCAGCATCCAGGGAAGCCCAGTGAATATCTGAGAGCAACGAACACCCCAAGGAGCTGCGTATTCTGACCATAACAACAGGGACAACATTTGGAAGTTGCTGTCACAGAATGGGAAGTCATCACATCTCCATCTATGCAGAAGGCACTCGGCCCTTTGCGTGGTACCCACATCGCCTCCAGGGCTGAATGAATGGAGGTGTCCCTATGGGAATGCAGTTAGAAAAAGCAAGAAACACATCATCAGCTTTGCTGTTCCGGAACATGGTTGTCTGCAGAGCTAAAATGTTTTTGGCCATATATACAAAATCCAATTTAGAGCTTCCTCAAGTTCAATTTTAATAATTAGAGTACTTACTTTTATATTATGATTGACCCTGTATTTTCAGGGAGGGTTATGTTAGTTTGGGGTATAAAATACTGGTTATCTGCTGCTTCTTCCACAAGTGCAGACAATTATCCTGCTCCCCCTGTCTAATTTATCACTAGATCCCCAGGAAACGCAAGCTTGCTTTGTTCCAGGCTTGTTACAGCAGGAAACGAGACGCATGGTAGTGATGAAGTCTTGTCGTGACACTCACTAAAACTGCTGCCAGAGTTAAACTGGCAGCCTCTCCGAAAGCTGGAGTAGAGGAGCAATGCATGGAAATGAAGCAAGGAGGGGCCGTGTTTTCTGTGCAACAGCTAGGAAAGAAGGCTACACGCTTCTGTTCAAGCTAGCCCTCATTTAACTGAGAAGATTAGATCAAAAAATCAAAACAGCAAGCCACTCTCAAAGCGACAGAGCAGGAGGACGACACATGCAAGCAAGCAGCCTGCATGCAAAAATCAGACTAAAGCAATGGCTTTAGTTTCCTCCTGGAAAGGAGACTGGGGAGTTAGACATATCCTGTCTCCACAAAACTTTGGAGAACATCATCTCCCACTTGTTCAGCATCCTTTCCCACGCTCTTTCCATGGCAGACTTAAAGGGCAGCTATCAGAAGATCGCTGTGAGGCTGCAGGGAGGCTCCAGCCCGGATGGCAGACTCCCACCTGGTATCAAGGACCCGAATCAACCCCACAGCCCAGCCGCCCTCCTACATGTGAAACCAATCTGGCTGGCAGCTCTGGGTGGAGGTAGAGTTGTAGAAAGCCAGAGAGGGAAAAACACATTTATAAAACACACTGTTTTGGGAGAGCTACAGCATCTTTCAGTGACACAGCTTTACAGAGTAGCTAATTAAGCCCAGGCAGGATGCAGGAATTCTGCTCCAACCTTGTTCTCTGTGCCAGCGCTATAAAGACAGAATTAAAAACAGTAAGTATGACTGATATACCTCTTTGGCACAAGGGGTGCCCGCTGCAGTTGGTGGGCTGTGTCACGAGCTCACTTGGCATTAGGAAATCTGCCTCTTGGGCAGGTGACAATGGGAGTTGCTGCTCCCTTCTCCTCAGGCCAGGGCAGGGCTGTAACTGTAGGACCCAGAGAGCCCAGTGGAAAGCAGAACACCTTTGTTCTGGTTCCTGTATGAAATGAGTGGAACCATCAGGTATGAAACACATACCTCAAATGAAGTTCCCCCACTTTTACAACTCTTCCAAACCACATCAAGTAGCACATTTCTGGTTTCAAGGAAGTGCCACGTGTCACAGCACTTTAGTTTTGGGGTTTTTTGCCTTGACTGCAAGTAGAAAACACATGGATAAAATGAGTACCAGTGATTACCATGACCATTAAAGCATCTGACAGTATCCCAAATGAGTGCATTTCACCACCACAAATAAAACCTTCACTAAAACCAGTAAATGTCCAGCCACAGCCCACGATGAGCAATTGGTAGATCTATGTGGTTTGACAGACATTTCCATCCTAGTAGCAACCACTGCTTTTATCGCTTTGAAAATATTACTCAAAGCCCACAACACACTGTAAAGTTTTATAAACAGGGAAAGCATAATTGAAATCATTCATCCAAAGTCTTGGAGGCAGTAGTGTCTCAACTGGACTATAATCCAAGCGATTCTTCTCCAACCCTACTCCCCAAACATGAGCTCATACTCAGTTCCTGAGAATTCCGTAACAACTCATTTTTGCACCACAAAAACCTCGCCGTCTTTGCTGACAGAGTTCCCATTCTGCAAACTGTATTATTGTTGTTATAGGAACACAAAGGAAAATATCTGACAATGAAAAATTAAACAGATTCCACCAAGTGCCTCAGCTCTGTACAAAGAGCAGATGTTAAAACCTTCGAGTGGTGTCAAAATATCTCTCTCAAAAGTGGCAGGTTTTGAATGGTTTAGTAATTAAAAACTCTGAAGATTGTTGGCTTTAGTTCAGCACACTTCGCATCCACAGAAAGGCTTACTTCTTCCCTCCACAGTGCCAGATATTGATGCACGACTGAGGTATTTAAAAAGCCAGTCAGCCACCAGCTTCCATGAGAGAACAGCAAAAGCCAGAATTGCTAAAATCCCAACATCTGCAGAGGCTGTTCACACACCAGTCTGCCTGGGCAACGAAGAGACAAAAACGTGCAAAACCACATAAAATCACAACCAGCGTTCACACCTTGCAGATGAGACAAGTGTTGCCAGCTCTGAATGGGGAATGAGTTAACCAGCATCTCAAGGATGGCTTTCCAAGTGTGTGTGCCATAGCTGCTGTATGTCCTTTATCAGGTAAGTCCCTACTGCGGTACCAAACCCTCTCATGGCACAAGCTCAAAGACCACCATCTTTCCCCTTGATTTCTTTTTAGGCCTTAGTACTACCACATCATCCTCTTCACCGAATCCTTCTATTAGAAAGGAGACCCAAACATCCATGCAAACTGTAGGCAGACCAGCCCACATTATCTTGAGGTGCATCATTGCAACACAGTCACCCAGAAACATCTGCAATATCAATTTTCAGTATCAGTATCACACGCTTTCTCCCCGTCCATCAGTGCCAGGGTTGTTGAGCGTGCACAGCAGAGCCATCGCCTACCTGAGGCTACTCCAGACACGTCGCGAGGTTGATTATGTGCAAGGCAACAGCTTTGGCTTGAAAGTTTTTACTCTGTCTTGAGTAGGTAGGAAAGGAAGATGCCCCATGGGGACTTAAGGGCTAAAAATGCGAAATCAGCAGGCACACAAAATGAGGCGAGAGAAGCTACAATGGTCCAATTCACTCAGCAGCAGAGAAAGAAGATGACACCTCTGTCCCAGCAGTTGGAGAACAAGTACCTCACGGAGATATTAAACACAGCCCCAAGGGGAAGAGCAAATGAAAAGCAGAGGAAGCTCAAGCAGGACATGGAAGCAACCAAAACCCAAGCACCTTAGGCACCAGGTATTGCCCAGAGGAGCTCTGTTTTGAAGATACTGAGTAGGAGGCTCCAAAGCCATCATACTTTGGCTGAACTCCATCACTATTTTAAGAGAAGATCTGGGTATATCCCTTCCAGGATATACAAAGCATACTGAAACACACAAACTCCCCCATAAATATGTTATAGATCAAGGAGAAAACCGAGTCCTCTTTTTACACCAAAAATATTTTCCACACAAAAGCCACGTTAGTAATTACATTTTTTTTCCTAAAGTGGCGCACACCAAGGGTTAGTCATATACCTCCCATTGACTCTAATGAGAGCCTTATGGCTAGAACAGCAAACAGCTTTTTCCAGAACATGGTGGGTGGAAGTAATTTCTATTTTAATAGGCCAAGAGTAGTGAGAAAGACAGAAAACTAGAAAAAAATTAATCCCCTTACATGCTTGGAAGTGGAAGAGATACAGCATATGTGTTCTCTGCCTGATTTCAGGGACTTCAAACACATCTTCAGATTAGTTCTTAAAACTCTGCTGCAAGACAAGAAACTAACTTTCAGAAGAGATATTGTTTACTTGACTTGTTCCTTCCTATAGGATGAAAAACCTCCGTGTGGAAAAGTCAACACCAAGATACAGGCATGGAAGCTGATAAACACAACTTGGCTTTCAGAAAGATCACACAGAAAATCATATACATTGTCAGTAGTTCAAGGACAGCATATCCAGATTACCAGAGCTAGGAGGAAAAAAAAAAGTCTTCTCTAAAGAGCCATCATGTTTCAAGGAAACTTACATTCTGAAATGGAAACTCACCCCCACGAACCTATACTTAGAAATAAAATCCCTAAAAAGTACAGTCTGAGATTTCATTCAGGAAAACCAAAAACAATCTTGTAACAGGATTTTCAAAACACTTCCGAAGCTCCTTAAAATGCCTAAAGCTCAGCTGTTTGCAAGCTGACGAGCTGGGCAACAGACACGAGAACCAGGTTGTGAAGGGTAGTTGAAAGCAGAGGAGTCTTGCTTGGTGCGTACCTTTGAGCAGGCACACGGGAAGCCCTACAAATCCCACCTCCTTGCACCCACCTGGCGCAAGCTTGGAAGCCCAGACTGCTGTAAAACATGAAGATAGTTCAACTGTTGCTTCTTTGATTTGACAGTTCTGTTATTCCGAAGGGCCCATTAACAATAACCTTAATATTTGCATAAGGTTTCAAAACTCTGTACAAACATCAGTTAATCCTCTCAATAAGTTCGCGAGGTAAGCAAATGGGTATTGTAATTTCCTTCTCATGGATGAGAAAGCTAAAACACATAGAAGAAGTTAAAGCCAGTATTTCCAAACAAGCAGGTGAACGGGATGAACCTGCGTTTCTGCTTGAGTGAAAAGCTAAGTTGGAGACGTACACAGACACATAAACACGCTTTTGTGCACATGCAAATCTGGTCAAATTGGAGGCAGAGCTCATGAGTGCTTCAGCAAGCTCAGCTACCTTGCTCAAGGACACACAGCGAGCGAGCTGCAAAGGCAGAGGAATCATACCCTAAATTTTGTCTGGTGCTTAAACCCATACGGATCTCAACTCATATTTTTTAATCAAATGCAACACAGAGGTGGAGGTCTAAATACAAGTAAGTTCTTACAGTTTTCACAGAAAAGGCAGAAAGGCTCAACTTCTTTCTCCCAGAGAGAAAAATCGCAGTGGGAACCCTGTTTACCAAACACCAGGGACTCCACATTAGAGAGAGCCTTAAAAATGCATCCCAACAGGAAAGGATTCAACTGGACGTGTTAACTCTGTAGATGAAGTCAATGAATTTTAGTCCCAAATCCATGGGAAAATGGGCTTCATTAGTTTCAATGCTCACAGAAACTCTTAAAGGATTTTTAATGCTTTATCAGTGACTACCTAGGGAGGGCAGCGTCAGCTTGAAGGGAGCATCCAAAAGTGTAATAGAGATCTCTTACTCCAAGGTATTATATTATTTGCAAGTCTGGTTAGATATTTGGGTTTCTGAAGGAGCAGGGTATGTACACCTTCACACAGAGGGTGAGAAGGTTTTCTGCTCAGTATTAACACTCCAACCATTCCATCTTCATCTGACAGAGGTACATTCTGCTTAGATCTGATGGTGGTGTAATAGGAAAGAAGCTGCTTAGTGAGTACAGCAAGAGGTGGGTCCCAGGATCTTTCTTCTAGGAGATACTGAATCTATTATTTTAACAACCACCGCCTTAATTCATCCCTTAAATCCAAAAGGTCCAATCTGTTGATACACCAGTTATGGCTGGGATGGGAGGTTTGATTCTCACCCAGCAGTGCTCTTCAGGACAGATGACAGCAGTTGCTTCTTCCCCAGTGCCCGGGAGCTCACTCACCTATTGCTGTACGCAGTAGAGGTTGTCACTAGGGGTTTTTTTTCATGTCTGGTTTGTTTTGAATCCATTTGTCAAGGGCACTTAAGTATTTGGACCGGTCATTGTATCATCTCGCTCTTATAAATCCAAATAAACATCACATCTGCTAGAAAAATGATTAGTTATTAAAAAGCACAAACATGAGCAAGCAAGAATACTTTTTTTTTTAAGACCTCAAAAAACAAAAAAAAAAAAAAAGAAAAGGACATGCCCAAAACTCTATTAATGTCTGGAAAGATAAAAACCCAAAAGGAACAGTGCATCAGGAGCCTCTCAGGCTAATTTATATGAGCCAAAAACCTTTTGTACAGAGTATACTGAACTGTGAAACAGGTTTGATCATGGGCCAAGCTGTGTTTCCTGGGCTGACGCGTGATTATCCAGCATGACTTTGCATTATAGCACAAGGGCACTGGTGTGATCCACTGTAGGGAGCTGCAGAGAAATCACAGGTGAAGAGCCAAAACCTGAGCATTTTCAAAACAGGAAAAAATCCACATTTTCATTTCATGCACGAGAGGCTTTGAGTTAGGCCAGAGTTTTTAATTGTGGGGACAGGGAGGAGAAGAGCAAATTAATTCTTGCTTGATTTATACTAAGCAAGAATCTGGTCCCTTATATGCTTTTACTGCTGAAATATAAACAGATTAGATATATTAAATGGATGACAATGACACTTATCTCGAGAGTCAAGATGCAAAGTAACAAACATGGATTTGCTGTCAGAAGCACAGGAGTAAGACCTAGATTTTCATAAATCTCAGCTGTTGCTCAGGCAACAGCCACTTTTAAACAGCTAACGTGCGGAGAGCATTTTCACAAACCTAGCCCATAGCATCTCTGTGACTCGGTTTACTTGCTGCAAGCAGGAATGAGAACCTCAGGGAGAGGGAAAGCAGCATGTGCTTCACGGTCTCTGCATGAGGAAAGCCTCCCTGGGGTCACTATAAAAGCTTATGCATCCCAGAGAGAAAGCTTTGCCCGTTCACTGCGTAAGCAAGAAAGACTTGGATCTCCTCTGTTACCCTCCCCGGGTAGAGGCACGATGTGGCAGGGCTGCAGGGCGGACGACCTGCCCTGTGGTTGTACAGTATCCTTATGCAGTCGTAAAAGCCCCGCAGACCGGCCCCGCTAAATACAAGAATTAACAGACCTGAAGCAAAGTTTCTCCTGATTCCCTGTGGCTACAGAAGCCTGAGACCTAGAAAGCAGCTACAAGGCAGGGGGAGAGCTTGCATTCCCCGATTCCCTGCCTCTCCCTCTATTGCAGCGTGGCATTTCTGTCCTCCCAACGCATTAGCCTAGCTATTTAGTTTTTCCTCCCTGTTTCTCGCTGCCCGTAGAGAAGCAACTTGTTCCCTGCCATCCTGTTCCTACTCACCTGATCCTATTGTTTCAGCTCATTCCGACTGTCTGCGTGGGAATGAGTACTTAGTAAATGAGTACAAAATGTATTATTATCAGATTTTTCTTTACGTTTTCAAGCAAGGCGGTACACGTATATCAGCATGTTTCAGCTTTTCTCGCTGAGCAGTTTGGATATAACCTCAGAGTTGTCGGGATGGAAACCTGGTAGCAAAGCTCTCCTTTTGTTCTGCTCTCAGAGCAGAGAGTAAATTACTTCACGTTTAAGAATCATACCCAAAAAAGATACCTCTTGCAATACCCCTAATGGCCAATGAAATACAAATAGCCTGCTTTGCTTTGCATACTGTAACAACAAAAACCTCTAATTTTATTTCTCTCCTCCGATCAAATAACACTGGAGGTTTTCAGACTTGGACACCATTAAAATCTGTATTTTGCAGTAGTCAGTAAAAAGTGCATGAATAACCGAATGGGGCAATAGGGCATAAATGATTTTTAGGTGTTAAGTCCCACTGGTCTGTATCAAACACAGAGGACAAGAATGGAAACTGTGGGATCTTATGCAAGGTCTGTATTTTCAAAAACTGGAACAAGAGCTCTAACTAACATTTAAGGAAGAAGAAAGAGGAATCACAGATAAACAAATCTGAGGAATTAGTGACCATCTTGCCACAGGTGAAACCATCCACAGCAGGCATGCAAAGCAGCCTCGGGGCTGAGGAGGGGTGGCAGAAGGAGAAAGGGACTCAAATGTGGAGCCAAAGCCAAAACACACAGGAAATGTTGCTGTGGTTTGTCTGTGCAGCACTATTCCAGTTACCTGGAGTGACCCAACGGAAGGAGCCCAGCAGCAGCAAGGGTTACGGGGAGATGCTGCGGCCAGATTGTCATAGAAATGCAGGGTATTTTATCAGGTTAAAAAAAGAACAAGACAGTTCCCTCCGTGCATGACGGTAAAGCAGCAGCCTCTCTGCTGACCCCACAGAGGTAAAAAAAGGCAGGAAGGCAGGAGGGTTTAGCTGAAATTAAATAGACAGTGGATTAGCATGGGATTTTTATCCTTGACCTGGCTTTCTCTATTGCAGACAGCTTACACCCAAACACATTGGCAAAAGAGAAACCGGGAGACGAGTGATACAATTTTTGCCTTGGCATAATCAGAGGAAGGAAGGGAGGAAGTTATCTGTGCTTTTCTGTACACAAGGTAAAATTTGTTTCCTGCAGTCATAGGAAAGCTTCTCCTTCCTCCTTTCCCAAACCACCTCACGGTATTCAACACAGCAACATTGAGCCCTGTACAAGGTTGCTTCCACTCCCTCAGGAATAAAGAAGAAACTAAATAATTTCTTTTTAAAAGAAAAAAAAAATCCACATCCTCCACACATCCAAGATTTACATTTGAAAATAAATAGAAAAGTTAAGTGCTGCAGACAGTGCTACAAAGCAGGATTCTCCCCTTCTCAGCCAGTTCAGAAAAACGCACATGAATCAGAAATGCACCCTAGAAGTTTGCTGCCATCTGCTCATTCCCAACATGCGGCTTTCCCTTCCCCAGCCACTTTTCACAGATAGAAGCTGCCTCAATAACCACTTCATCCTACACCCCAGGACGAGACGCTGTAGGCAGGAGTTGGCTTTCAGTTAAAACACAGTCCGGAGCATTTTCTGCATTTAGCCTAGCAGTAGAGCTTGTAGCCCACCCTGCGCTGGCAGGCTGTATGAGGAACATTTCCCTAAAATAGTTGTGTATCTCATTAACCATAAACCTTCTTCAAGTGCCATAGAGACAGCAGCTACTTAAAAACTTCAAAGTAGGTAAAAATTGTAAGGTCAGGTGATAACTTTTTTTTTTTTTTT
>VYZM01020333.1:347634-377285 GCA_013398915.1 Dromas ardeola
TTTTTTTTTAATCTGCGGCATGCAAGAAAGCCCCTGCACCATCCTCTTCCCCATCCCGATCCCACGCTGGCTCTGCATCCCAGCACGACAAGGCTGGAGCAGCCCCAGGGCTGCTGCATCCTGTGGCAACCACCTCAGGACCCCAGGGACCAGGAGGACTTTGAGGTCCCTGTCTCGCCAGCCCATGGAATCAGAACGAGAGGTGGCACAAGGCCAGCAGGGCGGCTTTGGGGGGCAAAGCTTCCCCGGGCCCCAGCCCGAGAGCCGTAGGGTTGGGAGATGGTTACGTTTCTATCAATGCGAAGGCTGAGGCGGGTGCGAGGAATGGCAGCAGCAAGGCAGCCCCTCCATCCCTCTGACAAGACACACCACCACCATTGCTGTGCAATGAATTGAGGTTGTCCCTTTTCTTACTATACTTAATTTTGAAACAACCCCCAGAAAAGCCCGTGCTGCAACTACCTTGGAACATCCAAAGCAACCAAAACTTTGACATACTTTCTTTTGAAGATTTCCCCTCTCCCTTCTTTTTTTAACCCTTGAAATGTTTACTTTCTAGTCAGTAAGAGTGGCTAGTCCCACACACATCCCCGGCCACAGGCCTTCCTTATCCCAGACCACCCTGTTCCCACCAGTTTGAACCTCCACCAGTGTAACGAGGGTATTTGGAAAGAACAGTGTTAAACCAAGATGTGAACTGAATCTCAGGATGGTGTGTTCTCTGAGAAAGTAATACCTGCCTTTCCTGAGAATTTGAAAATAAGGATGACTTTGCTACTCTGTCACAAATCCCTATTCAGTATTTCAGTTTAGCGGACTTAAATTGCTCTGGCATACAATGCAGCCGAAGGAAAAATGCTCCCCTGAGCGGCTGCAGTTGCTTGTTTTAAAGCAGAATAATCCTGTGTAGCTCCTCAGGATGGATCACTGAAAATATTGGGATTCTGTAATGTTAACAACCCATCCCAAGATGACACACATGTAATCCTTTAGCTTTAAAACAAAAACAAACTGAACCACATAGGGGACATTCTCCTTCAGGTCCTGTCATCCTGTTTTACTCACTTCTGCATTGTAACCATCTCTACAGTGAAATGAAGCAGCAGATTAACATCCCATAGAAGCATCCCAGTATGACTTTGAGGATGAAACATTGGTATGTTTTCAATGGGGGAGGCAGGAGAGAACTGCACAAGCACTCAACCTCCAGGGCCGTCCCCAAGGCAATAGTTCAAGATTAGCTCACACGAACCGCTGGAGCAGCTGAGCTTTCTGGGGTCAAAGGAGGAAATTTCAGTCCTTAGGCAGTTTTTCTTACGCGAGTCAGATGCTCTTGGAGTAACTTTTGTACACACGTGCATTTTTACATGCATCCCCTTACCCATGTATTGACTAACAGCAGCACACTCTGTCCTTTCTTCAGTCCTTTAATGCCGACACTGTGACTGCAGTTCAGCTCTGTGGAAAGGGGGAAGCTCTAACAAAGCAGGGGGGAATCGATACATGACAGCTATAATTCTCTGCTCAATAATTACACAGAATTTACACTGCTGAGTAGGCTGCCTCCATTGATTTTTACAAAAATATTTACTGCAGCAGGAACACAGGTGTAAGGCTAAGTTTTGAGACTGCCTTTTCAGTACATTGATTTCAAAGTAACAACAAATTTCATACTGTACAATGCTTTAATTTCTTCATTCAGAG
Organism: Dromas ardeola; assembly: GCA_013398915.1. Lineage (NCBI taxonomy): Eukaryota > Metazoa > Chordata > Aves > Charadriiformes > Dromadidae > Dromas > Dromas ardeola. The sequence goes on from VYZM01020333.1 coordinate 349,339, forward strand.
ACACACCTCCACAGACAGGTACCTGTGCCTACAGTGTTCTTTCATCCTCTCCATTTCTCTTCCTTTGTTCAAAAGAATACAAGGATTCCCAGTCCAATTGCTCCCAAATCCTGCTCTCGACTACTTGCTACAGACTTTCCAAACAAACTGCATTCCAGTTTAGCAACTCTCAAGTATTTAACACTGCCTCAGTAAGAAGTGAGTCATGTTATAGGTGGTCTTGAGTCCAACAGGAAAGGAGAAGCATCCCTGGAATTAAGTCAACCAGCTCCACCCTGTGACACAATTGCGGGGCGCTGTCAAGATCACTGGACAAGTCATAACTGCTTTAATAGCTTAGTGCCAAGTTATTACGAAGCTAGACAATGCTCAGGCTGTAAATTATACTGTCATAGGGAAAAAAAAAAACAACCCAACTCCATCCTGGTGTCAAAAAACCTCTCAGAGTGTGTTCTGCAAAACTGGGAAGGGAACTGACAAGGGAAGAAAATACCACGAGTCATCGTCTAACTCCAAAGCAAACCTGTTTCTTATATCAAATATGAATGTCTGTCCATCCAGCCTTGGAAAACAGGAAAAGAACAGGACTAGGAAAGAGAGACAAGATGAGACAAGGAAATTGGAAATATGGAATGGAAGGAGAGAGACACTGGATTGGGAATTTAAGATGAAGACAAGAGATGACTGAATTGCACGGAAAATGTGGAAAAAACCCAACTACTCTCTCTGGGCTTGCAGGTACCAAGGCAGAAGATGTAAAAGCGATCTGAAAAGAAGAATTTAATTTGTGGAACTCGCTGCTGCAAGGTGTTGTAAGGCCTAAAATATAAATCACTTTAAAGTCAGGTTAGATAAATTTGGAAAGTACAGGCTCACTAAACACAGCAGTTGTCCAGACGCAGCCTCCAAACTAAACCACTGAGTAATAAGTCAGAAGCTGGTTGCAAATACCCAGGAGAGGATCATCCTTACCTTGTGTTGCTTCTCCCACACTTGAACATTTGTTACCGGTTACTATGTGAGACAGGGTGCAGGCCAAGAGAGACTCGGGCTACAGCTGTTCCCAAGTTTAATCTGGCATAGAAATCCCTGGACTGTTGCCAGTACAAATGGCATGAATGTGTATGTGAAAGGGAGGGCAATTCAGCAGCACCACAAAAAGATGGACACAAACTCCCCCCAGTTTGAAGGAAGAAAAATAAATAAAAAAATCACCATATAATCACTTCCCTGCTGCTGATGCTGTCCAGAGGGAAAGAGCAAGATGGACCATGAATCCGAGATCGCTTTTCCACAAAATACCAGTGTACAGCAGCTCCTATGGTCTCTCAACAAAAGAAACCGACCTTTCTTTTTTGAAAACGAGAAAGGAAAGTGTAAGCCTTTGACCCAAGAGCAGGGGTCTGGATCCAAACTGGATCCAAATAAATCACAGTAGTACACACAGATGAAGGGTAGCTATATGGGTTTCTGTATTTTAATTGCAAGCTTTTGACTTTCAGTTTCTAATTTTCCACATGCTGTAAAGAAACTGTTTTAACCCCAGGAAAAAACAAAGACAGAAGGTCAATACTGAATATCAAGTCTCACTTCTCTTGGTTTTCCCTCCTGAGAATGCTGATGCTACTAATGTGCCATGAATTTCATAGGAATGACTCATTACCTAAGTAATAAAACATTATGCTTTCCCTCCCCCCCCCGCCTTTAAGCTCTCCAAGAGCAGGGATTTTTAGGAGCGAGATCAGGGTAACTCGCCGTGGAGGGCGCAGGGGCCACAGTTGGACGGGCAGCGCTGGGTGCAGCATTCACATCTTGGAAACCTCTTGCAGGCACTTTGCGCAGCTGTGATAAACGGCAGATCAGCATCTGACGTGCTAGAGGAGAGCTTGCTGTTGCCTGCTGTAATCACAAGCAAAGCGGAAAAAGGCAGGGGCAAGGCTTCCAGGAGACAAGCATTAGAAAGGTTTGTTGAACAACATTTTTGGGGGGCAGCGGGTCCCTTCGAAACCTCCTGCAAACCCTTCCTTAAGTTTTCGCTATGCTGAGGACACGCCAAATCCGTATCATAAGCCGCAAAAGGAGGAGTGAAAGAATAGCAAGAGGAATGAAACCTGTACCCAGGCTACGGAATAATAAATATTTATTGTCTTTCCTTTTTGCACATTGTAGAAACAGATGCAAAAAGAAGTTCAGTGACTTGTGGGATGTGAGCCAAAATCGCCTTTGCTGCTGCTGCAAATGACCAGAGTGAAAGGAACAGCTCCTATTTACTTTCTCAGTGGTGCAAAATATGTCTCTGACCACCCAGGGCAGGTCTAGGACACTGTCCTCTTCTCCTAACCTCTGATAACCCTGCCCACAAAAGGGACCACCTGCTCCATTCCACATGTACCAGTCCCCCCAAGTCCCACATCCTCAGACCTCCGTGCTGGGAACAGCAGATCCCACAGAGCCAGGCAAGACAATACACTAACAAGCGTCCCTCTGAAACACTGAAATGTATAATACTTATTTGTCAAGTATTGCAAAGACAGAGTAGCTGTTGCTACTGTGTCAGGAAGCCAAAATTTTAATACCTTCTGTTGTCCAAGGCCCAAACATCAGCTCTTTCTCTTCTCATGTGGTAAGAACCCGTTTTTGTACCTTCACTCAACTCTTCTCAAGGAAGCCTGTTATATTCTCAGACCTATTTCAACATAACCACGCGCTAATGAAACTGTTTGTTCTCTTGTCACGCTGCCAGAAGCATACAAATACTACAAAAGAGCCACACAGAAGCAATGCAACTGCATTTTGTTTGTTGGCTTTTATATTTTTTCCTACATTAAAGGCAAGACCCACCACCCAAAATACAGCTAAAAAATAAAAGCAACTGCAGTATACATAGGGAAGAGGCTTAGGACCAACGGTGCCACCAATTTTGAATCCAAGGATCCCAAATCAAAACTTGTCTCATAGTCAGTAACCCGGCATCAAGAGGGATGGGTGGGAGTTTTCATTTCCATCCTTTCTCAGTGGCTTTTGGTTGCTCTGTGTAGTCACTTTAAGATTACCAGTTCCAACTGATATCTCAAGCGACAGGTTCCTGCTGGCTCAGACCTCACTGGGAGATACAGAGGCACAAATGGACCTTTCTGATTATTTAGCTGATGATGCATCAGGCAGGAAATGAACCCGGCAAACTCTTCCCGAGCAGCTCAGGCTTTGAGCACCCATTCATCAACAGGGTGGCAGAGCTCACGCATACCCCTGCAGAACAGAGGGCGGGAGGAAGAAGGGTCCTTTTGATGAGTGGGACATTCCAAACAGCCTCATTAAAAGTGAGCTCTGAGTTGTGAATGGGGTGGGAGGGTGAGGAAAGAGACCACCGGGGAAACGAGAACTTTGCTCCCAGGACACAATGCTTCCTCAAAGCAAGAACTTGAAGGTGGGGAGACAGAGAACAGGCTATATATAAACTGTTCAAGATGCATTTCTTTGCATAAATGAATGGCTGAAGTGCACCACGTTGCCAGAGGCCATCAGAGAAGCATGTAATTTGAATCAGTTCAAGGAAAGACAGAGAGAAACCTGGGGCAGGGGTTGGTGATGCAGAAACCAAGCAGGTCTCTGGGACGGAGAGAAGAAGGGCACTGGGAAGGGACCGGACTTATAAAGGTCTCCAGGTACCATCAGTAACAGCAGGTGAGACGGGTCGGTGCAGTTTCACGTGCTCACGAGAGGCCTCTGCAAACAGCAGCACCTGCCAGCAGGCAGAAGCCACTGCTCTGTTTCCATGCACACTCTGCCCACCGTTTCCTAATGCAGTTTGTTGGTTTTTTTCTCCTCCACGTCTGAAACATCTCCAGTTGATTTAAAAAGCCACTTTCTTTTTGTGGAAACATGAAAGCTCTCCATTATTCAGCACTTATTCCACATGGATGAAGGTCACCGGCCTCCTTAAAGAGCTCTCCCGCAGTGTGTAACTTTAATAGCTGTACCAAGATGAAATTAATTTCATTTTCTGAGATCTTACTTTTGACACTGAACAAAGTGGGTGGGAAGGGAGGGAACAGCAGCAGCGATTCCTTGCAGCAGCTATTCCCCTTCCCTAGGGGAATTACACCTCAGGCACTAGGACCAAACCCCAGAGACCATTTCTGCCGTCTTCTCCAGGGCACGCAAAGGGCTCTGGGGCGAGCTGGTCCATACTGGTTAGCAGCAAATCCCAAACTCCTGCCCTAGCACATGATCTTTAATACTTACAAACCATGGCCAGTGCCCTTCCATGAGTGACATTCATAAAACGTGAGCATGTTCGCAGAAGACTTTCAGAAAGTCTTACAAACACTTAGGAGCTTAACAAGGTGAATTACTGGGTAAAAAGGTACTTCAGTCATCAGAAAAAAAACAAGCTCAAGGTTCAAATTATGCTAATAAAGGAGGGAAGAATGGGGGAAATCAGAATAAATTGCAGTGAATGGTGTAAGCTCCCTCTCCTCTCACTAGGAAAAGTCACCATTTCCATCATATTTCCAGCATCAAGGGCTGGGTCCCACCAGCTGCATCTCTGCTGGAGATATGCAGGGGGAAAAAAAAAAAAAAAAAAAAGTTGACAATCATACACCCCTCATACAGTTCTCATTGCAATGGTTACAGCATTCAGAGGCCTGCATGAACCCCCAAACTGAAAGTTTAATAAACCTCTGAAGACACAACTAATGCTCATTATGACAGACCCAGGCCATGCAGCTGGTCCCAGGACCAATTCCATCGGAGCAGCAAAGTCATGACCTGGGCTGAGGCTGAACTTCCACTTTACCTGAAGCTTGGCCCCAAGAGAAGAGGTCAGAAGCCCAAATTCCCCCATGTACAGCCCCCACTAAGGGCTGTAGCACAGAGGACACGTTGGTGCTGCCGTGACAGACACTTGGGCAGACCCCAAGGTTAATGGGCACCGTTCTTACTGCAGCCGAGTGCTACAAAGGGGTGGTTCTGCTCTACGAAGCAGTCCCAGCTGCTCCTCACCTCACCAGAGGTCACCTAGCAAAGCCACCTAGTACAACCACCCCACACCCAATTCTGCCAAAACAATCCATACCAGCTTTAATCCCTTAAGACAATTGATTTTCTGAACCTGGATCTTTTTGACTGAACAGGGTGTGGAGACACATGTAGCTCTGATGGGAATTCCAGTGGGATGGGACATCCCCCATTAGTTACCCACAGCCAGAAGAGAAACAGCCAGACACTCAGACAGCAGCACCCGTCCAGGAAGGCAATGATAAAGCCACCAAATGGCTCTGAGACTGAATGCAAACCTACCTGGGGTGGAAAAGGAGAGAATCAAGCAGCAGGGAGTTGCAAAGAAAAGAAGACTGAGACAAGGGAGTGGAAAAATTAAGAGGAAGGGAGGGATAAAGCAGTGTTGTGACTGCCTTTTTACTACGGGTAAAGAAAAGGTAGCAAGGAAAGATAACACCAATGCCCTGCTTCCTGCTGTCCTGACCTACCCCTGTTTAGGTCACCAGTATCAGATGGTATAAACAGCCCAAAGGAGATTTGCCATCATCGTGTAGAAATCATATGCCATTTAGAAGCCCTGGAATTAAGTTGACTTTGTAATTCAACAACAAGCACAGAAGGAGAATAAATAAAAAGCCAGTGGGTTAAAAGTCAGGATCTCCCCCAGTGCGGGAAACACAGCTTGCTTTTAGCTGCGCTGCACTGCTCGAAGACTAAAGCTTAAGCCATGATATTAAGGTTCATACGGCTGAGAAGATATTGGCATTTGGGCAGACGTCAGCAATTCTTTCAAGCGAGTTACAGATACCAAGAGCTGGAAAGTCAGAAGCATTTCTGCTGTGTAAAACGTGACATGCCAAGATATTTATTCAGTTGCAAAGGATGCTCCACGTGAACCTTAAATACTGGGCTTCTTGCAGCTGAAAAATAGACACCCCATCCTCTACACACACAGCGTTTTTGGTCCAGCATACTGATGCTCGTGGCTTCTTCCACTCACCCCAGCCTGTAGTCCCTCACAGGCATTTGGGACTTGCACAGCAACCAAAAGTCCTAACATCATGTGGCTCCAGGGAGAAAAACGATAGGAAAATGTCTTTTCATTAGCCATAATAAGGCTTGTGAGCACAGACTGGGCGATGAGCGCATTTTACTAGCGCTGAATACAAATCAGAGGCGACATACAACCACATATTGCCTGTTAAATGATCAGCTCATGTTTTCAGCGAGCCTTTTCACCCTACACACCCCCCGGAAAGGGCTTCTTGGTTCTCCAAAGGGCACGTGGAGGAAGCAGGACAGGAGAAGGGCAGCCAGGGACATGCTGCCCATTGCAGAGCTCCCAGCAGGAGCACTGCCAGTTCCCACGGCCGGTGAGACCGCTGCCTGCAGCAGCTTTGCTTTAAAGACCTGGCTGGGCAAGCTGCGACCCTGGAGGCCAGAGCTGCCCAACTGAGGATGCTTGTAACCTCACCGAAAATAACAGGCTTTTGAGCTGCTGGCCAAATATAAAATGTCACTTTCATGCTAATTTTCAAGCTTGGACACAAGCATTTGTTTTTCAGAGAATGCTCCAGAAAGCCTCTGTCTTCTACACAGATGGGTACAGCCAAGATCTAGGAAACAATCCACCAGAACCGATGAAAGCTGATTTTACTCCTTATGAAATTATTGGATCTGTGATTTTGTTGAATGTTAAAGGTTACAGTTAAAACTTGGAAAAATTAAAGCAGAAGATGGCTTTCATAAAAAATGAAAATATTGCCAGTACTTTTCCTGCATAAAAAGCATATTAAAGGCATGACTATTCAGAAATTAATATTCAAGTTAAGCATTTGACTTGTTACATTAATTTTTTGCAAGGGTTGTTTTACTGTTTTTTGTTTTTTTCTTTCTTAAATAAACTCTCTCCAGTTTGCTGCTAGAAAACCATGAAACAGTGGAAAGAAAGGGGAGGCAGGGTATCCCGCCGAGGGTTAGATCATGTCCAGCTGCATAAGAAATGCAGAGGGAGGAACTCAGACAACATGATTTCAGGCCCATGGGATGCTACAGGTCCGGGAAAGACTTTTTGCCTCCTTGCCACGAATCCAGATGCCACAAAGGGCAGAAGATAAAGGCCCAGCTCCACTGAACGTTAAGCTCTACATCACCCTTGAAATGGGCCAGGACCACAAGGCACTGATGAACCTTGAGTTTATTAATAACTTTCTTTTCTCCCTAGAGAGATGACATTAAAATAAAAAAATCCCATTTTAATTTCCCTTGAAGTAACTTGGGAAATGATCATTCTGACTTAACCTTGGGCGTTCTTAATTTTTTTGAATTTTTTTTTAAATAGTCTACAACTTCCCCTGAAGGGAGCAGTAAACTAGTTGTCTGTAAATGGAGATTTACTTGGTCACCAGTTGTAATGCAAGTGGGATTAGATCTTCATCGTCATTTTTAGAGCATCATGGGTGTATGCACAACACTGCACAAATGAAGAGCTGTGCCAGGCAAATAACAGGTCGCCCATCCAAAAGGGCTTACATTAATTACGTTAATCCAGTGGAGACAGAGGAGTGTGATTAAACAGTCTCTGCTGCCTGGGATTTGGCTGTTATCCAGCCATAATCCTGCACAATCTGTGTTTGAAGTGTGTGTGTAAGGGGGATACTCTAACCACCTACCCTTAACATCAAAGCTAGAGACTTGGGTAGATGACAGCATCCTTAGACGCAGGAGCAGTTCCTGGAGAGCAGCATCTCCCGAGAAGAGCCCCGAGTCCCTCAGCTCAGCTCCTGCAGAGGAGTCTGTCTCTCCCTCGACTACTGTGAACCCAAGGACACCAGGGACTCGAAGTTAGGCAGTGACTTTAATTAAACCCCAAAAGAGCAGACCTAGACACAAGAACACAAACCTGGTATTAAACCATAACACTAAGGTGTTTATATGCACCTGGTACAGGACAAAGCCTCTCACAGAGAGAAGGAAGACTCAGCCACACTGACCCTGGCTGCAGACACCTCAAGTTAGATTTATACTCCCTCTCCAGGAGAGAGGAGACTCTGTACAGAAAGGGGCTCATCGTATTGCTGCCCAAAGGAAACTACTGAATGACAATAATTTAAGTGCCACCTTCGAATCTCCCTTTTCTTCATCCATAAGGACAGTTGTGAACACAACTGGCTGAAACAGCATACAGATTCACATGCAGCAACGTAGCCTAGGGCATCAATGGGGTCACATGCCATGGTCTCTACCAAAACATACATCTGTGAACAGCAGAAAAGGAAAAGACCCTTCAGGCAACAGAAGCTGCTTTGTGCTACATAAACAGGTTGCAACTGCTAAGTCTTTAACTTGGGTTGGAGGCAGTAAGTCTTGATGGGCAATACTGGCCCTTCTGCTCCTCTTCCACCACCTTCCCGTGGAGGGCCAGAGGTTATGAAGGTGCAAGACCCTGCAAAATTGGGCTGTGACAGCTTTGTGCCACTTCCCCACCTCGCAGCAGTAAGCCAGCTCACCCCAGCGATGCCTGCCAAGCACACTCACCGTCCCCAGAGGCACAGGGGGTGGCATGCGGAGTGACACAGCAGGCTGCAGCTGTGACTGTGCTCCTGCAGTTTCAGCACAGCAAAAGGTTATCTCAGCTTCTGGCCCAGCTGGCAGCAGACCCTCCCTGCTGCTGAGGACCCTGTTGATATACTACCCCCCTGCTGCAACCAGAGCCCAGCTCATTTATTTGCTCCATCTCTGGCAGGCCGTCTCCCATCCAGAGGCATCTCCCAGAGAATGGGAGCAACAGCCCCGAGTCGCTGCTAGCGGGTATGGGAGCTCTGCCTCCCACTGTGCAGCTTTTACCAGCCCGTTCCATCCTAAACATCACCTTTGGCAAGCAGACAGCAGTTCTGTGCTACCTAGTACGGCTCCAGAGAGAAGTTGGCAGGAAAAACAATGAATCATCTGCCAAACTTTAACTCATGACAGCACTAGCGTGGACTCCACCGTGCAGCAGCTGGATCCAGCACCGAAGGCTGAGGAGCAGGACTAAATGCACAGCTTCTGGGGTGTGAAATGGGAAAGTCCACTCCTAAACACCAAATCTCATTTCTACGCTCACAGCTGACAATGAAGCAAGACCTTAAATCTAAAGGAATCAGTTTAAACAAATCCCATTCCTCTCTACCGCATCCTGCTCAGAAAAAGAAAGTCCCTAGGATATTGTGGAAGAACCAAGACACCCTCATAACAAAGGCTGAGGTCCCAACCCTCCTTTCCCCTGCTTTGCACAACAGAAAATAAGTGAAAAGGCAGGTCTGAGAAATGCTCTGTTGCTAAGTCTCCTGGACAGAAAACCAAGGTAGTAACTTAAACATACACACTTGCAGAAGACCGTAGGAATGTGACTAAAAGCTATTTGTAAATTCTCAGTCTCATTTGCCAACTGAGATGCTACACACAGCAAGTCATTTCTCTGTCACAGTTTGGGAGATGGGACAGAAATCTGGTAGACAAGGCAAAGAAATGCTCCTTGGGCAGGAATCAAAGACCCAATGCTTGGGAAGTGCCTGGATAACACAAAGTGCACATCACTGCTACGAAAGCCTGGTTTGCAATTGCTACGATGGTAGAAAACCCCACTCGTACAAGCAGGGAGGAATGTGAAAGCATAGCCATCCTACTACCAACTTTGTGGTGTATAAACTCACTGCAAAGTGTTAAAAAACCCGAATTTGCGAGTTTGCTGTACCTGTCAGTCCCAGAACCTCAACTCAAACAGAGGTGCTTTTTGATGAGCTGCTGACAGCTAATTTGTTGAAGGTTTGCATTTTGTTTGAAAAGCTCAACATCCCCAGCACGAAAAGCAACAATGTTTTCCTTGGGTCAACAAAACAAGGGAAATGCAGCTTTTATTTTAGGCCCTAACCCTAGATGGGGGAGGTACGGCTCACGCTCAGCGGCACAAGTACTCTCAGCCACACGGCTGGGCATGAGTTTTGCTCTGTAGCTGTATAACATCATCCAATTCACCGTTGGAGGTTTTCCAGTTAATAAAACAGCCATATGGGGCACTAAAAAACAAAACCAAAAACCCAAAGCATTTCCTTCCTTTGCCACCTCCAGTCTCAAAAATCCCTCCAAAAAATGCCAGCCAAAAAGTGAAACAGCAGTCGGTGGCGCTCCTGAAATTCAGGAGTGTCCTTTTTCCTTAGTGCAAGTGTTACCACCACCTTTGATCAGTGTGCGATGGCAAAAGACAAATAACGATGGGTTGGAGGCAAAAATTAGCATCTTCAGTAAACACTAGGATCTCTTTTGGAACAAGGCTCCTAGCACAATTGCTTCCCCTCCTGACACCACCCACACTCACCATCAAAACACACTGTTTATTCCAAAAACAAGCTTGCTTTGCAAGAAGACAGAGACCACGTGCGTCCCGTGGTCTAGAAGGAGGGACACAGCAATGCCCTTGAGACTCACCCAACAATTGTGATCCAGAGAGGCAATATTTAGCCTAGATTCTATTTAGACACCTAATTCCCATGGTTATCGATTAAAATAAAGAGCCTGAATTTCAACAGAAATTAAAGAGCCTTTTGATGTGAGGATTCATGCTTCTGTAGACTTAATGGAGATGGCCCATACCATATCTCTCCTGTATTGGCCTAGCTCCTCTGTTAACTCTAGTTGCTTCAATGCCTGTTTCCCGCCACCCCCCCCGCAAGCCTTAATATGCTGCTGCTCACCTCTACACTCTGCCTCCTCACTTCACCTTACTTTTGCCAACATCCTTATTCTTGCCTGTGTTGAATGCAGCCTTCGCTCATGCACATTTCCCAAATCCTTACCCCATCCTAAGCCACCTCCAACAGCTCCCTCACGCACCATAGATTCAATTTCAAATTGCCTTCCTGGGCTGCAGTAAGCAGCACAGACTTTCTCGAGCATACCCTTATCCAGTGCTACCCCTCCCTCCCTGCTTGCCTCCTCCTCCCTCCGCTCCTCCGGCTCAGCTCTAGAATTTACTGCTCCTCCGGGGCTAATAAAGCCGAAACTTGCTGATTTTAAGGCACAGAGTGAGCCACATCTGTTTACTTAGACGTGGAATACCACAGGACAGCAAGATTAATTTATTCAGAAAGATTCGCTCGAGCTGCTCTAGTCTCCACAGTACTACGGTTTGGGAGGGGGTGCAGAATGTGAGATGAACTCAAGGAGCTACACATGGGAGTATTTTATCCAGTAACACTGGAGAGCAGCACAGCTTCCTTCTCACTTCTCTTGTTTATCGGAAATTTTCACTTCAACAGGTCTTCTATGCATCAGTAAAACCCATTTAAGACTTCATTTTTCACCTAATGGGATGGCCTGCCCTGATCTTCGCCAGCTGTACCAACCTGCGCCTTATCCCCCCACCCCAGCGCATTTTCTCACTAGTTCAAAGAATTACCGGAGCACTCCTATCAGTGGTGGAATATGCCAAGGCCAGGGCGATGGCACAACCGCCACCTCTGACGGCAACAAGATTTTTGACAGGCAGATGCCACTTCGAAAATACCTTCACTCCAGAAGAATAGTTTCATTGCCCACTTCACCACCTTCATAGCCTCAAAGGCAAAATCCTAATCATCCAGGCAAGAAAGTAATCGACTTTGGAAGAAAAATGCACAACCTAATTAGGAGATGTGAAAAGCCACGGGGAACTGTGGAATTCACTGCCATTTCTGTTGTGCAGGCTATAGGCATACGCGAGCTTCAAAAGGGACAGGTCAAACCCAGGGCTCATGTCCCGTGTTCTGGGGGATCCTGGAAGTGGGTTACGGAGCAGCGTGGAGTCTGACTGTCCTCAGCCTGCTTCTTGGCACCTCACTGACCACTAGGCAAAGGCAGTGTTGGTCTTAGTTTAATCACCCAACTCTTGGAGACATATTAAAAAGAGTTCGCAGAATTGGAGCAGGGTATTGCTAGCAGACTAGAAGCCAGAGCCATTAACCCCTCCGACAGTGAGAAGGAAGGGCTGGCTGCACCCATGGAAGCCACACTGCTTTGCAGGAATGCAGTGAAATGTTTTAGGTCTCAGAGTAATTGCAGGGCACTGGACTCAGAATTCCTGGGGTCTATTCACCCTCCCACTAACTTGTTTTATAACCCTGGAGACAGTGCTGGAGTAAGAGTATTTGTTTAACCCCTGCTTAGCTTGAGTTTTGCTACTGCTTGAAAATGAAGTACCTCTGGGATGCTAAGCACCTAATGAGGTACGGTATCCAGTTACAGAAAAGACTGGGTTTCCATTTGATACATAATTCTCACCAACACAGGAAGGGAAGCAAGGTTTGGAGAGACAAGAAGTGTATTTTACCAGATCAGGTGACAGCTGGGAAACAAAAAGTAAATCCTTAAGTATGAGCAGTCACACTGGTCAGAACAAGATCCACCAAGCATGAACATGTGTGTTCTCCAGCTGCCTCAGCTGATCAAATAGGTGTTGCCTCTCCCTACAAACCTCTTCCCCTCTGGCACCTCTAGGAAACCCTTCACAGTCTACAATGTCGGGTACTTGTCTACCACCAGTACAGGAGAGCATGCTTTTACAGAGGACATAAATGAAGGCAAGCACTGCCATAAAACAACAGCGCAGTAAAACATCCTTACGTTTGCACTGCAGTGAGTTTTTATGTAAAACACAGAAGGGGAATATCGAACAACCCACACACACACCCCTCCCAAAACCATCAAGGGCTCAGAATGAAAAGAAGGCTAAGCGGTAACCCACAGACAAGGACAGTAAAGCATTAACCAATGCTCAGGACACACCGGCATTGTAGCTAACTTCTCACACATCACCACCTCTTTCATTCTCAGCACAGAGTTTATAACTCTGCAGAGGGAAAGCTTTTTCTAACAAGTATTCTTCTTTTGATGATCCGTCTGACTGAATTAGGACATCCATATGTTGTTAGCTGGTGGCTAACAAAATACAGGTGCTCTTTCATCACAAGGGTAATTGGTCTCTGCAGCAACAACTAATACAGCAAAGTTGTCCCAGTTGTCTTCCCCCCCCCAACATTATTTCTTTCCAACTGTAATAAGCAATATGACTGTCTTGTACAAACAGCAGGAATGGCTTGTCCAACACTGAGGATAGGAACGTACACGGGGAAAAAGCAAGGTAAGCAGAGGAAGACAGGGAGGAAAGAACTGATGCACAGTGCATCTTGCTCTTCTACCTGTTTGAACTCTTGAATTTCTGCTATTGCTTTGATCTGCTGCCTTTGGCCAGATCCTGCACCTTGTGACAGAGGCAGGCTTGTTTAGCTGCGGTGAGTGCTCTGAGGTATTAAGTCAAAGAGCAATGTGACCTGTTGTTAACATCCATCCGAGAAAGTATTTAAATCCTCACATTTTAATTGGCTAATAAAGGGCCAAATTTGGATAACCTCCTCCAGACAAAAATCCCTATTATCGAAATCAAAAGGGGACTTAGCGAGAGTGGGCCTCCCTCTAAGGAAATGCCAAATACCTCATTAGCAGCACACTTAATGAAATGGCTGTACCTTGGCAAAAAGAAACCTGCAAAAAGAGTTTCCAAGTGCTTTTAAAAGAGCAAAGTTCAAAGTAGCAAATTAGGGGCAAACCCCCACACTTTGAGAAGGCAAAGCCAAAATGATTTGTCCAAAACCACAGGGAAAGCTCCCAGCTGAAGAACCCCAGGCCAGCCAAGCAGAGGTCCTTCTGCAGCCCTTTTCCGGCAGCGTGGGTGCTCCCAGTCTCCCCTTCCTCACTCTGGACCACCATGTCCACAGCCTACAGTGCTTCCGGCCATGCTCTGGATGTATTCGGCTGCCAGAACCGCACCGGCAGCAGTTCACGAAATCACGGAATTTCAGAGTTGGAAGGGACCTCTAGAGATCATCTAGTCCAACTCCCCTGCTAAAGCAGGACTGCCTAGAGCATATTACTCAGGACTGCATCCAGACAGGTCTTGAAAGTCTCCAGATCCCTCCAGTTGGAGGGGATCTACCCACAGTGCAAAAAGCGGATCCCTTCCCAGAGTCTATACCCCTGCAGATTGCCTCCACATTGTCCACCTGAGAAAACAAGAGGTCAGAAAGCCTCAAGTTTACTCCCAGGGTGAACCAAACCCTGTGCATGAAAGACGACCATCATTTTTTTTGCCCCGTACCATTTTCAGCCGGAGCTTCCAAGGTGCAGATGATGGACAATTTCACCTTCCTTAAGCTCAGTGCAGGTCCTTTACTCAGCATTTTCCTTGTGGCAGCAGAGCTGGTTTGGAAGGCTCAGCGGAGTGGCAGCTGTGAAGGGACAGGTTTGTCGGTGGGGAAAGACCTTGGGCACCAGCACAGTGGGGGCTTTACCACTGGCAGGGTGAACAGGGCACCAGAGTAAGCAGGCAGACCTTCGGTGGGTTAAATCCCAGCACAAGGCCCCTGGTGACAAGGCTGCCAGATGAGAGGTTTTAGTTTGCTGCTGATCCCATGCACAGACTGCCTTCCCCCCAGGTCCGCACACCACACCAGGGACGGGCTCCCACTCCACGGGCTCTCCTAATGGCTTATAGGGTGACCAAGCAGCACATCAAGGAATATTACGTTTGTTTTGCAAGGTGCCCAACCACTTGTGGCCACACTTATTCCTCCAGGCCGGTCCATCAGGGGTAATCAGACACATGTAGTTATTGAGACTGCACTGATGCCTCCACAGCAGCTCTGCCCCAGGCTTCACAAAACAGGTACTATTGGGCCATCTCACACCTTTGATTCACGTCACAGCTGTTTCTCTGGTGTTAACGCCATTAATTTTTAATTACTGAGGTTCACACACTGAACCTGTCACATTGGTTGGGCACTTGTGGGATGTCTCATGCCAGTTACACAGCCACACTGGAGGAAAGACTCACCCAGGGCCTGATGAGCCATGACTCCTTGATGTCCCTCACAGCCGCTGGGAAAAGCTCATCCTGCCCCGTTCCCCACAGCTCCGAAGGAGCTCTGCTCTTTCAGCTGCCGTGTCGGGGGGTGACCTGCGCAGAGCCGACAACGCACGGCAAAGTGGTCACGATAAAAACACAACTCCATGGCTGCTCTGGCAGCTGAGCGCTGCCAGGCCCCGGCTGCCAACAGGCCATGGCCTGACCCGTGCGTCTGTGCTGTGGTACTGCCTGGGACTTGGCAAAAACAAACACTTTTAGGAGGTTACTGAGATAGCACCTATCTGGCACCCAAAGGCCGTGAACGTCGGCAGGCCCGGCACCCAGCTCAGACCTGCAGCAGCCTCTCCAAAGGGCAAAAAAAGTTGGTTGAGCACCTCACCCAGCGACAGGAGAGGCAGCTGTGAGGGAGTGAAAGCAGGAGCTTTTGTGAGAGTGTTTTGTGTTCCCCTACGCGCTCATATAAGCGGCTTCCTGCAGATAACCAAGTGACAGCCGGCCGCGGGCGGGAGGCATGAAGCCGGGCTGGAGAGCTTTCCCAGAGGCTCACAACATGTCAGACAGCACCGAGAGCTGCAGCAACGGGGGTCTGAGGCCCTGGTGGCATTGGGCAGTAAGTGTGTGTCAGGATATACAATAAAGCAGTACCTATTTGCAACTTTAAGGCAGTGATTATCTTTTAACACTACTCAGGTCACTGCCCTTTGTTGCAAGGTTACAGTGGTACGGCAGAATTCATGAGATGCTCACTTGGCTGAGGATGAGTGGGATAATCATTTCTGACAAGTCCTAAAATATCCTCCATACCAAATTCTTTGTTTGGGTAGGAGAAGAGGACAACACAAACCTCTGTACTGGGCAACAAGATTTTTACCACTGCTTTGAAACCAGTGCCCTGACTCATGCTGGCTAAGGGGCATATTCTGTGCCTTGTCCCGCCACGGGAAGGAATATGCCAAACACATCTCCAAGAGTCCTCAGTGCCAGCCCGAAAACTGGGACCAAAACATCTGGAGGCTCCTTATGTGCAACGAGCTGAGGAGTCTCAATTGGATTCCCAGGAGAAGGGCCAAGACTGAGGGCACAAGCCAGCTCGCTCCCACTTGCACCATCAAGGAGGTACAATACAGCCTTCAGCTCTTGACGTGGTCAACTCAGCACCTTCCAATCTATGTAATTAATTTTATGAACCTTAGTACTAATACGTACCGTCCTCTGTATGTCTGCCATTTAAATGACAAGGACACAGCTTTAAAGAGGTTGCCCCAGGAATGATGTACCTCACTAGCCTCTCCCAGCTGATGACCGTTTTAAATGCACTACAGAAAGAAATCAACATCTCAAAAAGTGAAATGGTTTTTACAAGACTCCTGAGTCAGCAAGTCCCAATTAAGCCAAAAATCAGCTGCAGAGCACACAGAGAGCACAGAGTAACATGGAAACAGCTCCCACCCTCAATATGTTCTCACACAAAGTCATTTGTGTCGGACTCAAGCTTTATTTACTCAGCTCATAACAAAAAAAAAAAAGCTATTAGCAGAAGGTTAAGGTAACTGGAGCAATTGCTGTAAAATAATGGAGCCCTTAGCAGTTACAACTTTGTGTGTATATACGTTTAATTGAATAAATACATCCATTTAGCTACCGCCTTTCACAACCCAGCCTTCCTGCCGGCAGTGGGGAAGGTTATTTCCATTAATTGATTATTGTTACTGCTTTAATACACCCTACACACTTGTTTGTGTTTCCATTTAATTTTCCAGGATATTACCACTGGCAGTGTAAAAGGGGACACGTGTAACCGAGCCAGCCCTGCTGACACACAGCAAATGAGAATACAGACCTCTCCCCAACGGGGAATAATTATAAAAGGCTGCAGGTTCTCAGTGGATCAGTGGGTTAGGCCAATGCAGTTAATACTGGTATATCCGCATGAAGCCATGCGATTTAATCTGATCACAGTTAGTCCACGGGGAAGACAACCTAGTGAATCTGATGCAAAGACACCTTTCAGTAATGAACAGGCATCACTGCATTCATGCTGGCAACAGCACTCCTTTTAGTTTAGTGCTAATACCGTGTCTTTCTCAACCCCTTGGAGACCGTGGCAGAAAGGAAAGGCTCTCCAAATCACCCGTAGGAGGATGCATTTACCGAACAAAACGATTATAAAATTCTGTCAAGTCTTTAGGCTAAAAATATTACATACCTATAAAATTGCATATACCAGCAAGGAGAAAAGCAATTCTGTGGACCAAGTGCTCATGTTCCACAAGTGCACGTGCCCACATGGAGGTGGACAAACTCACCAAGCAACTCGTGGGTGACAAGCGGGCACACAGAGGAGATACACCAGATAGCAAATCAGCCAAGATCCACTACAAAAGCCCTAGTAGAAGCAGGCTTTAAAAGGAAAAGGGTTAAGGAAAGCACAAGGCTGGCAGAGCCTTAGGTGGGTGAGCTCAGAGAAGCGTGTTTCAGCAAGAAGGGCTAATGTTTAAAGTACCCATGTTGTCTGCAGACCACAAGCGAGCACACAAGGAAGGAGTACGGTCAAGTGGGGAAGTGACGAGTGAAAGGGCCAAGCAACCAGGATGGGCAAGCGGGTCCTAAGAACATTCCAATCAATATGCATCAATGGAGGGCCTCAAGAGGCTGGTAATATGACCTGTATGCTATAAACAAAAATTATTCTACTTGCTATGGTTTAGAAATGCAGGTTCAAACATACACTTCAAGAAACTTTGCAGAAATTTGGAAAGCACAAGACTGAGCAAAATGCATTCATCCTCCACGCCAGAGACTTTTCAGCAATCAGAGACAAAACTAGCAAGCAGCCACTGGAAAGCTGAGGGAATTTCTTAATGGAAGAAAAAAAAAAAAATAAATCACAGAATGAAAAAATATTCTATAGAATTTGAAAGGGACAGAAACAATGCCCATCTCAACACATTTCTGTGGGCACCCAGGGTCCTCACTATCTTTACACAGAACCTATCATGCTGTAGATACTGAGCTACGTAAAGAAGAGAACAGATTTAGATTGGATATCAGGAAGAAATTCTTTACTGTGAGGGTGGTGAGGCACTGGAACAGGTTGCCCAGGGAAGCTGTGGATGCCCCATCCCTGGAGGTGTTCAAGGCCAGGCTGGATGAGGCTTTGAGCAGCCTGGTCGAGTGGGAGGTGTCCCTGCCCAGGGCAGGGGGTTGGAACTGGATGATCTTTAAGGTCCCTTCCAACCGGAACCATTCTGTGATTCTGTGTGTGATTCTGTGAATAGATTTCCATCCCGAAAGCCAAACATCTGCAAAATCTGCTGTTCCAGCTCCAAAATATTCATGTTTCTCAGAATTCCATGGTATCCCCCAGGAAACAGAATTCTGAAAGCTTCAAAAACAGGGAGACATTTGCTATTATGAAAGGTGCTGTCACTGACTGCTCATTCTACAGTCCTTCAAAATATAGTAAGTTACATATAAGAATACTGGTTAGACAATGTGGGTACATCCTGTGGACGGTTGGGGTTTCCAACTCTCCAATTTCTATGGCCTTTTCTTTGATGGCATTGAACACATTTTCACTTTTGTTTATGAAGTCAGAAAGCCCATTTCCCTTTAAAAAAAAAATTTTTTTAGTATTTATTGATGAACTTTAATATACGTAATATCAGATACACAGTAGATGAACGGTTTCAAAATTCACAGCAACTGCATAGCCTACCAACATGAGCTTCCTTACAGAAATCCAAGTGCTATTTCTTTGCATTACCACGTACAAAATGTTGACTTGAACTATGATGATTTCAGCATCTTATGCTCATAACTTGCTATTAACTCACCGCCATAGATACTAACTCTCAGATTTAATTCTTGTCAGTCGAGAAAATGCTTCTGCTTCTCCAAAACACAATGGCTGCTGTCATTTTGACTGACGTAAGCTACCATAAGTGATTTTTCAAATGGACAAATTTATCCCTGGAGACAGCAAGATTCCAACTAGGGCAATGTTTGTCTTCCTCTGCAGCAAATCTTGAGTTGGTGCTTAAAGCAAGCAAAAAAGCACCAGAAGCGAGAGTGAGCATTTCTCTATGACTGTCATCGCAAAACAAAAAGTGCTTCCACACATTCCATGCAAAATAACCCCACACTGCTGCAAAGGTCGGAGTCAGCAGTGACAATGCGGGATCCCTTCCCCCTTACTGGGGGAAGCCCCAGTCCTCCAGTCCCATCTGGGCAGATGTGGACAGAGAACGCCATCCTGTTGAGTTCTCCTCTTACACCAAGGATAACAGCTGGAACAACCATATGATAAACCAAAATACAGACAGAGAAGGCAAGAGAGACGCCTGGGAAATGAGACAGAAGAAAGCAGCTCAGCAGACACATCCAGCAGTGCTGAGTTTTCTATCTTTCTGTTCCTCCACCCTGCCACAAAACAGGCCAAGAACAGCTCTGTTCCCCTGAGCACACTACACTCAGGCACACTCTCGCACCACCCGTAACTCAGGAACGCTCATCACTCCTCATCACTTACTCCTTGACAGATGATTTACATCTTCTAGGACTTTCTTGAAGTCCTTCTTCCCATTAGAGCAGTTTCTGCATGGCAGCAAGGAGTCTGAAGTGGCAGGTCCTGAACATGTGGGGTGTCTGTCCATGAAGTTAAACCCTGAGACAGCTTCAGCAAACTTAAAAAGAATCTCTGACGCATTAAAGATCGACACAGCATTCTTCTGAATGAGCCACACAATCTGGCAGCGCTCCCTCCAACATCAGTATCAATTTCCTCCATCAACAGGAGACAGAATAATAGCAACTTCCTCTATATAATGCAGCCCTTAACGGTCGCAGATCAAATACTGGCTCCTAGAGGCTATTAATTCTGCTCTACAGGTAACCATGTTCTAGACAAGATGCAACAACTTTTATCAACAAGTGTTAAATGCTGCAGGAAGCCCAGAAGGCGCATATAGAGACTGCTAATAACATTAATCTACCACATCACTGCACTGGCTCTAACTGAACACGCAAACCGCTGCTGAGAGCAACGTGGGTACTTCAGTGACCAGAAACCACTTTCAAGCTCTTGCTCATCTGAGAGGCAGCAAATCCATACAACCACTGTCAGATCAGGATTTTTCCCGTTGTATCAGCTCCACGACACCTCTGATCCCCCTCCTAATGACAAAGTCTTCATTGATTTCAACAGGACTCAGCAAGACCTAGCAGAAAATGAACTAAAGAAGCGAGGGAAATGTCAAGTGAGTCATTAGCGGGTAGAGAAAGGAACTGTGCAGTAAGCAGTCTTCAACGTACTTTTCCTCCTTTAAAATAACGATGCCACAAATTGAGGGAATCCTTTGACATTAGTGAAGCTGCAGCAATGCTCGTTACTGCTAGACAATCTGCCGGACCAAGGAATTCCTCATCTCAAAGGGGTTACTTACGCCAAATGCCAATAAACACACAGGTAAAATTAACCTGCTTGTTTGGATATCTCTCAATAGGAGTTCAGACCTTAAATACAAGAGCAGACCCAAACAGAGAGGAGCAAGCAAACCAGCACCAAAACAAAAGACTTTTCCAAACTTCTAACAGGTAAGAAAATTCCTTTATTTTTTCATCTTTTGTCTGCTATTGCCAATGTTACGAACTTTGCGTTGAGCAAGCACTCAGATGCTGAAATGGGAGGAGAACGTATTTCCCATCGTTAGCAGGAGCAAGCACGGTCCCGCTTTCTTTCTAACGCTGTTACAGCACAGGCGTGCTTTCTTTTGAACATCCTTTGGTGCGTACTTCCATGCATGCGTCTTTGTTATTTGATTTGCCCTGGGTTACCACAACACAGCCCTTTTCCTAGGGCTGGTTACTACAGCAACAGAATCTCTTTGAGTTTGGTAGCAACACTTTGCGGGCATCAAAAAAAAATACGCTATTAGCTCAAGAAACATGAAACTACATGTCAGCAGCCCATGTCACAGAGATATCTTCCCGTAATATCTCACCCCTGTCTCTCTAATTATGAAAGTCTATGAATCCCCACATCCTTGGCACAGCACAAACCGGAGCAACCTCTGCCTTCAAAGGATGCCCCATCTCGTGTGGGCCTGGCATGGCAGAGACACCACAACGAGCCAGGTTTGATGGACTTTCATGGCCAGAAGTGTATTAGATTCCACAGACACTATTACTTGAACTAAAAGTTAAAGCCAAAGTTTCACTTTAAATTCCATATGGTGTCACATCTGCAGTCTTCTGCATACACGTATTAGCACTGATAATGGTTTTTTTTCAAAAGAAGGTTTGGAGGTGGCTTGTCGTTGCAGGAATCTTCCTGTATTGTCATTTCTCTGCAAAGAGGCTGTATTAGATATTCCATGAAGTTACTCCACTGAACTCTTGTACAACTCAGAAGAAAGAAAACCTCTCAGTGCACTGTGTTATTTCTAATTCACTGCCTTGGGACACAAGAGGGTTTTTATTGCAGCAGGTGAACAATTACTAGTACTTAGCTGTCAGGTGAGAGACTCCTTCTTCCCCTCAGCTGCAGAACAGCCCAAATACAGCATATATGTCAGAAATACACAGAAAACAGCATGGACTGGTCAACCTGATCATTTCTCAGCCACAGCCAGCCATGATGGAAAGTTCGGCCAGACTATTACTGCTGTTATTAATTAGTTTCTATCCTGAGGGAGCAACCTATGCCAGATTTGCTCCTAATTTAAACTGAGGGAACTTACCCAAAGACGTTTTATCCGGTCACACACAGCGTAGCCCCTACTGAGTGAGCATGCTATTATGAGAAAGCAAACTGATATAAATACAGCACAGTGACAGTATACACTCTGCAGTTATTTCCTCTGCGAAACAGAGGAGAATGAAGCGGGTAAGCTGCTCAGCCAGCTCTCTGCTTAAGGCCACTGGAAATTGCATTGATGACATCAATAAAAATAATCAGTTAAAGACAAATCTGAGCAAATAATTCTCAAACAACATTTCAAACTGAGTCTGACCTCCTCTCAAGTATTCACAAACCTGAGAACCCACGTACATTTCCACCAGCTTCTTCTCCATTTATATTCATTCACAGACCACGTTTTTTCCCTGTAATTTTTTCCTGTGAGCTTCCATTTTTACTAGCCAAATTGACTGCAAGTTGATGTAAGAATTAATCATTCCATATCTGAAAACCTACTTGTGATGCATAGGCCGGGATGGGGCAGATATTAAACTTCATTGTTGGTACGGCTGATTGGTTGAGCGTGCATACACATGCACTCTTCTGCAACCCATAATTCATACGTAGAAATTCAGATTATTATTTTCATAGCTAAAGCCAGTAAAGCAAATAAACCCAAAACACTTATGTTTTTTTTAAAACTCTACATGTAGAAAGGAACATGCTTAGAAGCATATGTCTGAAGGAAAAATAATGAAGCTGCATATAGTAAGCAGAAATCATTTTCTGGCAGTATGTTTCCAGCTACAGTTGAACTGCCAACTTTAAATTAGCATACAAGATGAATGTATCTGAGGAACAAAAAGAATCACTCTTCCTAGTCCTCCTCTCATGCACTCTCCTCAATCCTGTTCTCAGACATGAAGCATTGCTTAAAAAATGCCCATGGAACAGACTGAAAGAAGTTGCTGCTTCTCTATATAGTTATTTATAATAGATAATCTTAGAATCACTCTTAATTCCAGCTCATCATTTTTGGTGTTGGCAAAGTTGCTGCAGTGAATTTAGTCTCATTATTCACCTTCAGGTTGTACAGTATCTTGTATTTTATGTATCATCCTGTTTTATCCAGTGGATCCCTCACAAGCACTTACAGAACCAAGTGAAGATGAATAATGACCCAAGGAGAAAGCTAAATGCTGAAATACTATGCTTTTACAGCCAGTTACAGGAAAACATGGACACACTTTGAACAGACAGAAGAAGGTCTTCACATAAAGTAGCAATACATCCCGGACTGCCATAGCATGCTATATAGTTAGTCTTTCCCACAGGCCTCTGCGCTATCCCAAGACACTGAACACCATTCAGAAAGTCAGCAGGGGCTGTTCAGCTTTGCTGTCTATGGTCATACCCCAGCTGCGTTCAGTTTTGCTTGGGAACTTGATAAAAATGTCTTTGCAAAAAGAGTAACTACTAATGGGATCATCCATTCAGTTGACAGTCAAGACAAAACAGGGATGATAGGACAAGTGCACAGAGTTTTGGTTACTAGAAACTACACTATCACATTAATGGCAGCACACACTTCACTGGTATATTGCATTGGAGCCGTTCATCTAGTGACAAGTCCTGCAGAAAGAAGAATGAGCCAAGCTGGTCAGTTTTTTCCAAAGACAACTTCACCCACAACATCCTCTTTAAACCTGCTGGAGAGGAAACTATTGCTGAAACCCGTGAGTGCTTTACCCCAATAACAGAGATGTTTCATCGGGTAATTGAAGCCAAATTTCATACCTTAACCATCTGGAAGAATTTTGCAACATGATCACCAGCATTATGAGTTCTGCTTCAGGCTCACCATATCTCAAAATAGACTTCACCAGCTTCCGCGTCCCATTCCGTTACAGGGATCACATTACCTGGGGTCCTGCCGCAGATGCTGGGTCACAGCACCTACTCCGTAACAGGCACTTCCTAGCTAAAATGTGATGGTGGTAGTGACAACACATGCGTCTCCCCTCAGTCTACTTATACTCCCATGATCACTCCAGACACAGACAAATGCTTCAGAACAGGAAGGGAACTAGGGCATCTTGGGGAAAAAAAAAAATCATCATCACATATGCCACTTGGAAATTCTTCAGGTAAAAATCAACCACAAGCAACCAATATCAGAATTTAAAGCAATCTCAGCAAAACACAATAGAAGGAATGAGCATCTTCCTAATCATCCAGTAACAGTCACCATGGCTGTCAACCTTTACCGTTGCTACAATAAAAGCAAGTATCACTGTGTTTCCCTGCTGCTTACAACCGCTTGGTGTAGAGACCCATGCCAAGTTACCTTCACAAGCACAGCAGCACATGGCAAAGAGGCCTCAAGGCCTCTCCCCCACTGGCATCAAACAGATAAAGCAAGAGGGAGATGCCGGCTCGCAAGGAAAGCCTTCAGTCAGAAGAAGTTCAGAGAGCCTTACCTATGTACAGGGAGGAATCTTTCCGCCTCACATGGTCGTCAATGTAGGAAACTCCCAGGGGCTGGACAGGGGTAGCACCAATGCCCAGGAGAACCTGTGCTCCAATGAGCAGCAAGTACATCATGTTGGTAGCAGTCCTATTCCTGCAGATAAGGTCCGGGTCTGGTCCCTCATCGCTGGTGGACCCGTTGGCAGCACACACATCCCTCCCTTCAGCCCCCCAGCGTATTTCTCCCGATTCATATTCATACTGGTGGGTCAAAAATTCAGGCAACGCAGAAAGGAGGGCACCCAAGGCCATGACTATCCCTCCACATCCTATCAAGCGTGGCCGATGTCCTCGGGCTCCAAAGTAGCTCACGAAGAGGATGAGGGCCAGGTTGCCAATCTCAAAGCTGCTGGCAATGACACCCACGTCAGCACTCTGGAGGTTGAATCGCCGTTCCAAGGTGGTTAAAACACTCACCTACAACAAAGAAATCCAGAGAAAATTACTGAAAGGGAATACAACTGTCGTCCCCATATGTCCTGCTAAAGCATAAGTGTCCTTTACTTTCCCTTGGAGCCAAACACCCACACATCAAGGACATCCAAATCACAGTACTGTAGCAGTTGACCTTCAAGCATGATCTGACTATTCAAATACAGTCACATCAGAAGGTCCTAATACCAAGCGACATTTCACAGCCTACCACCTGTCTCAGCACATGTTCATTTCCAAATTCCTGCGTACACCAATGTATATTTTGGGTGCCTGCAGAGACCCATGACTCCACAATTGGTTATCCTCTCTTTAGGCTCCCTTTCTATTTGAATGCACAACCTTCATGCTGCAAACACTGTCCCACAACATCAAGGCACGAACCACACCAAGCTTCACGTCATGCAGGGCACCCAGTCTTTCTCTTGAGCGAGCAGCAGAAAACCTTGTGGATACTTGGCTCGTTCATCAGCACAAAGCCATCAAGTTAGTCAGAGACAGTGACGCACAAATAGGCAATTTGGCCAGCATAGAAGGCTTCTATTAAAGTACATAAATAAAATGCTGATTAAGGGGTTTAAACTGTTTGTGGATTAGTTAATGACTGGGATTGTCACTTACAGAATAGTTTTGAGAAGATGGGCCAATTAAAGTTTACATAGAAGATTTAAATCCACCATGAGGAAGGGAAGATTTCACAAACAGTGGTTATTTAACACAAAGAGAGAAGCTCATGAATAGTCTTCAAATATTTAACATTGCTGTAAAAAACCCTGTTCTTTGTATTCAAAATGGGCAGGACAAGAAGTGACAGGTTTAAACTGCGGCAGAGACCATTCAGGTTAAATACAAGGTGGGGAGAAAACAGACTTTTACTGGTAAGGATTGTGAAACACTGAAACATGCTGTCTGGAGAGGCTGCAGAGGTCTTTAAAAAAGCATAGACCAGCATCTGTCAGGAAAGACACAGGTATGACTGATCTTGCCATAGGGCAGGAAAATGAACCAGGTGATCTCGAGAGCTCTTCCAGCCTTGATTACATGGTGCAATGAAACACAACGTGGATTTTCTTCCACAGTCATAGCACCAATCAGAACACAAAGATGAATCATTAGGTACCTCACTTGCTGTCATCCCTGCTCAAGGGAGAAAACTCAGCGCATTCTCATGTCTACAACAGTGTCCTCCTTATACAGGAAAAAAAAAATAACAAAAGGAATCCTGAACATGTCGCAGAAACGCCAAAAACTTTTACCTTGGATAAAAGACTATCTTCTTTTTCAGATTGCAAAAGATGAAGATATTTAAGGCTCTAAAACACGCAGCTTTCTCTATTCAAAAAAACGTGATAATGACCTCAGAGCAGAAGGTAGCCCCTGGATAGAATAAAAATAGCCTCCCGCTGGAGGCACTGAAAATCTTTGCTGATAAACCTCACGAAGCAGGACCCAGTCTGACCGACTTTAAAGTATTCTGACAGCAGCTCTTCTCCAGGGGCAGTTAACCTCTGTTAGGGTACACCAGGGCACAGTTGGACAAAGTCAGCTCCATAGGCAACAAAATGGAAAAAGAGAAGCAACTCACTTCTGCTGCTTTGCATAAGCAAAAGCTCCCAAACCTGACCCTGATAAGTGTCCAAGACAGATCTCCAAAACTGGACTGTTTTCACAATTTTTGAAAAGTCAGCCTTCATCCCATACAGGCAGCTATCATTTTATACCACTGCTGTAATCCTCCGCCACTAAAGAGCCAAGAATTGAGCAAAGCAAAAAACCCAAACAACCCTAAAGATCAAACCCTATGACTGAAGACAGTGTAAGAGCAATAATTCTTCCCCAAGACAAAGCCAAGTGAAGACGTCTGTGTCACAAGGAGAGGAGACAACCACCTTCTCTGAAACGTCGGGTGCGGGTACCTGTTGAGATAAAAGAGCTCTGCGATTCACCAGGGGAAATGGTGTCCTCTTGTGCGAGCACAGCCTGTCCCTGCTCCAGCGACCTCAGCCACGCTGCTCGGTCAGCAGTGCTCAAGCACGTAAGAGCAATGTCATTGTTCCCAGCTCCCAGGGGCAACAGAGCTGAGCAGATGGGGACACACACTGTTGGTACTAGAAAACACTATGCTGGTATTTTCAGAGCAAGGTACATCAAGGAGAGGGACACGGACAACATCCCATCGCCCCAAGCTGTCCCATCAGGCACTCATGCGATGGAGCTACATTTATCATCCACAACACAGGACTGGTTTTATTGCAAGGTGGGATCTAATGGGGCTGGTGCAGTCAGACTGGTACTGGTCTCCAGACTTCAACACCACACAGCAAACACCAACAAACTAAGTGATGCAAATCCCTTGCTACAGGAGACCTCCTTCATGCTACCACCTCCAGCACATCCCCAAGGAACATGGCTATAGTTGAGGTCCCATGAACACCAATTTTGGCAGAATGGGGAATCTCTCCAAGATGCGTATATAACTCTGAGCCTGCAAAATCATGTCCACGGTGCTCATTTCTGAGCTGTACCTAGATAGGAAACTCACAATTACTCATTACAGCTGTGTAAACTGAGGCATAGAGAGCCAAGTATTAATGAGAAAAGTACAGTCAACAAAATTAATTTCTGATGGAATAATTTAGGCTGGAAGACAGAAAGCCAACAGAAGTGATTTCCCAAGGCCAACTGGTATTAACCAGCTTTGGAAGTCTCTCCCACATTTCGACCTGGCTGCCAATTTTTAGGCTTTTACCATACATATAAACAAGTGGCTAGAAAGCAGGATGGCAATTAGAAACACTTGGGTGCCACACCTTACACAGGTTAGATTTTGGACAGCTGGACTTCAAATAAAAAACTGCACCATTTCTAAGTGCAATTCACAGTGACAGGGACAGTAAATTAACAACAAATGCAGGATCTAAACCCAGAAGTCCCAATTCTCATTCTGCTCTTATTTCAGTGGGACTTCAGTTGTTCTTTTCTTTTTGTAAAAAGCTAAATTGCTCACAATAGGGAAATAGAGCCTCACCATCCCCTAACAGTTTCTCGCTTTGCTTTGGTGAAGAGACTGAAACAAAAGGAGGAGGAGGACAGAAAGCAAACTCCAATCCTCCTGATAAAAGCAGGCAGGAGTTCTTATTCCTCTGGACAGACCGCCCTGCATTTCCCAGCCTGCTGCTCCTGGCTGTAGCTCTGCCACACAGTGATACCAGCTCTGTCTTTATTAAGTGGGGTACAGGGTGCAGGGGGAGGCACAGTGAAAGAACAAAACTGTCACATCAGCCTTGAGCATCCAGGGGAAAACAGCATCTGAGTACAAAGCGCTGAGGCCAGCATCAGCAGAGTAGCCTCCAAAACACTGGCAGT
>VYZM01020333.1:377300-398350 GCA_013398915.1 Dromas ardeola
GGGGGGGGGAGGGGGGGGCGAAAAAATATCCCAAAATAAAAATAGGGCTGAGAAATAAACTGTCAACATGCAGATTTTTAGCCAGAGAGCACCAGGACCACAACTGCATTACATCCAGGGTGGCTGCAGCCCAGACAGCACATCCCAAATTCTTGCTTTGACATTGGCTGTGACCTTAAATACACAGGCCGACTACAAAATCAGCATTAGCACAGCAGAGATGTCACCTGCATTTATTCAAAACAAACCTCTGTCCATAGCCAGAATCATTCTCCCACCCTCCTCCATACCTCCCCTTTATGGGGCTTCCTGCATATAAGGCATAATCTGACTAAATACTTGCAGTTCGCACGTGGGATGCTCCCGATACCCTTGTAAGTTAGATAAGAGAGCACTGTACTGCCCATATTCCCCAGCAGATAAGCCATCAACGCTCCTAGACACTAACTCTGTTTATCGAGAGTTACATAAAATGTTGCAAAAGACACAACAGCTCCCTGTAAAATACTGACGTCATGCGAAAAGGCTGCAAGGATTATGAAGAGTCTCTGTGTACTGAGGCCAGGTTGAGCATTCAGGAGCGCAGCACACGTGGATGTTGGTTTAATAGCAGAGACACGGGGAATGGAGTGGTGTGACAGGACGGCGGCATCAGATGGACAACCTCCTGCTAAAACACAGCGGGAAACACCAGGAGCCCACGTTATTAGCTGTGAAGCTGCTATTTCCTGGCTCCTGTCAATTTACATGGCTGTTTTGCCAGGGCTGGGAAGAATAGATTAAGAGGATATTCAGTTAAAAAGGCTTCTAACCTAAGATGAAAACAGTTACCAGGAAGCTATTACAACAAACCAGTAAAATTCATGCAAACAAGATACATGAGCCAAGTGGCTAGGAATGACACACACATGTGGTTTAACCCCAAAAAGTTAGTGGTGTGCAACCACCCACTGGACCTGACAAGTCCAGAGGAGGCATGAGAGGGCAGAGGCAGAGACGGTGTTGTATTTGTGGCAAATGCCAGTGGCCACAGTGTTGGGAACAGCACTGAAGCTAGAGTTTTATACAGGTATGTGCCTGTTCTAATGACAGCTCTACCTTGCCTGCTATTCTTATGTCCTCGTGTCTGTCCTGGAGATCAGTTCTCCGCAGGTCATTGAGGCTCTCACCAGCAAAGTACTTTAGCTGCAGCACTGTACACAGCCCTCAAGCATGCCAGGCTCATTGCCATTTTCCATGTCACAAGGCCTCCACCACCCCCTTTGATAGGAACTGCCTTTCTGTCTCTAACTGCATCCTCTGTTTCCAGAGGGATTCCCATTTCACCCACTCCGGACATCTCCCACACAGTTTTTAAGAGCAGCTTCGTTATGACTTAGCTATGGCATTACAGAGATCAACAGGACCATGTGGCTGGTGTTCCTCCACAAATTCATGATCCTTCAGACTAAGTCTACTGCAGATCACTCAATTGGACGTCGGAAAACTAAATCAGGTTGGGCATCTGCTCACTGTGCTCACGCAGAAAGCAGGCTTGGGGATCTAGAAAGACCATGTAACCCAGCCTCCTGCCTTTTTGTGAACACACCACCTAACATACAACAGCAAAATGTAATTAAAACTATGCTTGCACTATCTCCTCTTCTTCCAGAGCCACAGAAGTCTGCACACATGCGTTTGGTGATGTCAAAGACTAACGCTCACAAAGACCAGGGCTAAAGGGGCCTCTTAATTCCACCCTAAAACACTCTTCAATGATTGAAAAAGGAAAATGACCTCACATAATGCACACAGTGATAAATGACCCACATCAAATAAAAAGAAAAGAAATCAATCACCGCCCTAAAATTTCCCAGCCAAAGCAACTTATATTGCAACCCCTTTAACTAAACCCAGGGAAGCTCTTGCCATGCCATTCTGGACTTATTTCAATAATACATACTCACATTCATCATTCCTGTCTGCCCCAAATCTACAGATCTTGGCATTTCTGAACCAAGGTATATTTGTTCTCTCTATAAACTGTTTATTTGATATTAATGCTCAGCAAAAATGCAATCCACAAACCTGCTTCACACCATTGACCCACTTTATCGCTAAGAAATGAACTGAAGGCTGGGGGCACCACTATGGAGTCAGAGACACAGTGCACTGAAAATGAATATCATATTGTTCGTATCTCCAATGATCAAGTCGTATTCACCCACAGAGTCTACAGATAAGTTCATTGTATTAATAATACAGGGTTATATATAGAAAACACATTGACTTTATGCCTGAAGGGCCTTTTTAAAAGGCTTCTTTTTAATGTAAAATACATTTTCTCAGTTATGTGGTAAAAGATCGGACTTGAAGAGACATGTCTGCAGTGCTACAGGGTGTAAAATAATTGCCTGGCAACTATGTTCCCAAAGGAAAACAAACGCAAACCATCTCCCACAGTCTCCATTACAGAGCTGGGAAAGACAAGATTCCTCGAAGAGCCAAAGCGACCATCCCAGAAATGAAGCCACTGCTTCCACGCACCTCCACACGCTTCTTCAGATGCCACCTCGTCCTCTCTTCCGGCAGCCACATGGGATGGAGTAAAGGGCAAGCTCTGCTTCCCATAGAACCAGTACCCATGGGCACAGCCCCCATCGTCACCCACCCTCACAGCGACACCACAGCCACCAGGCTGAGGCTTCAGGCCCAGGGGAACGATGCTGATGATCTGCTCTGAGGTTTTTCTGCTCCGCAATTCCAGCATTGAGATGATCACTTGTGGTTGAGCCCAAATTTTTCTGAAATACCAGCAATTCCCTTGGCATCTCGCCCACTCCTTCCCTATCAGATGGCTGGGAGGAGGGCAACAAGCTTAATACCCTGTGCCCAGCCCCAGGCCAGCAGCATTCCTTTCTGCTCCCCACCCCACTGAAACAGTGAGGGCATCAGGACCTCCCATCTCGGGCTGCTGATCACTTGTGTCAACACCATTCCTGGTCCAATAAAGTCAGTGGAAACTTAAAAGATGTTCTCACCGCAGATGCCAACACCCGTGCGAACATAAGGGAAAGCCAAAAAAAGGGTGGCGACACGAACACACCCAAGCTGGCTCTGCTCAAGGTCTGGAAATCATCTCTGCATAGAAATTTGCATTCACATGACAGGGATAATAGACGCCGCAGCTGAACCACTGCTGAGAAGTAGGGTGTTATTAGCTTGGCTGTTGCTGCATGTGCCTATGCTGTTTCTAGGCCAGCACTGGAAAATCTGCAAGTTACAGTACTGGTGTCATGAGGAGTTTGCACCTCGGATCTATGCCTCACTGGTGTGAAAAATTCATTTTATATTTTGGCGACCTGCTCTGAGATTACTGACACGGCCCAAATTAAGCACGCATTCAAGGTCAGGATTTCCAGTGGCCTGAGTAGAAAGGGTATTACACCGTGCAGCAAGAGAAACAGCACACCCCATGCCTGGTCAAGGCAAGACAGACATGTTCGGAAACCCCTTTTCCTCTGGCGCCATGCAGAAAACTTTTCTGACATCTCTTGTACCCCACTGTGCATCTCCTCCCCTACGTTTCAGTAGTCACAGCATCCTGTGCCACTTGCCAACGCAGGGCGCAAAGCAAACATGCCCGTGCCACCCTTTGCTGGGTTACGCAGATATGCCACAAACACTCCAGCGATGCTACGTGCTGCTGCGTATCGCAAACGGAGCAGAGAAGAGTCGGCACCCACCGAAGATATCCTGTTTGGTCAGGAGTTGATACACCAGTGCAAAGCCACAGTTCGTTTCAAAAGAGCTTAAAACAGAAAAAAGGTCACGTGCCTCTTGAAGTTAAACAAGTGTATTTTCCACTACTCTAGCGAAACTGGGATCCACACTGATAAATATACAAGATAAAAACCTAACCTCCGATCCAGGCGATCATTGCAGCTAACAGCGACGCAGCCGGGCTGTCCTTATCTTCAGCATTTGCATCCTAAAGAGGACACAAGGCAATGACCCCCTTTCCCAGCCTCCCCGGAGAAGGAGCTCTGCCCCATTTACAGAGGTGCGAACAAGAAGATCATCAGGGGTGTTATTCGCAGCCAACCCCTCACACCCATCACGGAAAGTTAGCATGAGTCACCGACCGCTGGAAATAGACCCAGGTAGAGAGCACCAGGCCACACCGAACCTCCTACCAAAACTTGAAAGGCTTTTCCTGTTGCTCTGAAACAGATGTGCATCACGGCCGAGACCTGCATTTTTTTTTTTAACCCTTTGAAGTCCCAATCTATGGTGATAGTATCACAACCGCAGGCTGAGCGTCCACACAAGTTCTGTAGCTCCAAGCCTGCTGTTCAAGATTCACCTCGCTGTGTGAAGGCAGGTGATATTTTAGTCCTCTGACGAGGCATCTACATCAATACACCCAGTGCCAGAATCCATTTGTAGCCTACACTGCTCTTTAGTGGCACACATACAACGAAGCTAGTGGATATTCGAATCCTTATTTATTTTTAAATGTTATGGCATTTTCCCTGGCAGCAAAATAATGCATCATAAGCATGCAAAAAAAAGCACAAACCTCAACCCTGTAACAGCATTTTTGCGTGCTTTAAAAAACGTAGCACAGAACAGCGCTGCCAGCACATTTCGAACCCAGAGATGAAGAATTCCACGTGGAATAAGTGCGCAGCAGCAGGAGCTGGCGAGCAGGAGCGGCCACTCAGCTCTGTCAGAGCAAACAGCCCAGGGAAAGCAGCCAGAGCATCTTCGACACGTTCCGAGACAGATCTCCTTTCTTTCCTGTGGACGGCAAGGAGGCGTACAAAGCCAGATAAAGAGGAACATAAACTGTATACAACTTGAATATAGGCGGCTACAGCATAAAAAACCACTCTTGGCCGTATACAGGACTGGCCACAAGATTCATGGGCCCAGGACTCTACAAACAAGGTATCGTCGCCCCGGGTTCACTTCCAGTGGAGAAGAAGAGATGAAACTCATGTCTCTGGAAGTCTCTTTAACAAGAAAAATGCCAGTTCCTATGTACTATCAAAGCACTAGAGGAGCAGAATCCTAAACTGTCGCACTGCAACACCCACACTTCTCCACCTCCCCAAATCAATGCAAGTTTGTTTGTTTAGCTAATAAAACACTTCCTAACACAACACTTTCATGCCTGCAGAGAAGGCTTTCTACTGTAACAGGGCTACTCACCACAGCAGAAACCATAATGCAAGCCTGACAAGAAAACCTGTCATACGAAGGACTTCATGTTATCTCAATTTACGATCAAGAGCTGAATTCAGGGCTAAGGGTTACATCCGAGTTACGCCACGGTGCAGACCGAGGGGCCTGCAGAGCTGGTTGCAGAAGCATTCCCAGCTGCCAGGCATGAACCAGGGCAGAAGTGACAGAGGCAGGACACTCTGAAGCAGCATTAATAAAAGCTTTGATGGAAGCCGAATTTAGTTTTCACGGTTGGAGGACAACGGTGATTATATAAAGGCTATATACTGAGAGAGGAGGTTTTCTGACAAGTCCTACTACTTTTCTCCTCATCTGCTCTGGCTCTGCTGATATCTCTCGTGCTCCACTCCCTACCCAGCAGCAAGGATGCCTGGCTACAGCAAATGGGAACTCAGCTTAGGGAGAAGTTAGAAGGCATTTCTCATCAACCAGTCCATGAAATGCTTTAATTTAGTAAGCCTTGGGAGGAAGGAAGCCACTTAAAAGGGAACCAACAAAACGGCCACGTTGTATTGTCAATCCACAGCACTTCGTAGCAACTCAGAAAAGAAATACCAAATTACCGTAAGCATCTGAAGGTGGAATTAGGGTCTCTCTACCACCTAACTAGCAACACCCCGAGCATGTCCCAAAGCCACATGAGCTGTTTGCTTATTCCCATCTCACAGCCTGCAGCCCACACAAGAGCTGTCCGTGTCATCCTGCTTATTTGCTAAGTAACACCCTCCTACAAAGCTGTTCACAAACGACTCATTTCTCCTTCCACGTTGTCTCCGTGCAGAGCCAAGGGTACGAACGGGAGCTGCTGCCAAACTTCCCGCTGAAGAATGGGGCAGGTTGGGAGGCAAGCGCAGGGGGTTCGTGGTGTAGACAAGTCAGGGCTTGAAGGTGATCTTCAATATATTCCCACCTGAGAATCTGGTTATTATCTGAATGTGAAGAATGGGGGTGGAAGTCATAGAGGGCATACTTGTGACATTTGCATGTTTAAGTTTGGTAGTCCTGAGGGCAACACAAGCAACATAACTTTATATCCCGTTCCATCACATCATCTCCCCATTTTGCCACTTCTCAAAGGTAGCAAGCCCCTTTCCTCCTGAACAGAAGGTGATTTACAAGTGTCTTTTAAAATAACACATACAAAATAACCTACAGGGAATAAAAAAATTCTTATGGTTAAAGAAAAATTAAATGGGAGATCAAGCGAGAACTTGCAGACTTGTCATAATCTCACTTGTGTCAACGTGTTCCCTGCAAAATGGAGATACAGGCAATGAGATGTCTCACCAGATGATGGGAGCTCTGTTCCTTAGGATTCACTATGAAGCAAGCTATCAAAAAGCCAATGAACAAATGCATCTGCTGAGGCCGTACACACAGATGGCTGAATTTCACCCCTGTGTCCACAGGATTAACAATAACCAGCGTCAGAGACAGGCACCAAACAGCAGCTGATGGGGTCCCCTCACTGTAGAATCACCAGACCCTGCAAAAATTCAATGAGCACATGCAAGAGAAACAAGTCACCACCTCTTCTACTTATCTACTGGAGTCTGACGTGAGCAAAAGCACAATTTGAGAGAGGTTCCCATGGAGGACCACTGCTCCTACAGCAGGGGCACACCAAATTCTGGGCGGAATCCAGAATTCAGGCACTGCAGAGCGGGAATAGTTTTGCATTCCATGTCCAACACCAAGCCAAAGACATTCACTAACCAACTGGTTAGTGCAGCCAACATGAGAGCTATCTCTTTTCTCTTTGTGCTTCCCCAACTTCTGGTTTCTCCTAACCCTGATTTTGCAGGTGCATGACAGACCAGCCAGGACAAGAGCTGCACATGTGGCTGCAGTATTCCCACCGCCAGCGGGAATCTGTCGCTTGTCACCTCCAGGTGCATTGCTCGAAGCCATGCTAAGCTTCACTGGGAGATACACAGCAAGAAAAGGGAAATTAAAGCCGTATGCATGAAACCAAGGAAGACAAAGTCCTGGCTATCTCAGCAAAGTGGCCCATGCAGCCCCTGAGCATGGGTTTCTCAAACTGGGAGATGACACTAATGGACCTGTGATGGAGAACAGGAATGAGTCCAGTCCAGCTTGCATGGGGGAAGCTGGAAAATTGGCACTGCATTAGCCTGTCTGCAGGTTATGTGAACTGAGAGGGTATGACTGGTGGAAGGCTCATTCTTCATCTCACTACCTGCTATGCTAGATCTTTTGTTTTCTTTAACCCAAGCCTATTAAAGTCTTCCTCGCAGCTCCATGCCCATTTTCTTCCCATCACTTAAATCCTCCACAGTAATTTCAAATCCCGTGTTTTCATCTCCTTCTGCAGTTCTTCACTCATCTCTCGCAGACAGATTCTACGTGAAGTTCATTCTCTTTATATTCAGCTTCTCCCTGGTTGCTGGCTCCCCAGGGTACTAATTACAATACAGTTTATTAGCCAGGCACATAACATTTAGACTCTAAATTTGGCCTGCTTTAAATGAAGCTAGACACCACTGAAGCAGTCCACTGCAGTCAATAACAGGGAAGGAGATTTTTCAAAAGCACTTAAGTGGCTTTGGAACAAGAGTCCCATTTTCAAAGAGACAAGTCACTTGTCAATGAGAGTATGGCTCAGAAAGCATCT
Organism: Dromas ardeola; assembly: GCA_013398915.1. Taxonomy (NCBI): domain Eukaryota; kingdom Metazoa; phylum Chordata; class Aves; order Charadriiformes; family Dromadidae; genus Dromas; species Dromas ardeola. The sequence continues at coordinate 385,165 of VYZM01020333.1, forward strand.
TTGAAAAATAACACCCTCAGGCTCTTTTAAAATCCATCACTACCAAAGAGCAAGTAAAGCAGCCCCGATTAGTCTTTTTCCTGTGAAGGCTCAAAAAGCAAAGGGCTAGATGCTTCAACCCTGTGGTTTCAGGCAGGTGAGAAGGAAGAAGGGATACCATTCAGCTGGCAAAAGGCTGCATTATAGCCCAGGGAGAAGCCTCACAGACCAACCACAGGTAGGATAACACAAAACTCACAGCCCATTAATTCATTTAATTCAGCTTATTATGGTAGCTGATAGAGACCTGCTTCAGGGTCCTACCCAAGGTGCCTCTTTCATTCCAGTTACCATCACTGTAGCAGCTGAGCACTCATCACCCCAGCCCACAAGACGCCCATGAAGCCAGACAATACCATAGCTAGCACATTTGCTGATAGAGAGAAAAAGCCCAAAGAAGGCCTGGGAAGTCCATGACAAAGCCAGGGAATGAGCCCAAGCATCCCTGGTCTGCATCTTCACCAGAAGATACAAATAGTAGTTGCTCCTCCGCCAACAAGCATTACCCCATGGGCAAAGCTGTCCTCTCCCAAGTCTGCCACATGTCACGTTGTCCAAACGTGAATGAAAACAGATTTCTCTGGGCACGAACATTAGTCTTGACTGATGAAGGGAGTCAGTTTGGACATGACAGCTCTGGACAGCCTGCTGCAAAGTAAAAGCCTGGCTTGAAAACATTACCCACGTGTGGCAGGAATGTTCCTCTGTCCCTGCCAAGATGCCACCATCAAGAGAATCTGCCTATCCAGTATTGGCTCAGAGGAAACAAGTTGCTGTTGCTCCATCATTTAATCTCTCGCTTGCGTGAGCAGCGGGGGCGAGGGAGAGGGCAGGGAAAAACACTGTGACACGGACTCCTGGAAACACTCCATGAACTTAATTTTTTGTGACGCTGTCTGGATACCAAGAGTTCTGAGCGTAATCAGGATGCTGAGAATCAAATTGAAAGTGTCTGAACCTATACATTAGGCACCATAGGGGACAAATAAAGGAGAAAGCAAAGGTCATTTTAGTTTCAACTTGCATTTCCAGTGTAGCAAAGTTCTGTGCATCTCTTAAAGACCCCATACCTTGAAGCCTCAGTGCCATGCCTAACAGAAATCCATAATGTTTTGGTCAAAATTGACATTGGAGTAACCAAATTCAACACTGGAGTAACGAGACACACTCCACACTCCATTCATGCCAAAAGCCACCATGAACTAAACCAGAAGACCCCACTTTGCCACAGGCCATTTGCAGAACATTTTTGTTCATTTTGGCCAACCACCCCCCCAAACAGCAACACCATCTCAGAGCAGGCAATTTTGAAGATGGGGACACAGAAGTATTGAGCTGGGACACTACAGGACAGCCTGGGAAAAAACTCTTCAAGAAGTTAAATTGTGCCTTCCTATCTCTGTCCCTGACTCTCCAGCTCTCCCTCCCTTGACTCAAAATCCCAACTATGCAGAGTCCTCAACTGGTTTCAAGCCCTGACCCTGAAGAAATAATCTTGTGTTCCGGATGAAAATAAGCCAGTTTCTCCTGCCAGCAATGCTCTGGTCCCAGCAATGCAGTGAAAGCAGAGAGAACTTTGCATCCAGGTTTACCTCCAAGTTGTTACCCTGCTAACCAATTGCTCACTGATCCAGTACCTGCCCACAGAATACCAAAGATGCAGTTTATTTATTAATGCGGGAGCATCTTGAAAACTCAGATAACGACAAGGGACCCTGGGAACTGTTCAGAGATATACTTCAAGAGTTTGCGATTTGAAAACGCCACAGAACTGATTCTAGAGGCTGCATCCAGTATTTCCCAAGAGTCATTATACACAACTACAATAATTCATTAGGGATCTATTTAAATTAAAAGGCAAAATAAAAATTCTGGAAAAAAGCTTGTCCAGTATTGAATTAAGCTGAATGATTCAAATCAATAAATGCCATCTCAGCTACGAGAGGCTCAGCCCCAAACGCTTCCACAAGACACGGCGAGAAGAAATTTGAAACTTCTGTCTTCCTGGTAAGAGCTAGCACTGAGATTAAGAGCAACACAGCAGCCTTGATGCATCCTAATCCACAGAAAACACTGGACTTCTGTGTAAGGCCAGCATTTGAAAAAGCTTGTACAGTCACGCCAAATGACACAGCAAACCCACAAAGCTGTGCCTCCAGCACACGGTTTGCTAGTGCGGCTTAACTTCAATAGCCATCGAACAACTCCCAAGCTGGTTTTGGAATCTGTTCATTCACAGAGGGATTTGTCAATGCAGAAGTGGCCTCAATTGAGCAAATAAACTCTTGGAAGCGAACGCTTCATCTAGCTCCATGGAACACTTGAAATCTTCCCTTTTCAGCCTTTGCCCTCGAGTTCTTTAAAGTTGGTAGGTTTGAATCCCAAAGACCATAGGAAAGCTTTTCAGTAACCTCAAGTCAGCTCCCTTGATATATAATTTTTTAATAGTATTAAATATTGCAGATTATGGCACAGGAAGAAACAGAAAACAAAATGCAACCTAGACTAGCATTGTACCACTGCGACCCAAGGGCTCAAGCTACCCATGTGGGTTTTGATACCACTTTTTGATGACAGAAACACAAAGCTGGGGCCAAAGCACCCCTCTTTGGACCAAAGCTGGAGAACACAAGATGCAGCAGGTTCCTGCAGGAACACAATTGAGCCCAGTGGGCGTTCATTGTGCTGAGCACCTCGTATGAGACCGACTACAGGATCACCCAAACCGGCTGGTATTACAAAACTAACATTACCGCCCTTCACAAACAAGCACCCCTAGACAAGGCATCCCTTCAGCTAGAGCTCCTGTCCCTCAGCCAGCAGCTGCGCTGACTTCAGACATAAGGACCTGCATTACAACTAGCCATAGGCAGCAGGAAACAAAGTGTGCATCTCATCCAGAGGCTGAAAGGCCCATTGTAATTAACTGCTTTTGGCCCTGTACGTTGAACAAGACAAAAACAAAAACCAGTTTTCTTTTGCTGGTAAGCCCTAAAAATGCTGCCCGCTATTTCTCATAAAGGGCCAATACGCCCAACGCTTTTTCTCTGCCCATCACACAAACAGAAGCACTCAGCGTAGGCTATGGGGAAGGTTAATTCCCACAACAATCAAATTTTACAGACAATGCCTGCAGGACAGAAAGAATACCACCGTGTTGTAGTCGCACAGACACGTGTTTCTCCTTGGGCTGAACCTGCTTGCTGCCCAGTGGCACACCACAAAAAACGGGGACTGACCACCAAATGCAGATGGGATCCAAGAACAGGGAAAACCATTTACCCCATGCCAGCCAACATTTCTGCAAAGTGCATGTCGGTGCTCAAACACGACTAACAGTTTACTTCAGCTCACGGGTGAGGGTGGATGCTCTCCCAGCAGAGCACAGTGAGCATCCGATGGAGACATGATCCCAGTGAGCCTGGGAAGAAGAGGTGGAATGGGGGGAAGGTGGTGTTTTAATTTTTGCCTCTGTTTTAAACGTTCAAATCTATTTTAATTGGCAATAAAAATTAATTTTCCTCAGGACAAGTCTGCTTTGCCCCTGACAGTAATTGCTGGTCTTTATCTCAATGCACGAGCTTTTTCACCTGATTTTCTGCCCCTGCCCCGTTGAGGAGGCGAGTGAGAGAGCAGCTGGGTGGGTGTCTGGCTGCAGTCCAAGGTTAACCCACCACAATACCTCACCAAGCAAGGTGGATATTCTTTAAAAGAGAAAAGTTAAAGCTTTAAGAACAACCTTTCGAAAACAGCTTTACTAAAGCATTACAATTACAGCTCTTCCTGCATCTCAGAGAAACGACGAGAAGCAAGCCACAGGACTGAAAAACTGGAAATCTAAACTCAAGTTTTTCCTGTTTAAAAATGAAGACCTAGTTACATATTGTTATTTTTCTGTTGTTTCCCAGTTACAGGGAAAGAAAGCATCAACCCCTGATCTGGCATCTAATACATCATGCAACACTGAAACCGCATCAGGATGAGAAGCAAGCGTGTTTCCAGCAGATGAAATTCATTAGCATGGCACAACAAGCAGCAGGACACCACTGGGGGCATTTCTTCTTCATATTTTTCAAAATCATTATCTTTCAATACTTCTTCTAAGTATTTTTAGCTTCTCTTTTGGAAGCTCCAAATGCTTCCCTCGACATTTCTCAGTATAGACGTGTATGTATACATACAGGTCTGGTATTATTCAGAGGTGCAGGAGACTTGTCCTGCTACTGCACCAACCAAGGCGCGTGCTGGTCCTCCTGTGGCCTGTCAGAGATCCCACTTCAAGCCAAAGCACGAGCTTTGGCCCACACTCCAGCATCCTAACGCTCCCAAGCAACTCTCCGGTCTACAGCTAATGACGTGCCAAACTAGGTCTGCACGAAGCTGAGGAGAAAAGTGGAAAGGGGTAGCAGCTATTTCACATCCTCCTTTTCAGAAATAAAAACCAACAACCCCAAAACAACCTTTCTGCAACTCTTCCTGTTGAAGTTCTACCAGAGAAAACAAAGACCATTCATTGTTTAACACCACGGGTTGCAATCCTGCGAAGTTATGGTGTTTTCTCACTCCCTGTTATCCCTTTGGAGAATTAAAGGGACAAAACACATCTGAAACTGCAGAATACTCAGAACCCTGTCCTGGTACGGCAGACATACCCACCGCTGCTATCCTCTGGCCATCCTGCGTTTGAATGTGGTGCGCCCTGCCAGCTAGAGCACGCAAAGCTCCGTCGGGTACAGCTTCCAAGCAGACTGCAGGAAAAATGCTTACTTTTCACGTTACATAAATGTATGGAATAATTCACCTTTTCAAGGAACACAGAGGGCACCACTACCTGGCACCTCGACTGTAAAGCAATTCCACATCATTTCATTCGATTCTTCAGGCATTAAACTGTTAAGTATCACCTTAAAATACACACCTACAACATACACTGCAAGGTTGTTTCTTATGTATTGACCCCAAACCAATGCTGATTTCAATTCAGACAAAAATCTAGCTTTTAGTGGAGAAAAAAGATAAAAAAAATACACCACTGTATGTTTTTAAAAATAAAAAGTGAAATGTTTCCACATTTTTCCCACACCCCACAACTCTTCCCAAACAGCCAAGCTTTATTTCAGTTTGCGGTAGATTTTGTAGTTGCCTTTTTATTAGTGGGGGGGAAAAAAACAGAGAAAATGTTGGATTCAAATGCAAACATCAAAGCACCAAAAACAACTTGAAAGCAAATCTGACATAGTTGCTTCAGAAACCATAATGCCGGGTGAGTCACGAAGACCTCAATACAACTGAATTATCCAGGTTCCTTCAAAAACTTCACTGTCATTTTATGGATCACCATAAAACTGAATTTTAAGTCTTTTTCCACTTGCAGTAAACTAAGGCATTATGAATTATACAGGTGAACAGCATGGTAAGTGTTTTAAAAGGACATTTAAATATTAAAAATAAGACAACTCCAGCAATCCTTGCCCAGAAAACAGATCATTATGTAGCATGTAACAACTTCTGTGCTCCCACACCTGCCCTCAGCCACTTATCTAAAAGTCACTGGGCCTGCAAACATGCAGAAATCATCCATGCGATTGCTGCAGACACCAAAAAGATAATGTTAAAAAAAATACAGGGACATCAGGTGGCTGCTTTGGTGAGGAGAAAGGATACTACGAAGGGAGAGGGCAACAGAGAGGAAAAGCAAAAAGCAAACCACAGCAAATTGCTTCTCCTTGAACCATAGAAAATAAATAACAATGATGATAAAAATTCAAACAAACTTCAAATAAAGATTTTTGCTTTTATGCTGCAAGCAGTCACCTAAAATTACGGCGCATGTTCAGGTGCTGCTGCAATAGGAGCCCCAGTAAAAGATCGGCAACTTCAATACAAGGGAGACCGTGCAACAGCAGGAGGCGGCAGCCGCCCCCCCTCCCTTCAGTAGAAAATATTTAGGTATCAAAATATAGCAGCACATCATGCTCAGAATAAGGCTGGAAAAGAGAGAGTTGCTAACTGGAGAGCTTAAGAAATCTGATTTTAGATCTGAGGTCTTTCCTAGATTTGCTAAGCAAGGAGGAGCTGATCCAGCCATACCTGTGCTGTCGGTCTTCATTCCTACACGATTCCGACTGCATCCTCACTTAAAATCTGGGAAAAAGGAACGGTTCCTTTCCTCCATTCTTTGATCCATCCACTCAAACTGAAATATCTTGGATGCAGGGAGCATCTCTCCTAAACACTACAGAATTCTTCCCATAACAGGGCAGAGTCATCCCAGTGACGATGGGAAGAAGTGCCAGAGACTCCAGGAACTCCCTGAACAGCTTGGTATCACTATCGATTGTATCGATAGCGTATGAAACGTGGCAGTGTGAAAGCTCGATTTGCATTACAATATGTATCTCCAAAGAGACAGGGAGTCTAGTGGTTGCTCCAAGGTGACCTGGAGACGGGCCTCTTGGGGTTCTAGTCCTGGTTTTGCTACAGAGTTATAATGAAACCTTGTAAATCAAAATCAGTGGCCCATTTTTCCGTGCAATAGGAAAAATTAATCCTTCCGAACTTCACTGGAGCACTTAAAGGAGTTACTATGCAAAGCATTATCGTGTGTTCATTGAAACTTCCTTGGATGATGCTTAAAATATATCACTTTGCAGCTTCATCTGGTGTTGATCAGAAGACAAAGCTACACTAATTCATCCAAGCTGCAACCTCACCCACTAAATAGTACGCCATTGTTTAATCTTGCTACCGTGACGGAATAACTAGAGACGAAGGAGTGTACAAGTAAGGAAACATTTTAGATTATTATACACAGAGGACAAATTCTTCTTGATGAATTGCAGAATAACTCTTTTGCAGCAATAAATTTATACCGCTGTAGCAGAACAGAAGCTGGCTTTTGGTCCTTTACAATATCCTGAAAGTAAGGGAAAAGAAAGCCCAAGCAACCTGAGAGAAAGCCTTTTCTGGGAACCAGGGAATATCTGCTCTCCCTTGCAGAGCAGGAGAGGGATCGCGGTTCAACTGAGCCCTCTCCGGGACAGGGGCTACATTACGATGTAAAGAGCCATAAAGTTACTAAGCAAGAACAACAACACAGACCCTCAGTATTCTCTGGTCTAATTCAAGACCCCTCTAAACCTCAGCTGCATTAATACCACAGGCCGTTAAAGCTCAGCCGCTAGCTGTCACACAGGCACACAGCAAATGCTAGAGAGATTTAGGAAGCGAAGGCTGGCCAAAAGAAATGAGACATTGGTTTTACGATGGATCATAACATTTCTAACAGGCTGCTCTTTCTTTCAGGGCTTACAAATATCACTCGGCCCTTACAGAGAAAAAGAACTGCCAAACTTTCCGCCAAAAATAATAAAAAAACTAAACACTAAAATCAATTAGTCCACACTCTTACACATCAAGTGCTTTTTCTCTTTAAATGCATTTAACCAAGAAGGCATCAGATTGAAAGTTTGGATTTACTCTGCAAATGGCACACAGTATATAATGTAAGAGATAAACATGTCGTTATCTTTACATCATTTCATCTATTAGTAGGAAATAAAAGAAAACTTTAAACAAAAGTATAAATGTCAGTTACTCACAAGCCTTCCTGGTACTCAAAAATCCAACCTACACCTGGCTCAGAATTTGTTTCTACTAATTTATATAAAGTTTTTGTGTTAATGACTCAACGTCACGCTCCCGACCCAAGCCCCAAGAGGAGCCCAAAGGTGTCAGAACCCAGAGCTGGGTCTGGTTTCTCCTCCACCCTGCAGTCAGAGACCCGAAAAACATCCAAAGGCTTCTTAGAGAAGAAATATGAATGCAGTCAAAAGAGCTAGTTTAGAATAACTTTCTGCGCAACTCAGCTGCAAAACAGACAATATTCTCTAATGGGAAAGGCATACTAGAAACAACTTTCCAGAAATAACATTGCCAGCAAAGATATATTAAGGGAAAATGAACTGTAAGCAATAACCAGCCAGTGCTTGGCAATCTTCATCCCCACTAAAACATTTATTTTCACTCCATAGGTTTTTTTTTTTCCCCTTAAATACCCCAGTGACAAATAAATTATGAGCATTACAGCTAATTTATTACTCAGCACTGCTGAGGATGGAAAGGAAAAAAAAAAGCACAGCAATATTTTAAAGCCGATTCTTATTCTAGGAAAATAAATACTTTAATAAAAAACAATAATAAATTCAATGGCAAAAACTGCTCTTGCAGTTAAGTCATTGGACTGAAGCACTTGAAACTGGAAATCCTATCTCTGCCAGACTTTTCCTCTGCCCATGCCTAAGCTACTCCGGCTCTGCCGCTGTTAACCAAGCAAAAGCTTTAGCAACAGCTTCAGCAACAGAATCAAGCTCTTAATCTCTGCCTCAGTTTCCCCACCGCAACGTTTCTCCCACCCAGTCTATTCAGACTGCAATTACTCTGGGATAAACCCTGCTGCACAGCACCAAGCACAACAGAAAGCTTCGAAGCATTGCCCTGCTATATTAAAATTGCCTTTAATAACATCCACCATGCAGAACTCTCCACTAACTTCAAGGAGGGTTTGACCAGGTCTCTACAACAGGAGAGACAACTGCTTTCTGTACTGTAAGAGGAAAACAGTATTCTTTTTCCTTCATTTAAGATGGGGGAAAAGAGGTTGTGCACCAAAGCAATTTAAAAATCCAAGAGCCAAATTCTGCTCTTAATCCCTCAGTTCCCTGGTGTCCATCTCGCAGGACCCCTATTTCTCTTTGTTCCAGCAGGAACCCTTTGATGATTGACTTCTGTATTTATCTTTGACACTCATTTCTTTCCTGAATACGGTATTTCAAAATTTTCTTTAATATCCTGAGCCCCAGTAGCAATGAAACGGCAGAGAAGGAGCCTGTCTCAGAGACCACAAACACACACGCAATCTCACCTGGACTCGCAATGGTACTATTTTTACTGCAGGTGTGTTAAGGGGGCTTTTGCCAGCTGCAGTCAAACACTGCCGCACAGGCAAAGCTCTAGCCGGCAAGTTAAGCGCGGCTCAAAAGTTTTCATTCAGGAAAACAAGAAACAATTTGGCATTCATTCCCACGCAAACACCAATGCACCCTCCTTGGGAGGGACCAATTATTTTCCTTTCCCTCTCATGTTGGGGCCGGCCATCCTCCATCACTTGATAAAACACATGAATGGCTGCATTCAAAGCTGCAGCAAACAGAGACATCTCAGTAAAGCTCTGTAAAAACAGCCATCCGGAGCACACCAAATAACTGCTTCCCAACGCGCTTCCCATATGCATGCCCTTTATCTAAAGAAGCCCGTGACTTTGGCAGATGTCGGATGCTTGCAACTAGGTCAGTTTGAACCGGAGCGAGCCGAGGCTAAAGGCTGGGGAGAGAAAATTAAATTGCGCTCCTGCTCCACAAACTGTGGCTGTCAAACTGAGAGCTCTTCTGCTAAAGCAACGATTTCGCCACTGGCTAGGCAAAAGATTTGACTGGCAGAGTGATGAAATGCCTCGGCGCTAAACCGTCAGGAGCGCTTGGAAGGTTATTACCAGTTAAAATATTCCAAAATATAAAGCACGTCGGAATTCAGTGGTGGGGGGGACAAGGGAGGGAGGTGTTGCCAAGGTATGTGAATCAGCCTTATCGAAATCCTCATCGCTGCACGGCCGGCATGACTGATCACACTGCTGCATTCGCCCAAAGGCACACGGAAAAGGGCTGGAAAAGGGAGGTTCCAGCCATTCCCTCCCGCTGCCATCCGCACCAGTAACGCTCGGCTCTTTAATCCACAGACCTACGCCGCAGGAGAGCAACCGGGGGTGGAAATCAGCTGGGCTTTTAAAAGTTGCTGCGAAAACCCCGAGTAACTTCTGCAGCAGGAACGCCTGCAGACGGCAAGCGGCATTTTCCCCGCTTGCCACTGCAGTTGCTGGGAAATTCAAGTTTCCAAAAGCACGCAGAAGTAATTAGATGAAGCCAAATAAATGCATACACAAAACCTTACAAGAATATGCAAATAACAGGGTGTATTCAGCAGCCCCAGAAATTAAGGCAGCAGCGCAGGCTTGCATTTGCATAAACTATGCAGGATACGGCACCGAGTCATTTTGGAACATGTGCATTCTGCAAACAGCAAGCGCAATAATTGACAAATATTTTGGAACGTGACATTGATCAAATACTCCCTAAAACTTCCCATGAAGAACCTCAGCGACACTGTACTAATTAACCATAGACATCCACTGTTGGCATCCTGGGGTATTTTCACTGCTGAGTTCTGTGGGAAAAGAACTGGACTTTATAGATTTTTATCAGCATTTATTATTTATAAAGCCCTGTTGGCAAGCACAGTGTTTTATGAACAAATAAAAGTGAATGATCTTTACTTCAAAACCACATAATGAATGAATGTCTACTTTGTACATACATTCAAGTGGGCGCTGCTAGTTTATTGTGCAGAAAACGTGGATAAAAAGAAGTTTTTTACGTCTCTAAATAGAAATAACAATATCCACTTCTAAATGTACCGACACGGAAGCCAAGCCCAATCAAAACTGAGCTCTTCAATCACCCTGAGGAGCCAAGCCCCTGCCTTGTTTTCTTAAGAAGCTGGGTTTTTGCCCTCGTGGTCTCCCCGTGCAGAGCGAGGCAGGCAAAAACCGAGGAAACCAACTTGTCACCGTATAAGGAGAAAAAAGGTTTCTCTTCCTGAGTTACAAATAACCAGGGAAAGTCACACATGTGGCCAAGCAAAGCAGAAGTATGAATACAGTACTCGCTCACTGCTGGCAGGCTAAAATTAGCAGTTTGTTCAACTGCCCAGAACTACACGCCGCGTCTGTCCTCCGCAGCCTCTCCCTATTTGTCTGTCTTTCCGTTTGCTCCCCGCTTTGTCTCGCCTGCTAATTTGTCCCTCGGGGAGCAGCCCGGCACGCCACCGCCGAGCCCAGCTCGTCCCAGGAGCCCCAGTAAATGAATATCCACTCGCAGTTCCACCTGGGCAACTCCGCAGTGCCTCCGCTGATTTCACCCCCAAGACGGCACCTGAGAACCGCTCTTGGCCCCGCGGGACACTCGGTCTGCAAAAACGATTCAGGTCCTGCACACCTTCCACCGAGCATCTCTCCTGCGCTTGCTCTCGCTCCCCCACCACACCTGTAAGCGCAGAGATCGTCCAGACACGCTTTAAACGCAGATTTACCCCTCCAAAGATTTGCATCTGTTCATTGTATGAAGAGCTGCGTGGTATTTGCAATGACGGAAGATAAATTATACGGGGAACGGAGGAACACTTGCCCAGTGCAGCTGGGCCACTGCTTATGCATGCTGGGGATTGTTTTGAGTTTAGTTTTTTAACCCCCCGCCACTGACCAGTTGTCTTGTTACTGTTTGTGGATCGGGCTGGCCATGGGGGCATGCTGTCAGGCTGGTCAGGGGACAGTCCTGGAGAATGGCAGAGGGAAGGGACAGCAGGACCTCACCGAGTTAACCCCTCGCAGGAGGGGCTGCGGGAACTGCGGCGTTTTCCAGCCGGTGGGGCTGGGGTGCGGGAAGGGGAGCGAGCACGGTGCTCAGCCACGAGAGTTGGGGAAAACAGGAAAAGAAACGCTAAATTGGTGAAGGGAGAGCAATGCAAAGGAGTTTGAAGAAAATGCCATGCAAGGGGCTACTCCTGCTGATCCTGTATGCCCAGGGACTGTAGCAGTGTGCCAATATACAGTACATACATATATATATACCCTCGAGCAGATCTGTACGTTTCCAGCACACTGGTGCCCACTGGGTGACATCACCCCAGTGGGCTCTTCCTTGATGAAGGATTATCCCACACTCACCCATGCTGACAGCTCATTTTACAAGTAGCTCATTGGAAACAATGTATTTGCTCGCTAAGGTGTTACTCACGTAAAAGAGGCCTGTCCGTGTCTGGCTCCTACAAATTAAAATATATCCACCTATACTCACATAGCATATAGAATTACCGAATTTATCTCAACAGATGTGATGTAGCTTCCTTTGGAATTACAAATACGTTCCAAACTAAACTTACGTGTTTTATTATATAGAGATGAGTGATAATTTCCATCTCGTGTTAATCAGGAATATTAACAATGGTTAGTTTAGCCACATGCCTTGAAAAATTATAGATCACGTTCAGTACAAATTTGCATAAGTAGTTTGAGCATGTGAGAGAGGAGCAGCTAAATACCGAATACAAGTACAGAATGCGGCGATCTTACACTTACTGTGTAACATGTTATGTGTATGGCCTCAAAAAGCCTCAGAGATTATGAATACATTTCTTTTCCATGGAAACTATAATTCTCAAATCCAGCAAGCTATTTTGAGAAATTTAAATCAACTCTACACTTACAGCTGCTGGAAGAACACTTCATTTCCACCGGCTGCCTCTCTCCGCGCACACTCGAAGGCAGAAGCAGAGCCGTATGGACAATCCTTCCAACTCTTCTACTACAGTTCTGCCTCCGACACCACACCTCACTATGCAGATTCAGCGCAAAGTCTAAATTTTGCCTGTTCTCTACCTAACGCCAAGGCTCGGGGGGCTGCTGCGCCCAAGCACCGCTGCAGCGCTTGAAGAGGATGAGGAAAATCAGTAAGGCGGGAGGCACGAAGTAAATGCCCCATGAGATTTCCTTGCTGTTTACTCAGCGTAAGCTGGAAAAGGCTGGCGTTTGACCCGCGTTAGTGGCCAGCTCGGAAACTAGCAGCCACCCCGCCGGCACGGCCGCGCAGCGGGCGCGCAGGGCACCGGCCGCGGGGGCTGTCGCCGCAGAGGGGCGAGGGACGGCAGAAGGGTAAAAAAACCCCCCCTCGGCGCTGCTGAGTCATTTAAGCCGTGAAACGCCGGGCTNGGGGGGTCTGCCCCGGCGGCGAGGAAAACTTCCCCTCCACTTCTGCCGGCGCATCCCCCGCCCCGCTCCGCGCCCCCCGCCCCGGCAGGTACCGCGGGGGCGGGTGTGTGCTCGGCCGGCCGGCCCCCACTCACCAGGTAGGCTCCCACCGTGCCCTGGGCCAGCATCAGGGCGCACTCGGACACCAGGAAGAGCTGGATGCTGGAGAAGCAGGAGACCTTCCTCCGCCGCCTCCGCTGCCGTGGCGCGCCGGCCGCCGGTAGCTCCCCG
>VYZM01020333.1:398936-413826 GCA_013398915.1 Dromas ardeola
GCATCCCCCGGCCCGGGTGCCCTGATCTCATACTCCTGCAAACGCTGGGCAAAGGGGAGGCCCTACAAAAATGGCATGTTTGGAAAAAATTGGTGTTGGGCGTCACAGTGCCGCTGCCACACGGGCAAGCTTTGGCTCTCAGCTTCGTGTCCCCAGCCACGTGCCCTTGCGATGGTGCCGTCTGTTGTCACCCCCACCTCGAGTTCTAATTTCAAAAGATATCCTCTTTTAAAAACCGCTAATCGTCACTTCTACTATTACAGCTCACGTTCCTTGTTGGCCTAATAGCAAAACCTGATCTGTTTCACTCCTCAAGCGCACTTTTCCAGTTCATTTCTGGGTCTGCACTGGGCGCTGCTGCCTTAGTTATTAAACTTCCAGTTAAGCGGAAGTTTAGGTATTTGATCCGTTTAGTACTTGGGATGTCCATGACCTATGAGAGGAACCGTTTTCTGTGGAAACACGTTACATTTTTCAAAAATAACTTCATGATTTGGACCCTGAATTTCATTTTCAAAGGTGGTTGAGGCTTCAAAACTCCTGAATACCTAAGAAGACACCTTTGAAAATGGAAGTTAAGAACACCCTGGTTTTCCAAGCCATAAGCCAGTCATCACCAGTCACACCAGAATGTCAAGAGAACAGACATTTTAAATGAGCCTTTTTTTCTCCGAGCACTCTTTTTGAGTTTCTTCTCCCCAAACATAATAGGGTTTTGTTTTTTGGGGTTTTTTTTTGGGGGGGAGGTATTTTGGCATTCTTTTGTCTGAGTACCTTTAACAAAAATGACTCCTGAGCAGAGTCTCCACCCGGGTTGATGAGTCTTTACCAAGCCCAGCTGATGCACATTGCCCCAGCAGAACTGCAGACCATTGCCGGAAAGAAATGGGAGAGACCTGGCACACTCAGCTGTTGCCCTTTGCCCATCGGCTGCCAACAGTTCCTTCCCATGCTGAACTTTGGCTCGCCACAGCTTTTCCAGCAGGTCTGGGCCATATCAACAGGTGTCAATAGTCCCGTCTACCCCAGGGACATGGTCTCCAACATTTGATGGCCTGAGGCAGCGTTATCAAACAATTAGTGGGGAGAACAATCTGATGCTTGCAGCTGAGTCGTCTCAATTTTGATGAGATACGTATCAGTCTTTCAGACATTGCGTGCCTCACAAGATGCACGTTAGAAGTTACCTGAGGCCTTAGATGCCACGGGTTTTGCATGAAATCACGAAAAACTGGCTCATCCATACAGGGTTCTGCTGCTTCATAAAATGTTTGTTTTCTATCCAGGGAAAACTGGTTCTTCCACTAAAAGAAAACAAAACAAAACAAAAAAGCTCATTTTCTTGAAATCTCTTTAGACTAGAAAAGTGCTCATCTCCTTCCTAACACGTTTATTTAGGGACCTCTGCTATAAAAATGCTGAAGTTAGAAAGCTAGAAAGGTCTCTGCCTCTAGATGGGTGGATTCGCAGACTAATTCAATTAGCGTGGCTAGACAGATGCCTTGCTCCAGATGGATGCTGTGGTGCGTTATAAACAGGATGGACAATCTATCAGACTTTTCAAAAAGTGGAAATAGAGGGGTGTCTCTTAAAACGCTTGAGCATGTAGAATTATGGCTGGGAAAGTCTTAAAATTCCCTGGGGAAAAAAAAAAAATAATCATTTTTGGGGCATGCTGGTCCTTCCAGTCAGCCTTTGTCTGCTCTAGGCTAGGTGCTGAAGGCAGCAAAGCTCTGAAAACTCATATAACTCACCATGTGTGTAGCTGGAGACCCAAGTAAACTTCTGCACGTGCTACTGCAGTTACCAATGTTCAAGTCAATGCCTTAAACCTCTTGAATATGTATATAATATATGCAAGTGCCATCACAGGTCTTGATCACACCTTGGACATCCCGTTGGAAGGAGATATACTGCTTGTCTGTCACAAGGAAAAGAGCTACTAGAAAAATTTGACTCTTATACTAATTATCTGAAACATCTGGTTGGTTAGTTTATTGCAGCAGACTACAATTATCAGTTAATTTTCTGTCTGGAAGAGACAATGCTTGGATTTTATTTTTTTTTCCTCTTCTTTATGTTGTATACTTGCAATTACTTCCTTTAGAAAAATTCCTCCTGGCTTGCTCTGCTGAAAGAAAGAATGAGGGTCCTGCATCTCCACTCAAGTACGTCGGTAGACCGGAGTTTG
This sequence comes from Dromas ardeola, assembly GCA_013398915.1. Classification (NCBI taxonomy): domain Eukaryota; kingdom Metazoa; phylum Chordata; class Aves; order Charadriiformes; family Dromadidae; genus Dromas; species Dromas ardeola. The sequence continues at coordinate 401,128 of VYZM01020333.1, forward strand.
CTTTCTGCCACCTTTCAACATACCACATTCCTGAGAGATCTCAGTGGAGTGCTTCAGGGATGGACAAGTGACCTGTTTGGATTTAATAGTTAATTATTGTTATACCCAAACAGTTTTTCTGGTCTAAATTGACCCAGCTTTACCTACTAATGTGCGGAATACTAATGCTCTTGGATTATCATTAGCCTAGAATGAAAAGGGACTTTATCGCTAGAATAGTCTCTTTTCCTCAGGGCTCAGTAGTTTTGCCAACGCAATTCTCAGCTATTTCCTCAACCAAAGCAAGCATTAGCAACTTTTTCCCCCCGCAATAATTTGCAATAAATTTCTTGCAGACACCTTGTCATGTTTTTATAAACACTTGAACATTCATAGCTGGGAGGCAACGTGTTGCCATAGATAAGGTTGGACACTACAGTCTTTACCGAGTCACCTCCCCTGAGACAGTCTTATTACATCTCCTCTGCTGGACATCTCCTTGCTAAGAACCTGTGGGCTTGTGTCAACATTCACCTTTGGGTCACCTTAGCAGCTGGAGTTTTCTTCGTCTGTCACCATCCTAAAACAATTTTTGCTTTAGTTCATTTTTTCCCCTCCTGTTTGTGGTTAACCTTTATTGAAAATTAACTGTATAATCGTGTGTTTTGATACTAGACAGGCATAACTCTTTTCATCCATGTCTAGAATCAGTGCCTGTGGTGTACGGGGTTATGGCTAGCACAGAAGAAGAACTGGGGGAGAGCTATGAAGGGTGAGGACCTTCATGGAGTGCTCGACTGACATCTTACACCTCAAGGGGCAAAAGTGCAAACTTAAAAAGAAAATCGAAGCTGAACCACCAGCAATGTTGGTAACAGGAGGAGGAACAGTAGAGGATGATTTTCCTTAAGCAGAGCTGATGGAAACCTCTGCTGTGAAATGCGCCAAGGCAAGCAGCTGATCTGTATCATTAGGCATCTCTACAATTGCCATTGGAATCGTATTCCCAAACCTTCCGGACATATTTTACAGTCCAGGGGGCTAATGTGTGTCTCATCCAGTCCAGCCTCATTGGAGCAGCGGTGGGCACCCAGTGTACCTATTCTTGCTGAGGATGCAGCAGACAAAAACGAGGACAGGTGCTAAGAGAAGATGATGGTCTCACAGGAGAGATAGCCGTCCTGTGATGCCAAAAAAACCCAACAAAAGCAGTGCTGCAACCATAACTATGATCTTCTCTCACCAAAACTGCTCTGGATATTTTCTAGAGGGTGACTGTGTGTTTCGTTGCTCTCCTTTACGCTGCTGTAGGTCAGGAGCAGCTATGAGAGTTTGATACTCACCCGAGCATTCATCCTCACCCTTCCCCGTGGCTGTGGGTTTATGGCAGGTGTTTGTGCAGTGCAGCGTTAGGGTTCCTCTCCTGCCCCGTGGCCCTGGGTGCCACCCTAGCTGCAAATCACTGTTAATCTGGCGTAATTGCAAGAGTGACTGAGGAACATCATCTTGAGAGCCACCTTCGGGCCATGCTTGCTTCGGTCTGCTGGGTTGACGCTTCTTCTGCCCCTTGATCTGGCTGTGAGGATGTCTCGGCGCTGCATCAGGTGCTGGAAAACAATGTTCCTGTGAGGTTTGCGTTCCGAATTACTCCGGTGAAGTTAAAAACCAGGCACAGCTGTCTCAGATATCACACTCAGACTACACCCATTTGGGTTTCTTTCCAGGACAGTGCAGCTACGTTGAGGCCAGTTTTCATTTGCTTTAAGCCATTTGGATGAAAGGAAAGCTCATGTGCTGCCAAAATGGATTTGCATGGAGCATAAATCATGTCCCCTCGGCACCAGATCTGCACTCCTGGCTGGTCCTGCTTGGAGCATTTGTCTGAGGGAAGGCTTACATATTAAGAAAGTGAGGAATAACTTCAGATATGTTCAAAGAGCAAGGAAGAACACATAAATAAATAAGAAATCCCAGGACTCTAGCCAACAGGCTTTTCCTTGGGATGGCTTTGAAATTCTGTTTTGTGATTCTGTGGTGCAAAACCCTACGGAGCAGCTGGTACAGGAGGGAGGTGACAGGAAAGGATTTTAGTAATCTGGCGGTGTAAAACAGGGGTATAAGTATGCACATCAGCCATGGGTGTACAGCAGTAAGGAGGGTTGAGACTGGGACAGCTTGTGGATATATCAGCAGCTGTCACTTCCAAGATACCACAACGCGAACAGTTTTAATGCAATTTCTTTCTATAAACACTTCTGACTTCGCTATTTTGAGTCCTGCTGGAGACTTGGACTCATTAAAAAGGCATTTCCTTCAGACAAGCTGATTAGATAGCTGTTCCTTCCCCCAGATGATGAAAGGCTGGAGAACACCTCACTGAAGCTAAAAAGTGCAGAAAATTAAGACACATTAGTTTAACAAGAGGTGCAGGTTCACCTTGAAATCTCCCACTATGAAAACAGTTGAAAAAGAGAGGAGATTCTAAAATGCAAGAACTGGATGACTTGTCTACAATCTACATTGCACAAACCTGGCTCCCAACCTCTAATTATGGTTTTCCCAAATAAATGAGACTCAGATCTGAAGGCAGCTGAGTAATCTCTAATGCCATTGACTCCATGAGACCCAAGGGCATGCGACACTTTTACTGGAGATCTAAGCACCCAGCAGGATCATGGTCTAAATGGAAATCAGAATGACTTTTGAATTAAAGCAACGTGATTTAGCAAACATAGTATAATTGTGGAGTACCTGCAAATATTGACATCAGCCTAACGCCTCATTTAGTAGGAAAATTAATTTGCAGAATAAGAAAATGAAAAGCAAATTACTGGACAATAGACTACCACTTTCCTGACTGTTAATCAGCATTTCATAAAGCAGTAAGTGTCCAAAATATAAGTCAATATACAATAAAAATATTTCTTCCTTGTAAGGATGAGACCTTGAAGCCCTAATTCTAGAAGATAATTCTAGTTAGTCAATCAAAAAATACAAAAGGGAATGTCATCTGTTTGTGTTTTACATATTGATGTGCATTTATGAAACAACTAAGATACCCTTGGTAAGAACACCTTATTACAAATGTTCTGCTTCCCTGCCACTGTCACAATCTGGAAAATATTCTTGGCCAGACTCATCCATGGCTGATGATGCAGCAGAAGGCAATGTTCCCTGGAGTCAGGGAGAATTCATCTCCCAGGTGCTGGGGTAGTACAAGGAGTGATATGTAGGAAGTCTTTTGTGTAGGAAATCACAGCAAGCTCTCACACAGCCGCAGTTGCTGGTGACACGTGGACACTTCTGCCCAACTCTGAGCATTAGTCTTAGTGGGTCAGCCCAAAGTTCATTCCCGGGATTTAATTTTGAACCCTTACTTTGCTTTTTTTTGGTGTTATCTGGACACAGTTTGGTTCCTTCTATGTGCTTCTACCTTGTAATTGGCTTCCTTTAATAGAAAAATGCAGCAGAGCTTTTATATGAAAGTTTGTAAGGGGCTTTGGATCACGGGGGCTGTAAGCACTTGCTTTGTAAACCAGTGGAGTTCCAGCCAGACACTGAACAGTTGTGTCCTGATGCTTCTTGCTAGATAATAACTTGACGGACCTGATACTTGTAAATCAAACTGTCTCCTTAATAAAGAAATTGTTTACAGAGATATGCAATGGCATCTTGAAGTCTAGCCGTATGTGCACAGACTGACTTCCCATCGAGCCTTTTATTTACTGTCCATGACTCTATTCTCTGTGGATCTTGCACTTCTGCGTGAATGCTTTCAATCTGCCATTTGCGCTGGCTTTCTTCAACACAGTCATATCTTTTTCTCTGGACATTATGTGCAGCATGTATCTGTCTCATGATAATAATTCCTGAGTCTATTGAAATTATTTGTGTATCTCTCTGCAGAATATATTTTATTAACTGGTAAAAACCTGGCTTAGGGCTTTGCTGGATTAGCTGGATCTTCCCAATGGAAGTGACTATCCTGTGTGATCTTCTGGTGAATTTGTAGTACAAGAGTCTCTGTAACACGTGTTGTAGTCGTAGATGAAAGACCTGCCGTATGCCCCTGTGGAGGATGTTTCTTCTGTCAAGCTAAGGAAAGGGTGTTCATAGGACAGTTCGAAGGTAAATACTGAGCAGATAGCAATTAAAAGAGTGTGCTATGCTATCAATGAAAGAATCAAGACAATTAGCAAACACTCAGTAGGACCGGTACAGACAGAAGTGGGAGGAAGTGCATTGAGAGTGTTGTGATGTTGCGCAATAGCTTCTCAAAACAAAAACATCTGCCATAAACCAGCCTTTGTATTGCCTCTTTTTTGGCCAGAACCGAATTCTCTCACCCCTTCAACTGACGCATGATGCCAGTTCAGTTCAACAGCTTCTTCTTAGCAGCAGGTAACAGCATTGCTGGGTGTTACCTTATATACTTACGTAATTTCAGTTGAGCTAGCTTGATGTAAAAGAACACCCTTTTGCCACCTTAGCTATACCAACGCCTTCAGGCACCGTAAGGTCAGTCACAATCTTTTGGACTGGAGACACATCCCTGGGTTGAATAGTAATCTTTTGGGTTCTTACTAATAAGCAACAATGTGCCTTTGAAAACCGGCAGCAGTATGAGTCCATAGTGAGCATTTTTGCCAAAATTAGATGTTTTTCTTCTGTCTTGTACTCTGAGAGCCTGTAGTAGTTGACTTGCAGCAGTCTTGACAGCCTTTGGTCCTCAAAAGGTTTGCACGCAGGTTAAGGGAAGGAGGTAGGAACCCCAAGAAAGGAGATGGATTTTTTTAACCTATTCTGGAGAACACTGATTAACTCTTTGTAGGTTCAGCTTTTAGAATTAACAGGATCCCTAAATTAATCTGGGTCCATGAAAATATGTGAAACTGATTACACCTTATTGTAATAACACCCTATTGTAATACATAATTAGGCTGAGAGAGTTGGGGTTGTTCAGCCTGGAGAAGAGAAGGCTCCGAGGAGACCTTATAGTGGCCTTCCAGTACCTGAAGGGGACCTACAGGAAAGCTGGGGAGGGGCTGTTTGCAAGGGCATGTAGCGATAGGACGAGGGGCAATGGTTTTAAACTAGAGCAGGGTAGGGTTAGATCAGACATTAGGAAGAAGTTCTTTACAACGAGGGTGGTGAGACACTGGCACAGGTTGCCCAGAGAGGTGGTGGAGGCCCATCCCTGGAGGCATTCAAGGCCAGGCTTGATGAGGCTCTGAGAAACCTGATCTAGGTTGTCCCTGCTTACTGGAGGGGGGTTGGACTAGATGACCTTTAAAGGTCCCTTCTTACCCAACACATTCTATGATTCTATGATAATGTCTGAGTATACTAATGGCATCTAAGGCAATGATCATCTGGTATAAACACTTAAATCAAGTGTGAGGGGAACCTTTAGTGAAGTCACTGCAATAGTCTGGCTGAAGACCTTGCTGCTGGATCTATAGACAAGCTGTACCCGAAGAGCATGAGTCTTGCTGCATCTTTTTCATCCTTAAAGTCTTAGTGGCCAGAACTTCCTCCTGTGAAGAATCCTTACAGTGTTTGGTATGAAGGAGTCTAATATCTCTGAAGAAATGATAAAAATGCAGGACGGAGGAATGCAGGGGAGAGGGGAGTTGTTGACCTCGCTGGAACTCAGATAAGTCAGTGGAAGATAAAGAGAATTTATTCGCTCTTGAACTGACCTCCAATATGAAAACAGGGCAATGCAATGAAAGGTCAAAGAATAAAAACAAGTCATTTTATAGTGCCTTAATAAGGCAGCAAAGAGTTGCTCTACTTGACTGTGAAATAAGCAAGGCCATCAGGGCCCAAATTCTTTCACTTACAGTAAAGCTAACAAAGCCCACAATTTCGGTTGCTGTAGCAGAACAACTCTCTCGTGAACCCCCCCTAGAAAAGGCAGGGTGTAGGGGAGGAAGGTGTTATTAAAGGGCATTTGTGACCTTGTTATCTTGATGCTTCTCAAACACAGCCTCATCTGACGCTAATTCTAGAGCATTTACTGAGCATGGAGAAAATGGAGCAAAATGAAGAGCAGCAGTAGGGAGAGGAAAAGCCTGACAGGTTCTTATCAAAGTTATATTCCTGCTCCACTTTTCATTGCTATTTTAAAAAGAAAATAATTGGGTTACAGGAAATATCCTGAAAGCTCTCATGTAAATCTTTGCTGCTTAGGTAGTGACCCACAGGTGAGCACTCAGCAGTTATTTTTCATCGAAAAATAGACACAGTTTCTATCTCCTACATTTTCAAAGTGTGAAGAGCGTCCACAAGCCAAGAGTGACATTCTGCTAATGTTGAGGGTGCAGCAGTGAAGGTTTGGATGTTAATCGTTATCTCATGGCAGAGAACGGCATGGCTAGTTCAAACGGATTGAAAGATAACTAATCTCTCACAATTCATTTACATTGCCCTCCCCTCTAGATTAAGAAACTGGTCCCAGCTTCTTACACGTATGACGGGACATCAAGAGATGGGATTCACTCCCCGACTAAAATTCTCCATTTTCCGAGAGGAGACCATATGCACTTACACCAGAAAGTTACAGACAGCACCAAGTGAAAGAAATTGCCTTGAGACATTGTTTTCAGAGATATTCCCCTGAGCTCAGTGGGCTTTGATGCTGTAAAGCCACCACAACCAATATTGTCACCACGAGGATGGGAAATATGTCCTGTTGCCTACTCTTGCTCTCATATTGTCCTGCAACATGATTTCTTCTTCTGGCTTGCTCAGAAGATACGTGAATAACAACAGCCACTTGTAAATGTCATCGAGTATCAACCTTTACCACCTACACCTCAACTTCCTTTCTGACTTTCAAAGTCTCTTTTCCGAAAACATCCTAACTACCCATTACCAAGGATATGGTCTTGCTGCATAATTAGGACGAAGGACAGTTGTTCAGAAGGCGACTGTTATTTTTATAGATCTATGATAATATAAAAATCTCCTTGTAAATCAATCATAAATGTCTCTCCAGTGATTTATGACCAGTATGTGGAAACTGAGAGATGGCTTTGAATGCAGATTTTGTTATAAATTATTTCCTTGAATTTTTGTCCTAAATGCAATCATTTACTATTATTAATAGTCTGTGCACATCACATTGAAGCAAAATGGAGTACATCTTAAGACAACCAGTGTATTTATACAAAACTTTCTTGCATAACTTCCTCCATGTGGACATATACCATTAATCTTTTGACAAGGAGAAGGAACTTGATTCTTTCCTTTGTTAGCACCAAAGAAAAAAAAATGCACTTTTGGAACAAAGCAGTGAAGTTGTACATCTGCTAAGGGAATGAGAATCAAGGTCTTTAAAAAAAAATTTGGCTTTGATAATATTCAACTTTGTTGACTTACATAAACTGCAGCGGTGCTGAACTGATCCGTCGTGGGCGGAAGTTCCAGAGGTACCACTGTCTCGAGTACAAAGTCTGAGTCTCCGCTCTCCTCTACATGGATATTCATTTACCACCTGGACAACATGATATGATAATGATCATTCAAGAGGGTCATTTTCACTGCAGTCATTCAGTTGTATCAACATACCTCTTCTTGACGAAGCTGAATAGGCCGTCAATGAACTAATGCTGTCCTTTGCTTGAGAATAGCTCTTTACCAGATCCGATCAAAGTATTTCTATCATATTTTCCTTACTATTGTTTTTAGTAAGCGAGACGCTTTCCCTGTAATAAATATGCACACTTCTGTGAAACTCAGCTTTTTGTATACATTGTCACTGAAAGCAATATATTTTGTTTACTTGATTTTCTATCAGAATTCTTCTTTCAGTAAGTAAAAACTATGGTGATGATTTTAATACCTTTTATGTATCTTTTTCTCTGTGTTTATCTGGGAAGTTTCATAAAAAATGTAAAAATATGTCCATTTTAAGTTTCAAAATGGAAACTGAGACATCAACATTTTGGCTAAATTGCTTTCTCTCTCTTGACTAATTAGCCAGCTGTAAGGGCAGAAAGTATCTTACAGCTCCTTGTCTCTTATGAGTTAGTCTAATATTGCTGACATTACCACGGTTTTCACATCCTACTGAGCTTCTTGTGGTTTTAGTTTTCCTAATAGAAGCGTTAGAGGGGCACATTTACATGCTTGCCCTGATTTATGAGTACATTTTATTTGTGGGGAGATTAAACCGTGGTGGGTTGGATCTGTTTGGGTTTCCTCGATAGCAACTGATGAGTTTTAATACAGGTAGCCCCCACAGTAAATCAAGTGTCTCAGCTGATCTACAAGAAAGTGAAGCTGTGACTCATTACCTGGTAGACGAGCCTTTCCTCGCATGGTAACTCGTTAAACTGAGGAGATTATTTACGATGTTTGCAGTCACTCCAGCTGATGGTGTCATTTAAGACACTCAGATGCTCCATATAGAATGTGAAATATTTGATAGTTCGTAGATGACTCATTAAGATCTGAACAAGTTCAAAATGCGCTTTTCTGAGGAAAGCTCAGCCGGGTGATGAATGTGACCATCGCTGGGCTCCAGGGGTCACCTGGAAGCACAAAGAATGTCCCCTGCCTTTGCCCAGGGTTAACGTACATAAGGTTTTCTTGGAAACTCAGTATCTCTGCAGTTCTGTAACCCACAAAACGTAATGAAGAAAGTCCATTCCTAAAGATACGTAGGTCCCAGCCTTGGCTGCCAGGCCCATGTTTTTGGAAGTCAGGCATGTGAGTCCTGCAGAAAGAGCACACGGACAGACTTCAAGCTGGAGATGTCATGAGCACTGCTGGAATAAAGAAGCCTCGGAGCTTGAAAGCATGGCTAATACAAGCAAGCCTGAGGGCATGTAAAACTTCGATACTGTCCACTGTTTGCGGAGCATCTGAACCCATCCAAAAGAGGGAATTTACAGCAGCAGTTTGGTTAGTCTGTCTTCTCTTTGTTATTTAGCATCTGCAATATATTGCACTGTACTTCTTTCTAGCGTGCTTTGGTGTCCATGCTAATAAAGTACCAGTGCTCAGATACACTCCTTGAATTCATTCACCTTATGCCATTCTTAAAAACTCACAGCTGTACCATTGTAGTTACACTTCAAGGGCAAACCCAACCCCCAAATCCCTCTGTGTCCGCCAGCGAGCTGCCCTGCTTCTCCTGGGCCATGCCAAGCGGATCCTGGCCCTTTTTCTTTGTAGTGTTTGCTTTATTGTCACTTGGACGTCTAGTCCATCACTCAGATGGTGAGCAATCTGAGACGGGGTCTGTACTCATGTTTTCTGTTAAGTGGCTAGCACGCGGGGGAGGCAGAGGGGGATATTAAATAATAATGACAATAATAATACATCTGATAGAGTTCAGTTCCGCTTTAGCACTAAATGGAAAGCTGAAAGCCTCCCTATGGATCTTTCCCATCTCGAGCACCAATGATTCTAACGGATGCATCAGTTTTAAATTAATGCCTTGCATGACAAATAACACTGATACACGTGTTTAGGAAATCTGTGCCCAACTGGCATGTTTTGATCAGCTGCAAATGGTGACACGTCTGTAATGTAACTCATAAAATGTATAGATGTGGTCCACTTTTTAGCTGGGGCAAGATAACATAGATCTGTTAATGTGGTGCCTGTCCTTTACCTCTACATTATAAGAATCTTATGAAATACAAAAAAAAAAAAAGCAATGAACAAAAGGACTTTCTTATATGATTTTAAAAACACCTGCAAACAGCAAAAGGTTAGTAAAAAACAAAATAGGAATGAGGAAACACTGAAGATGAAAACCACTGATCCATTTAAACACAGATGAAACGATTTGAGAAGTACTGAACAAGAATATTAAACAGATACAAGCTATTAATTTTCACTGAGGGTCAGCCTGGGAGCTTGAGTAGCACATAAGGTTCAGGTTAACCCTTCACAGCAGGGAGGATCTCACCATAAATCACGGTTTCTTACTTTTGTGGGGGTTGTTGATACAGCTCGTGTAATAACTGGAAAATGCTTTGGACAGGTGATAATGTTTCTAGAAAGGAGGGACAGTTTGGAAGGTGGAAAGAGGTCAGAAATTACAAGGAAAGCTAGCAAATGGCAACATTAGAATGGAGAAATATTGATCCCTTTCATTTCTTTCTTATGGGGGGTTGGGAGGACATTGAGCCGTGAGACAGTTCTCGATGAAAAATACAGTTGGTGCTATTAAGGATCCTCATGGGAGCAGAGACCTTCCAGCTCACAGGTCAGCATCTGATATTGCCAGCGGCCTGTGGGCTGGACTCTCCTGGTTGCTTTTCATGGCTGCATACTGCTGGAGGATTTGAGCGTCTTCCATGCTGAGCTTAACAAACATGAAGCTTTTACAAGACATCAGGACGTCACTGGCTCATCCTTCATTTTGAGGTACAAACTCTCTGCTCAGTGCTTTTGGAGGGGAATGAGGATGCCGGGAAAAGCTATACGAGCAGTTAATGTGAGGGATTTCAGCCTTGATGCCTCTAATCTGAGCACTCCTTCACCTAAAATGGAGCATTTACCTCCTCTCAGCTGCCTACCCAGCCAACTTTTTGTCCTTATCCTTAAAAAAAATAATTAAACTGTACAACAAATCATTACATTCGTCCACAGGGGACAGTAAATGCCACTCTACTCGTATCTTACTACTCCTTCAACTATCCCATTGCCTAGTGCTAAAAATAATGATGTGAATACCTCTATATCAGTCTTTTCTGTCATGATTAAGACTATGCCAGTCATAAAGGTCACCGTATGATAGACTACAGACCACAAGTCCCCACAAGCCAGTGTGACTAACACATTAAACATCGGATTGCAGCTTGGTCAAGTGACTAGTGTAGTGTGAGAAATGAAATCAATACTCACCCTGGTGAGAAATGTTAGAAATGAGCATTCACCGTCGGCCACGTTCAGATGGCTGAGAGTCTGGAGTGCCATATTTTCAAGTTCATAACCTAGATGTTGCCTTAAAAAAAATCACCCTGCAGCTCAGTAGCAGCGGCAACGCTGAGCACTTACTCCTGCAAGTCTTTCTCCGAGTTCATCAATGTACTTGATTTACCGAGTGTCAGTCTCCTCCTCCTCGGTCCTGAGCCATCCTGCCCCTGCCGTGAGGGACCTGCTCTGCCCGGGCACCGACTCCGGCAGGAATAGCTGTACTGGGGAAGATTTGGGTTGCTCTGCCTGGAAAAAATACCCCCAACAAAACAGTTGTAGCTGTTTCAACGGGATTGTATTTCCATCCCTCACAAGAGAAATATTCCAGGTGTAGCTAGATGCATTTTTAATGACTCACATGTATGTCATGTAGAACAAAAGTCTTTATTCCTCCTGTCCTTTCTCCCTTCCCAATCTTCCCCATTTTTGTGCTCAGCACCACAACAGACAAATCTATCACTGGCAATTTCAATAATCTCTGTCACCGTGGTACCATGTTGGATCTTGTTGAATCACAGTTAAACACAGTAGTTTATAAGGGGCAGGTTGATGTCTGTCTCAGTATTTATTTTTCAGTTGTATCCTTCTCTATGTGGTCTTCAAAGACAGTTTGATTTTTTTTCTTCTGCATTTTATTTTGGTTTCAAAGGTGCCTCAGTTGAGCAAACAAATAGGATTTCAGATTGATCTCATTATCTGTTTACAACAGGTTGATCTTGAGTTCAGAAGCATCGCTGTTTAAAAAAGCATTGAAGCTGTAGTCTTGAATACTGGAGTGTGTTTAATGTACAACCTTCTGGTCTTGAAAGCAAAAAAGGGGTGCTGGAGCATTTAGCACTTGTGCTCCTCGAATATCTATTTTCCAGGTCGGTCTTAAAGGCAGCCTCTTCCTTACAAGAGCAACACCAATCCTGAAGCTGTAAGTCCAGACACACTCTTAAAACTTGTCCCCATCTGAAAAATGGTAAGAAATAAAATAATAATAAAGAAATAAAATAATAAGAAGAAATAAAATTGTGCTTGTGTAACCTTTCTATAGAAGCAGCCTGTAATTGATACAGATATCAGTGCAAAGAAGCACTCGGAAGAAGCATTGATTACAATTCACATCGGGACACCGCTCACTAAAGGGCAATCACTTCTTGCATTAATTGCTTTAAAAATAAGATTTAGAGAAAGCTGCATGTGAAATAATTATGGGATTCTAACGATTCCTGTTGTAATCTATAGCAGTGTTTCCACTGTCTTCAGGGGGAGAAAACAGCCCAAAAAAGCCACAGCTTGGATGGGCCCTTTTATTCCACCTGGGTTTAGTTGTAAGGAAATTGGTTGCTGAAAAGGTGAGTGTGGCAACGAAGTGCCAAAACCACAAGTCTTGTTATTGGCTGCTGTACTGAAACAGTCATTGCAAACACCTCAAAAAGCGCAAGAGAGAAAATTAAGTCTGGGTACGTTTCATCTCTCCAGGCAATTTTTCTTCCTAGGTTACAAGAATCTACTCTTTTCAGTTGTTTAATAAAAAAGGTCACAGAGTGTAATTGTTAAAACGAGCGGTGGGAAATGCAACAGCCTGACAAGAAATTACATGTCTTATTTATCTCCACCAAAGTTGCTCCTCCAGGAGGTGCGCGCCGGTGAAGTGTATTGCTTTGGAGCATGTGCCTCTGATGTTTGCTGGAGGTACTTCCCCTGGCTCTGCAGCAGGTTCCACCCCACCGTAAGTCCTAAAGGTAAACGCAAACCCAGGCCTGGACCAACCTATGAGTCTCACCTGAGACT
>VYZM01020333.1:413877-596674 GCA_013398915.1 Dromas ardeola
TCTTGGTATTAATATCGAAGCAGAAACGAAGCAGGTCAGGCAGAACTTGAGATCTGTGGGTGGCCTCCTGACTGCAGGAAAAATTAAATCAAAGCTCAAGGAGTAGTTATCCCTGGGCAAGAGGGTTGGTGCTCGCGAGCTTTCCCTGTAGATGCTTGAAAAACTGCCCGAGCGCGATATATCACGCACACTCCCAGAACAATGAGCTTCGTCTGAAATAGAGATCAGAATAGATAAGACAAGAAGAAAATAATGGCTTGGGTACATTTATTTCATGGAAGGGGCGGTATAAAATCAGATCCTGATTAACCAGATTGGAATTTTTCTGTGCAATGATTTAACAGCAGGCTTATGTGCCGATAGCATTTACCATCAGCTTAACACTGGGCCACCATGCTCCAGTCCTACAAAAATTCACTCATTTTCACAGATATCTATCTGAGGGCACCAAGGCTCTTCTGAGATGGATGGATCCTCCTTTTGAAGACCCTAGCTACTATTTTGATCAGCGCAGTGTAAAAACCTGAAGGGAATTTAAATTAGATTTAAATTATTTCTTCAATTTTGCTGTCATTGTGTATGTTGGGAGGAAAGGGAGCGAGCAAATAATGAACAATATTGCAATTATACCTTCAGAGGGTTCGGTTTATGTAGGGCAACTGGGCCAACAGATGGTGAATGCAATTTGATGTACAAAAGTATGAAATAACTGATCTGGACAGAAGGATTGAAGTGGGGTGTGCGTATAAATTGAACGTGGATCACGAAAAGTATATTGGGCTATTATGGGAAATCACTGAAGCCTGAGCACAGATGCCGCAGAAGACAGCAAATCAAACTGCGCTGGCACAGTAACAGAAACAAAGACAAAAGGTGAGAGTGCTATTGTTTTAGTCTTTTGTGAGTGGTACAGGCTTTGATCTGCTGGAAGGAGAGCGCTGCCTTGGGCGAGAGGCGCTGAAGGATCAGGTTGGGAGCAGAAAGTTCACAGGGGCTGGGCTAATTTACACGGTAAAGCACAGGGTGATGCGGTGATTTTATAGAAACACCTCTAAGGAAAATGCTCCATCGGGGGCATTGCATTTCTTACCCTAGCGCTCAACTAAGAGCATCTTGTTAGTGTTGGCAAAGCAGACCTGGATGAGGCAAAAAGGCCAGGCTGCCTCTTCCAAAGCGTAATGCAAGCACAGAATAAGTAAAATGGGGACACGCGCTTGTGAGTACTTAATGGGAAGCACCAAGTTTTTAGTTGATAATAGCCACTTAATCAAACAGGCCTTATGTAAAAGCCCTTTTAGTCCGAGCTCATCAGCTGAAGCTGCGCATCACCAGGGTATTCCTGGGACAGAAGTACAGTTTGGCTGACAAAGACTAAAAGATATCAGGAAATGCGGGCAGTGCTTCTGGCTGCGTTGCTCACACTTTAAAGGCGTGTGTGCACCAGACAGCGGTGACTGGTGGGGATCCCCAAGGAAGCACTGGTGGAGCTGGTTCCCAGGGCGGGCTGTGGCATGGCATACATTGATGCGACTGCACGGCACTGGGAGTCACAGCTCTGCTCTGCAGCGCCATGCATCCTCTGCAGCGGGACACCCCACGCTGGGGGTGTCCCGGACATGACCACCTCAACCCTGTTTACCCATCTGTATTGGAAAAAAAAAAAAAAAAGTATTAACCTACATCAGATGGATGTAATGAGAGAGCTGGTTGGGGTGGCAACCCTGTCTCCCCATTTTGGGAAAGATTGCCTCGGGGTGTCCCCTCACCTATACACGGGACCACAGAGCTGCCAGCACAATGTGGGCTCTGGGGATCTGTTGCTGTGGTCCAAGAAAAGAAATTGTGGGGCTACCACTGGACAGGTCCAGTATGGAAGGACCCCTGAAGGATTCCTCAGAAGAAAGAAAAGGCTGTGGGATGTTCAAGTTGCCCAAGTAGCTCACTGCAGCTGTGTATGTGTTCAACAAACTATAAACTAAATACGCTACACCAGAAAGCCATGACCAACCCTTCTGTCTAAACCCAGAAACAATCTTGTGCTCGCTGTTGAGCTCTTCTAACAAAAGTGTGGTGCTGTGGAGTCCCTTTTGATCTGAACTTCCATGTCATTGCCTTCCTACCTGGGGAGGATAACAACGCATGGCTGGCCCGGACCAGGAGGACATCACTGTTTTCCTTATTTCCTAGCTGGCTAAGTTACTTTTGGCAGGACTTTTGGTGGGTGGAGGATTGCTTCAGTTCATTTCCCACCCGTAACCGAGTGAAATCAACTCATTTACTCTTAGAGCTCCGATGAGCAGAACTGATACAGGGGCACGAGGAAGTTCTTGTTTGCTTTTCCATCCACTCACAGTCACACAGTCCAAAATCAAATTAAACCTTCACCCTAGAAATGTGTCCTTTTGTGAGATGCACTTAATTCCTGCAAAGGCCCTTGGAGTGCTGAGGAGTCAGAACGGAGCTGCCTGAAGGGCTGAAGCACAGTAAAAACCTGACTGTTGGATTTAATGGCAGAAATAGAAAATAAGAACGTTGGAGAAAATCAGTTTAGGGCAAATAGAAATGGATATTTCAAAAAAAATAGTTTTCTTCAGCTTTGGATTATTTACCATTATAAACTTTTCTCCCTTTTAAAAAAATCAGTTCTAGGTCAATTTTTCAGTAAAAATTCCTGTCTCAGCACAAAGAGGCAAATCTTTTCAGCTTCAAAACATACCCCTGCAACTGGCACACCTGAAGTGAGACATTTTGTTTTAAAAATGTGAACATGAAGGTTAGAACATAAAGCCTGCTCCCCTCGCTTTTCCTGGCCTTCCCTGTAAGCCTAAGTCAGCTCAATTGCATTGTCTCAGTCCATCCAAATTTCTGTTTAATGGGAAATTTTCTTGCTGAAAATACTTCAGCTGGATCCTTTCTTGGAGCCATCAAATCCTTAGGTTCTAATTCTGTTTTGTCTTCTTTTTTATTCCCTTCTTTGGAAATTTGGGGGCCGATGGACTGAAATTTGCTGATTTGTTTGACCATTTCTTGCTCTTTCTCTTCTCCCCCTCTCTCACGGATGATCTCCACTGCCCCAGATCCCAGATCCTGCCACATCTGCAAATAAGGGGTCAAGCTGGAAGGCAGGCCGGTGATACATAAGCCAGGAGTACGGGTAAAGCTATCGTAATTAAGGTGGAGTCCTGACATGAAAGCAACCCTTTAGGGATAGGTTAGTGTTAGTTAGCTTTAAAAGAAATTGCAAGAGTGTGCTCAGACCTTATTAGTAGATATTCCCTGGGTAGAGAATATGTAAAACATCTTAAGAGTTAAGCTGAAAAAGAAAAGGTCCAGTAAGTTCTACTCAGTTCTTAGGAAGGACCAAGAAGGATTTCATTTAGATTTACTCCAGTGAGAGTTTTTTGGATAGGAGATCTCACCTGCTGTCTTTGAATCTTTGCTCTTGGAGCAGGATTCATTCACATGTCAACCCTCCAACCCTGTCTGTACACATAGACCGCGACAAGTACAAGCTAGGCAATGATGTGCAGGGCAGAAATCCCACTGTTATCACCAAACTAAAGCTGAGGTGCCTACACCAACAGAGAAAGCCTGTAGCACGGGTGCCAGAGCAGGTACTGGAAAGAATTTGAGAGGCATATACATGGTATCAGAAATGAGGCAGCAGGGGAAGGCTGGGGTCCCAATTTCCACCAGACCAGAACCTGCAGCAGAGAAAAAGTACTGATAATTAAGTGTTATATCGGAGATGCGGCGTCTCCTGCCTCTCACTTAATTTCTGTCCCTTCATCCTGAATTTGGAAGACAAAATGCAATGTAGCCCAGCAACTGTGGGAAGTTCTTGATGCCATGTCGCCATCCCCTTACGGAGATACTGGGATGGGCCCAGTGGCAGCAGAGCCACGTTAAGGCGCCGCAGCACCTGAGCAAACAGGCTGTCCCCCCGCAAGCCACAGCAGTGCAGGGCTGTGGTTTCCTGAGTTGGCCTTACTGCCTGGGCATGGCTTAACCTTCTCTGCATGCACAGTGTGGACGCTCTTTTAGGTGTCTTCCTGTGCCAAAATTGGTGGTGTCGTTGTCCCCAAGGTAAGTCCCCCTGCGTTACAGCAATGCCGTGTAACCCGGAGGAGCGGCTGGGTGCGCGCTGCATGCTGTATGGGTGAGGAACAGCGTGTGTTCGTCCCCAAAACGCGAAGGTTGGGGGATCAGAGGAGAAGATGTGACCTCAGCAGACACCGGGGAAGGAGAGGGAGGATGTGCACTGCAATGAACCAACGTTAGCACAAAAGAGAAGGTTTTAGCCTTCAAACAGCATTCAGATCTGGAGTGGGGGCTGACGGCAATTCTGCTCTCCCAAATGTCTAACCACGCTGCCCTTGAGCTCCTCACTTCAACTCACCGTACCCTCAGCACTGCTCGCTGTCTCGCATGTGACCCAAATAGACCTGTCCTCCTCCCCAGGCAGCCCAGGCACGCTGTATGCGTATCCCCACCTGCTCTGATCACTATTCACAACAAGCAGTGTTTCTGAAGTGTTCTACATCTTCACAGCATTTCGCAAACATTAACGAACGTCAGCTCTCCAGCAAGTCAATGCTCTTTGACATAAATTTGTTTCTTGTAGCTTTAGTACAAAAGGTTGAAAGGAAAAGGTGTTGGCGCAAGTGTGGAAGATTCAAACTGGTTGTAATGAGAGGTAAAGATCATCTTCGCTCACGCTATTGGTGCAAGTCCTGTGGTTAGTATTTAAAGATGTGGGCCACTGTTTCTTATGCCATGTTTCTTATTCTCCATAGATAATGTCTTGCAAAATGTGACTGTTAAAAAAACATAATTAAAAAAATCATCACTTTTGAAATACCAATAAAATATAGTCGACGCAATCCCACACCCTGACCATACTCCCTGATGTCAACCCAAATGAAGCATCTCTGTCTTCCAGAAGAAACAAGATGTTGTCAGATCTGTCACCTTTAGGAAACATAGCAGCCTTTTTTCTTTCTGCTGGCTCATCTCTGAAGTACCTCTCGCTCGAATGACTCCAGTTTTGATGATTAACCAGCCCATTTTCAAACACCTATAAAATGCCTTTCCCAAACAGGGAAGGATCTGGATATTTACTCCAGCAGCGTTGTGCTCGAATACAGACCCATTACTGCTGTTCGTTAATCATCTTGGGAGACAGTGTCTGCAAACATAACCGTGCAAGGACTCTACTCCGAGTTTCCAGAAGTGTTTATAGCTTCTTCGGTACCTTCGGTGAAAGGCAAAAATCAGTGTCCATCTATACACTAAGTCTTCAGGCTTTATTTTGAAGTTTTTCGCTGAAGCATAGATTTAACGAGACATAATGAAAGCACTGTTGTGTGCTGTCTGCTGTACCTCCTCAAACACATCTTCACTGGCAGGTCAGATGGACAGGGTGCTGCAGCCATTTGCATTTTTAAATAAAGGCAAACATGATGAAGTGAAGCTTGGCTTTCTACAATGGGGTGCTTAGCTTGGATTTGGTAGTATTTTGAGAGGTTTGAGTTCTGGTCCGATCTATTGGTGTCTCTTTTCTGAGCATGTTGCCTAGTGGTCTAATAAAGATTAGGACCATGGTTCAGCCTTTCCCTCAAACGAAATTTGGCTTCAGCTGAAAGCTGGCAGAATTTGACCCACAGGTTTGATAGTTTGGGGACAGGTTAGAGGTAGACATGTAGCTACATGGATATGCGGACAGAATGATCTCATAGACCTTAAGAAGCCCAGCAAAAAGCAAACAGTCAAAAAAATGCCAGCAAACAAATGCTAAATTCAGACAAATCAAAATAAATGTATCCGTAGGGCTCATCTCAGGGAAAACCCACGTAACTGGATGGATGCTCCTGCCCTTCTCCTTTCACCCCTTATTGTTTTGCAGCCACAACCAGAAATGATCCTCCCCCCTTCCCCGGGGTGAATTCAATCTCCCACCATGTCAGCAGCTGGCACCTCCTCAGCACTCATAGAGACATTTTGGGCACTGCCAAGACTATTCGCATTGCCAAAGGAAGGATTATTATCCACTGAATCAATGAAACCTGTGTCAAACTCAACTGTCCTTCCAATACCCTGAGCACTTCATTGCTGCATGCGTCTGAGGAAATGGGAACCGTTTAGTGATAAATACTTGATGTCAAAAGAATATGGTTAAAAAGTTGCATAAGCGCTTTGTATTAAATTGTAATAGAACTTTGATTGAACTTCAGCTGAACTCCTGAAATTAAAACTTAATTGGGCCTTTTGCACCTGGACTAGATGTAGAAACAATTAAACTTAATTGTGTCCTTGCGTGTCCACCAGGACTAGATGTAGAAACAATTAACCAAAACTTAGATCAAAGAAATGGAATTGTTGAAGGATTACCATATCAAGAGCTTCCTGAAGGGGAACAAGGCCCAGGGAGGGCATACGCTCCCGGTCTCTGATCTAAGTGTAGGATGACAAGATGGATAGTCTTTGGAATGGAGTCTAGATAAGAGCATGTCCGAGAAGAGCCTTAGAAGATTATAATAATAAAACACACACCTTCTTGTAAATAATGAGCATTCTACTTAGGGGTATTTCCCAAAATGTTTAAAACATTAACTGGAATGCATATGTATGATGAGGGATGGTAAAGCAACCAATCAGCTCAGCCAGCAGCTGTATCTTATCGCTATAAGTATTGGACTGTCAGAAATGTGGGGTGTGCTGGCTGCTGTTAAGTGCCTGGCACCTGATTCTGCAGAACTGAAATAAAGACAAATATCTCCACTCAGTGCATTGATTGGTTTTTGCAGATCGGGTGAAGAACCCTTATTTAGGGACAACATACTGAGGCACAACCTATACACCATTGCTGCAGGTGTTGTGTGCTCCAGGTTGCAGTCATCTGCATGGGCACCTGAAATAGATGCAATAGGTATTTGTACTTGTTGATGCATAAATTTTAAGCTAGTAAAGTACAGGAAAAAAAACCAGCCCTCCCTCTATGGAAATGAAGGAACAGTCACAAAGGTTAAAAATTCTATAGTGGTATTGTTTGGGCTTGAGTTACAAAACAACTACAGTGTTAGAGTTGTGTGTGGAAATTTTTCAGGTGACCTCAGCAAAGAGAAGTTTGCATAAGTTCCCTTTCCAGTAACGCTTTATCCAAAGACATACTCACACATGCTACGCAAATGCTGGCAGTTGGCCTTCTGAGGAGAGAGGGTGGAACACATGGCAGGCACCATGTGTGCGAAGTATAATTTGCCCCAAGCTGCTTGAAATCCCAAAGATTTCCAGAGAATTGCAAATGTTACGCTGTAGGTTGGCCATTTCCACCCTACGCAGTAATCTGAGTTCTCCCTCTAACTTCTGCTAGTATTTTTAAACGTGGCTGCAGCAGCCCATATCTATAAATACTCCTCTTCTACACCAATATTTGAGATTCCAGCTGATGAAATTCTGTCTGTTATGACACTGTTTTATTTATTATGTATTAATGCTTTTTCAGTACCCGTCTCATTTCTCGCCTCTCTTGTCATTGCTAGGTGACTTTTCCTAGGACACACTCAGACTACGGAGATTTACAGAAGAAACGTGTGGTTTTCCCAAACAGAGAGTCCTATAGCTCACAGCCTGCAGTGTTTCCAGGATGTGAAATAACACAGTCAGCAGGACAACATGTCAGTCACTAGCACAAGCCAAAAATAGCACGTGTAAGGCCAAACTCAAAGGGCTAAAATGGTGCACTTAGAGCAGATGTTTAAAAGCCAGTGCGCAAGATCTAGGCTTATTAGCCAGCCTGGATCAACTGCAAAAGGCCTTTGGGAAGTATTAAAACTCTTGGCTGGGACACTCACTTCTCTGTTGGAGGCACTGGACCTTAGTCATACTTCATAGTAAAAAAAGCGCTAACCTGAGCTGAAGGTTAGCTGAAGGCTCCCAGACCTGGTGTCACTCCTGTTTTGGGCCAAGTGCTCATCAAGTGCAATAGGAGTTTGTTCTCAGAAAGAATGAAACGGGGGTATTCGTGGCTCAAGAGAGTGTTATCTTAAGGAGGATGGGTCAGAAGCAACTTCTTTAGAAATGGAGAAATTCAGTGAGGAAGGATAATAGACAGGAGGACTTACAACTGTAAAAGACAATATATTAAAAAACATCTGAAGAAAGAAGACCACAAGATCCCTGGTTGACAGCCTCGGTGGCAGGACTCAGTCACTGGCAACCCCAGCCTTGTTTTGCTTCTACTCCAACATCTATGGAGGCACCAGATCCTGATATGTTTTTCTTCAGTGAGAACAGGCAATATTGATGCCTTTGTCTTTTTTCCCCCATTCCCCCTACGTGATATCTCAACGCTCGCAGATGAGCAAACTATTTCCTATCCACCTTGAGTGCTTCTGCCATAACTTTACATTTTCTAGCTATAACACTGTGACTTTTGCTCGTTACCATGGCAAGAAGGTGCCCTTATGTGTCATTCACAGTGAGAAACCAGAAGCCCTAATACTCCACTTAGTAATTTTACAGCCTAACGTGTGAAAACATTAGCTAATCGGGAAGGAGAAAGCCAGCTTTCACCCTGAGGTATGGATGTTTGGAGCCAATTTCCTCAGTCACTAAGCTTTTGGCCAAGCCACACCACTTGTTTTTTTTTTCTCCTCTTTTTTCCCCTCATCACAAGAAAAAAATACCATTGAGCTTTTCCTAAGTGCCAGATTCTACAAGTAACAGACTGGGAGTAATTACTTCATGAGTCTCCCTGCCCTCCTTCCCACACCTATCAAGACCAGCGCATTATAAAAAGGGTTATTTGGACTCAACAGCGAATGAACAATTTAGTTGGGTAAAGAACAGAGAAGAAACAGATTGGGGTAGGATGGTGGAGGAAAGCGAAATAATAGTTTCTTTAGTTTCTCTCTTTCTTTTAAGATAAATGAGTCACATTTATTATTTTCCCTGGCCTTAGGTGAGTGCTTGGACACCTGCTGAGGGAAACCCCGCGATTCCATGGTGGTGCTTGCTCTTGGTCCTGTGAAGAGCAAGGATTATTTTTTTTTCTGATAAAAACCAACCATTGTGGTACTACAAATTCCACCCAAATGTGTGAAATTGTTTTCTGACCTGTCTGGCACAACTATGCAAGAGCTCTACCAAGGGTAGATCACAAAGGGCAGGGTATTGTGGAGCTATTTTCTTGCAGAATAGGGCAGGAACTGAGAAGCGATCACTGGTGCAGCTGAAAAGATCAGGTTAAGTGCTAGAACAAATGCCCACTGAGGAATTATTTTGTAGACCTCGCAGAGAGTAAGGAAATGAAATCTAGCTAAATGAGTTATTCATATTTTCCCCCCCTAACAGTAACAAGCATGAAATGCTGAACTGGAATACAATGACCAGTGCATTAACTGGCTCATTCATACTGAAGCAATGTTGTGGGTAACAAGGAGTTTTCATTAAAGGCTGATCTCAAAAGGAAGCGGTTTTAGTCAATGTTTACCTTTTTCAGGCACTCATGGGAAGACGTGAAGCTTGCTCGTCCTGGGAAACCTGATGGTTTGGGCAGGCCAGGAGGCCCGTCTGCTGGTGGTGCAGATGATGGGAATGCTGTCTGAGCATTTCACTCCTCCCAGCTCATTGGCTCTGGTTCCCTGTCATCACCTGAGCTACCTACATTGTTCTGATTGGATTTGGCACCTGGAAAGAATTTCTTTCAAGAAGGAGGAACCAGCAGTACAGTGTGGTGCAGCTGGTGTCATCCTAGGAGTGAGGAAGAAGGCTGGCAGAAAACAAAAGTTTGACCTATATAGAAAGATCCATCTGTCCAGGGAAATATTGTTTTACTTCCTAGAGTCAGCTTCTTCACAAGCTTTACCTGTTGGTGTTCTGACAGCTTTGCAGAAATTGGCTGTGTTTTTGCCAAAAGGGTCTCTTTTTTTTTTCCCCCTGCTGGAACCCCTTTCTCCCAAGATTGTTGTCCAAAGTGTGGTGCCAGGGATGGGTTGGCCATCCGGACTTACCATCCTCGTGTGGTTTTCAGCAGCATCCCAAGAGCTGCCTTGAGGCTGTTCTGCTCGGTCATTGCATTGCCTTCCTGGCTGTTTTTTTCTTTCTTTTTTTTTCTTTCAGCCGTCTGCAATTCACATGAACTGTTGTGTTAATAAATGGACCTTTCCCTACACCAATCAGACAAACATATGGAATATAGAGCAATAAATGACAAAGCAGCCCCGCATCTTTCATACCGTCATTGGCCTTCATGTCTTGCAGGAGAGGAATTTCCTCCAGCTGGTTCCCGCATGGTTGAATGATCTTCAGTATTAGATTCAGGGCAAACGTTAAAGATCATGACACCAGAATCCTTTGTACGTAACATTACAAATGACTTGCCTGCAAATGGAATGAAATGTCAGAAGATGATATCAAATAAATGAAGATATCACCACAACTACTCATGTGGAGCATAATGTCCCAGACCTTCTCTCTATTATTTCAAAAGCACTCACATTTCAAGAGAGTGGGGATTTTTTTTTCTTTTTTCCCTCCTCATCATAAGGGAAACCGATGCTGTAGAATTGAAAACACGATTGTGGTGCACGCTGTGTGAGAAGCAGCCACTTGCTGCCTTGGAAACCTTGAAAAGACCGTGTCTCTGATTCTAGTTTCTCTTTCTCTCACCCTCTAATTATGTAAGCCCCACTCATTTAGGTTTGGATTCAGCCTGCTTTTCCTCCGAGTATCCATTACACCATTAGCCTGTTTCGATGTCAGGGGGACCTGGTGGGAGGGTAAAAAAAAACAAACATGGGTTGATGGAGGAAGCAGGATGTTTTTTCCCAGATGAGTGTTACTATAAGTGGGATACAATGGAAGAGATTCTCCCTGTCAACGGTGTTACGGCAACAACCACCCCTCCCTTTCAGACGTCAGGGTGGCTGAACTGGTAATTTGGATGTAATTGGGCACCACTGATTCTATTTAATGGGGCTCCTGATAAATAGCTCCCTTGCCTAATTGGTACAGTTACCATAGAGGGGACTGGCCCAAAGTGTAGAAGCGATACAGGCACCTAACTCCCACTGAAATCAATTATGCTGAAATCAATGAGAGTTAAACAGCTGAATAGCTTTAAAAATCTGGCCCTCGGTGCACCCCAGAGCTATAATTTATCAAAACACCAAATAAATGGCATGCCTGGTTGATTTCAATGGGTGTGATTAGTTTATGGGACTTATTACTGGAAAGCCCCCAGCTTTTAATACATGTTCCCTGTTATTTTTCCAGAATATGAGTCTGTTGATGCACAAGTGCAAAGCAAATGTATTGGAGTTTGACTCCGCTTCAGGAGAGCTATCACATGGTGTCCAGCATATCTTTTGATTTTAGCTGTGATGAGGAAGGGCATGCAGGATTAGACAGACCTCTACTCATCCCATGCAGCCATCTGTGCAAGTTCTTATCAGGGCAATTGATTCGAGGCAAAATTCTGAGGTCTTTGCCCCATCCAAACTCTCCTGAACATCACTGGGCACAAAATCAGCAATGAACCTTGAGGATGGAGCCTTTTTCTGTATTACTGCAGTGCCGTGAAACCACCTGCACGCACAACCAGGAGACCAGCATGAGTGCTTCATTCTTTCAAAGAAAAAGATAGCCCAATTAGGGTGAACTGGTGCTTGCTGGCATGACCTTATTTCTCTGTTACAGCTGCTAAACAGAGTGCCTTACCTCTTTATAACTGTGGTAAGGTGCTTCACTGCTTTGCATGTTATTGTATTTCTCAGGAACACCAGCTACTAAACTATCATAGAATCATAGAATTGTCAGGGTTGGAAGGGACCTTAAAGATCATCTAGTTCCAACCCCCCCTGCCCTGGGCAGGGACACCTCCCACTAGATCAGGTTGCTCAAAGCCCCATCCAGCCTGGCCTTAAAAAGTTCCAGGGATGGGGCTTCCACAACTTCCTTGGGCAACCTGTGCCAGTGTCTCACCACCCTCATGGTGAAGAACTTCTTCCTAACATCCGTTCTGAATCGACCCATATATAACTATATCTCAGTCCCTACATCCCTGAGAAGCTGAGTTACACCAGGGCTGGTACTGAAAGGGCATTTGCTTCTACAAGTGTTAGTATTTAAAAGTCTCCTGCAGTGAATGTTATATTAATGACTGACTGATTTATGTCCCACTGTAGGAACACATTAACATTGTGTTTGGTAGTTTAATCACAGTACATTTGGTCAATTTTCTGTCTGCTCTTCTATTTCCTCATGCCCATTGATCCTTTGTCTTCAGGGTCTTCTCAGAGGTGTGAGTTGAGAAGAAATTAGAAGTTCTGTTTCCTGACGTGAAGGTTGGGCTGGCATTATGCAGGGTGGCCTTTGAGAATGACTGGACAAACTCACCTTTGCTGCAGCGGCAGAGCCCTCAGGTGTTCCTGGAAATGCCACCGCCTCCGGGATCACAGTGGGGTCGTTTTTAGGCTCCAATGGATGAACTGAATTGCTTCATTTATGAGGGTGTTTTTATGATGCCTCATAACCTGTCAAACCAGATGTCAAGCATCAGTCTTTCAGAGTGTGACAAATAATTTCCATTCTGAGATGGCTTCATGTTGCTAATCAGACTGCTGATGTGCCATCAAAGACATCAGATTCTGGCACCCATACTTGATGACAATATGTAAACCCTTCAGTGATCTACATGCTGGCTCCGTGACTGACTTTGTTCTTTCCTGCTCAGAATAGCAGTTTTTCCTCACCCCTCCAGCGAATGACATGTTTCTCACATTTTTGTGGCGCAGCTTGGTCAAAAGGCTTGAAGGTGTGAAAGACAAGTAGCAACAAAAAGTTGCATCACTTGTTCCCGACATAACTCGTGCTGGCACTGTTTGTATTGTCCTTGTTAAACATGCCAGCATGTGCTTGGGATTGTCGCGCCGCGTGGCACAATCTGCTCGCAGCTGTGCTGCCGAGGGTGAGCCAGTCGTCTTCTCCTCTCATGATACCCAAGTGTCTTCATGCAGCCAGTCAGCCAGTTTGCTCCAGCCTTGAGCCAGACAGCAAGTACCAAGACCTGCTGAAGACCTGCTCAAAGGTGGGCTGAAGCCTTAGCTGCAATGGTTGCATCTTGCAGTCCCCAAAATCCTTATTGGATGGAAGGCAGCTAAAGACACAGGTAGTCTCCAGTTGGATTTTTGGAAAAATCAGAACACTTCATTCCACATGAGGAGAGAGACATGGCCTTGGAAAAAAGCCATGAGGTGCCTTTTTATACTTCAACTTCTTTGGAAATAGCACCTTGCGTTCCTGCTTAAAACCTCCCGCTGAAATGCTCAGTTTTATGCAACTAATATGTAACTGCTGCCAAGAGCTGAGCTCATGGTTCAGGTGGGTTTATTTTCTCAGAGATGCCTGGAAGAGGCACATTTTAAACAATAGTCGTGTATGTTTGGACTCATATGTTTTTCTTCCTTTCCTTCTCCACTTTAAGTTTCTTTATGCTTCCTTGAGGCAGCAGGCATGCCCTTCAATATAGTCTGATCTGCTATTCCACAAGCTAATGTAGGTCACATTGTTACAATGACAGAAACTGGGAGGTGTCCATCAATATCTTGCGTATTAATGATGTAAAACATCCATGAAGTTGCTTCAGATCCTCCCCACCTGTACTCAAAACAGACCCCACGTGTTGCCTTCTCCTTTTTCTCTTTGCTCCTAAACTGGTGCGTTTCTGGCACTGGGAAACATCTTTGTGAATTTCAGTATTTCTTAGAATGACCTTGCTGGCATTTTGACCACAGTACGTGAAAGATCTGAAATGTTTGCAACCTAGTAAAAATGAATTTAATAAATATGTAAATCAATCTATGTTTATTTATAGCCTGGCAGAACTCAAAGACCCGGATTCCAGCCAAAAACTCTGCATTATCTATTATTTCAAGCGGCTTAACACTTCAGAATCTCAAACACCAGGAGATGCACATATACAAAAATGGCTTTTTTTTTTTTTTTTTGGTAAAAAACAAGTAAATTACCCATAATTTCCTTCTGTGCTCCAGTTTAAAAAAAACTAAAATTCACTTTTTTCTTACATGGTTACAAGGCATTAAGCAACACACCCTTGATTACACAGAGGTCGCTCAATGTAGGAAGGTGTATCTCCATTCAGGTGGGCAGAGTGACTGGCACGGCACCCTTGTTAATGGTGCTGCCAATGGGCCACTTAGTATTTATTTATTATAAAGGATGCTGGTTCAGAGGATTACACCGAGGAGTGAAATCAAATCAGCTTAAAAAAGGGGAAAATAAGAAGTCTCAAAATGAATGCAACACAGCGCTTTCAAATCCTGTTTATTTACTTTTTTGTTTGTGGGTGGTATTTCCTTCATTCCTGATCAGTCATGCCAGCTATTGATATTTCTTCTGTCAGACACTAACAGTTTCTGACTGACTGACATTATCTGTCTATTGACTGCCTATTTTCAACCTGTTTGGATTTGCAGCCTCCCTAAGCATTTCCCAGCTGAGGAATTTAAGCCAACGGACAAGGAGCATTAGTCAGAGTTACTCTTCATTGACCTCTCGGAAGTAAGCTAGAAACCTCAGAAGCCTTAGGCTGATAACCTTCATTCTATAGGATAGATATTTACATAACACCATTGATGTCTCGGGTGTCATCAGTCTCTAGCTGGATGAAATACTGTCAATAAGAAATTGGCAGAAAATGCAAAATAAGATTTTTCTGGGCATTAGGAAGACAGATCTATAGCTGGATCCATTTCCTGTCTCTCTGGGTTGAGACAGAGTTTCCGAGGGGGCGCATTCTCTCATTCAGGAGGACAGATGTGATCCAAGCATCATTTACACCCTGTGCGGGTGGATGAGGAGGACTTAGGACAACCTCTACAACAGTCTTGGGAGGCAACATGGGAGACTGTAGCCGAGTAAGATCCTGTCTCAATACTGAATGGTTCCCTCTTGGCCTCGATAACAGGGGTTTTTTTTGCATCTAAAATAGTACCAGAGGCTTATTCTCTTGAGTTCCTCACTAGCAACAAATTACACTTTCCGGAATCATGCTAACTTAGTGTGTGTTTCCAGTCACTCTGTATAGACATCACTGAATGTGCAAGCTATGACTTGCCTAACGTTCAGGGGCTTAATTTGCAGAGGTACCTTTGCCCCATGGAAGTCAGCAGGAGCATAGCATATTGCTCAGTTTTCTCTTCCCATAATTTCTTAAATAAATATAAGAAAACTATATAGTCATGGGTAGAAACTCAGCATTTCTACAATGTTGAAATGTCATTCAGATTTTCTACCTCTGCTAGACTGAAGAGCTTTTTCCCAGTCAAAACCTCAAACCTGAGGTTTTGAGGAAGATCGCATCCAACAATTTGATATGGGTTCTTCACAGTCAAGTTGTTTAAGGGCATATGGTTGCATGAAGTTGTGTTGGTTTAGTTTACAGTATGACCTAGTTTTATCAACCTAATTATGGTTTCTGTGAGGGTTTACGTTTCTTTTACTTCATTTAAGATTAAATTGCTAAGTAACTGATTTGGGCTGGAGTATGATAAAACAATTTCAGAGTAGAAAAAATGTCTTGAGGTGGTAGGAAAGAGCACTTCAACCTATAGCTGGGTTAGTTACAGTAGAGCACTTTGTGTGTAGGTTAATCCTGGGAAGTTTAAAAGCCGTTCCTTTCTGGATACCACACACCAGTGATGGAGGAGGAAAGTTGCTCTCCACTCCTGTTCCGAATGTTCTTATGAGGTGTTAATGAAGCATTTCGTCCTTTAATAGGACCACTGGGATTGCAGCTGTCTATATTTTATTTTAATTGTTGTTCATTTTCCAGGGATCAATACCTAGTTCCTAGAAAAGATGCAAAAAATTCCAGTAATGTAAGGCAGAGAATTACTATGTACCTCCAGGACTGATACCTAGGTAATGAAATCTACTCTGCAGTGTGGCAGAATTTAGAATTCTCCACAACGTTGATCTTCCTTTTCAAGATGCAGAGCGGAAAGAAAAATCATGTCATGTAACAAACTATCAAGACAGAAGAGGGGGCCGGTATCTTATCACATATATGGTTTGGACTCAATCAGTCATTCAACAACACAGCTTCAGTGCTGCTCTGGCAAGTGAGATAAAAAGCCAGCGCAGAGGGCAACCAGAGAGGCCACTAATATCTAGAAGCTGATGCCAGGATCTGTTGCCACTAATTCTGCTTGACCTTCCCCAGAAGAGACTTTGTGTGTAATACAAGCAGCAAGCGTACCAAACAAAAGATTTTTTGGCAAGACTCTGCTTTGGTGGGTTCGGCATCCAGTTGCCATTACTTGAGGGCTTGGCATCAACAAAAGCTGTAGGATTTAAGCACTTTACAGTGCACTTGTTGCATTTTTAAAAGATGCTTATATATTTTCTGTGCTGTAGCAGTCTGGTTTTAATTGTCTGGATACCTTCTAGTACAAGAGGCTCCCATAGGAAATTTTTACCCATCTCAGGAGTGTCAGTGAGATGCTATTAAAATAGAAACGAGAAAGTGCTGTGGGAAAAGCCACGATCTCCATGTGTCGTTGCTGAGTCCTGTCCCCAAACCAGGTTCATCACTATCATCTGGCTCTGTGAACTTTCCAGTGCCATGTGGCAGATGTGCTTTTCCTCTCCTACCTCAAGCCATCTGGAAAAATTGTTCTCAGCTGCCCTGTAAAACTTTGTAGTGCAGGCTCGAAATTTTCAGACGGACCTTTTTTCCCCCATCAGAAATTTGCCAATTCAATCAAAAAGAAGCACCCCAATCTGCTGGAATTTCTCTGCAAGTCCAACAGGTATCCAAAGAAACCTTCCTTACCAGCCACGCTTAAACCCCGCCTGGTTTTCTGCTGGGCTGGCACCTCAGAAAGCCTTCTGGCAGCCCTGGTAATGCTATGCTTGGCAGCAGCTCTGTTTTAGAATTGTTTTTATTAAAAATTATGGCACATACCCCAGAATGAGAATTTCAGCCTCTAAATTATGGTACTGCACTGATGTGGTGGCTGTGTTTCCATAAATCCCGTAATGTGATCCTTGTACGCGTGGTTGGTAAAATTCTTTGTAAAGATTTTCCCCAATCACTTGGAGATTTCAGAATCAGCCACACGATTTTCCTGCATCGTTTGTTGTAATACTAATTGCTTGATTATTGTTGACAGTATGCTGGATACTGCTCCGCATACAGCAAGACAGAAAAGCTTGGGAGGGGTGAAAACGAAAATATACGTTGTATTGAGTGGGTGTGGAAATACAGAAAAGAGATATGGTCTGTTCCTCTACGCCGGAATTAGAAATAACCTGAGTATGATGACCTGAAAGGAAGTGCGTCCCCCATGTTTCTGGATGACGGACGAAATAGTGGTGTTGTCTACGGTATTCTACAAAGTGGCAGGGAAAGACTCAAAGCGTTTCTCCTGCCAAACTGAGCTTGTGGTGACAACCTGTCATTCAGGAGGGAGGTCAGAGAGAGCCTGAATTCTTAGTTTGGACCAAAGCAGGTTTTGAATAGGAAAGTTCATCTCTGAATTGTGATCATGAGGGACCCATGGGTTTTGGTGGAGTAAAGCCAGAAGGAAGAAGATCTAAGAGAGGTTCAGTAAGATCCCATCCCTGCCTTCTCCAAAAAAAGGCAGAAGTCCCAGCCCAGGTCAATGCTCTGCGTCATTTCTCCCTTCTATTCCTTCTAGCAAGATAAGATCTGCTCCTGCTTCTCCGCAGGGACTATGTGCCATATAGCATCGCTTGCAGGCCCAGAGACAGTTTCTCATCGTTGCCTGTGAAAATCGGATGATTTGTGCTGCGTTGTAATGGAAATAGCAAAGCGCTCAGGGTGCCCCAGCATCCGTCCAAGCCCCAGAGCAGAGCTGGCAACTTCCTCCTGACATTTCCAAAAAAACCCAACAAAAAGTCGCTGTATTTTCACTGCTAAATGATGCTACAGACAGAAGCGCTGAGACCATTCTCCCTGTCAGTTCCAGGGACAAGCATTTCAGAGAGATGCAATTAATCTCTAGTGATTACAGGTTTTTTTTTTCCTAACCAATAATTGCAAGGCAATTAAGTTTGGGGAGGGGAGAGCTGGGTGGCAGCATGGGTGGCTGTGAGGAAGGGGACTGCCAACCCCAGTGCCTGGCAATGTTAAACCATTGCTCCATCACCTGTGAGTTTCACTTACCAAAGCACTATATTTTGATACACGGTAATTATGCTTCCATCTTGGGTTTTGTCCCTTTCATTCATCGCTGCCATTGAATTTCAGGCATTATGTGTCACTGCTGAGAAAAACTTGAGAAATCCATTAAAAGCTTCCACAAAGAGCGCAATTTTTCAGACAAATGTACAATGAAGAAACTGGCCCCCTCCAATGATTAATACCAGTAACTATTCATCAAGTCAGGTGCCAGGCTTTGCAGTAGGATAAGAGCATTAAGAGCTGTGATGAGTAAGGTCTTCTAGCCCTGAACCTAGAAACTAAATACATCAGCAAATGCACGGGCAGCAGCTAGCAGAAATACAACATTAGTTTTAGTCACTGTACTGTTAAAACATGTATTTTCACTGGCAGGCTGCAATTGCCAAACCTTCATAAATCTTTCCATGGAGCCGGTGCCGTAAGCAGCACTGGTTTCGCTTTAATCCTTTGGGTTGCTGCAATCTGTCACCCTCAGGGGGATTCAGATGACCCCACACCCAGACTGTGTCTGGCTGTTGTCAGTGGGAGTTTTGGACAAAACCACCCGAGAGATTTAGTCAACCAGACATGTAACTAAGCCGTGATAATGTCTAGCTATAGATTAGGTACTAGTGGTGAATATTTAATCCACTGGTTGATATACAGTGCAGAGATCAGGAGTTTATTGTGGTCACGCTTGAGCAGAGCTGGTTCAGCAGCACGGGCTGTGGTTTGCACTGGGAGCTGGAGAGTGGCATTGGTTTGATGCTTCATGTGTCATTAGGCAGCACAGTGACACACCCCCCCCCCAGTATTCAAACAGAAATCCCCCTCCTTGAAATGCCGCTTCTTGTCTCTGTCTGCTAGACTTAATTTTGTACCGCATAAAAGTGGTACCCCAGATTTCCAGTGCAGAGAGCATCCGTTAGGTCAGAGCTCTGTGTATTTTATCACAGGAGCTGGAGAAGAGACTTTCCGACTATGGTTTGGATGAGTGATCCGTTTGATGAACTGTTTGGAGTACATATGCTGTGGGGTTTTCTCCCTTTCAGCCTCCTTCCCAGAGAAAGGAGCCACAGGGAGTGAAGCACCTCTGGCATCCTGCCAGCCTCCTGCTCTGATCCCACCTCAGCCAAATTCCCCTTGAAGTTACACTTGGGTAATTCCATTGAAATGAATAAGATTTTTACAGTGTGATCAAGAAGAAAACTTGTAATACAAGTTGTTTTTTTTTTAAGATATACTTACTTCATTCTCTCTTTTTGCTGCCAAAAGATGTATTTAGAGCATTCTTCTTCCATCTTGCTCTCCTGTGGGTGTACCTCTTGTGAAACTTCCCATTGTTGGAAGTGTCTGTAAAAAAAGACAAAAAGAGACAAGTTGAATGACATTTTTTTTCTTTTTCTTAAAAGCTTTCCTCTGCAGAAAAGCTTGCAAGAAGTGAAGAGAGAACATGGGAATTTGATGGTGCCTTTAGATGCCTGTAATTCTAAAGTGAAGGTATGGGTGGCTTTAGGATGTCAGCCTAAAAATGAATGGCATTTCTATCAGAGTACCAAAGGGAATATTAACTGTTCCATAGTGATGGAGACCTAAGATACAGAGAAATTAAATGATACATCCCTAGTCTCGCACATGTACACAGACACGCACAGATAACTATGGACAGTTGCAATCACCAAGCCATGGATCAGTACGTTGGCCACTGGCAAGTCCTTATTTGTGTTTAGACTGCTGCTAACAGAGGTAAGCCAAAATACCAATTTCCATCAAGAAGTCTGTAGGAAGCCAGTGTTAATCTTGAGATAAACTGCTGTATTTTATCTCTAATTGCAAAGAAGGGTTTTTACACCATGTTGATCCAAAACTTCTCACCAGCAGAAGATACCTTGCACAGAGACTACATCTACATTACAGCCCAGCATGAGCCATCACCCCCCAGTAGTTTCTGTTTAGTTGATTATAATGACAGCAGCAGGAAATTCAGCTGGCAATCGTCATCTGAATTCTTATACAGGACCCTGCATGGGTTTGCTGAAGGCTGTAACGTGGCAATCACACTGTCGTCAGAGCTTGAGGTAACTAAGCACGATAGAAGGAAGCAAAAAGTAATTACTCATAAAACAAACCAGCAAGGACAGGGAACCCCAGTTGGCACCCCTGTTACATCTCCATATTCATCAGATAATTCCTCTTTTTTATTGTTAATTTTATTTCAGAGCTTTACAGCTCTCTAAGTGCACAATATTGAACATGTAATGGTTCATTTAATTTAGAATCAAATCTATAATTCACTGACATGTAACCAAGTCTCGGAACTACCATCCTGCAGCAAAGTCAATCTTTCCTTGCTGTCTGGTGTTTGAGAGCTACAAACCACAGGGAATCATCAGCCTTCTTGATTGTTATTCTTAATGGAAAAAGGAAGGACTTGAGAAGATACTGCTTACAGGAAAAGCAAACTCCATCTCTTTCCTTAAAATGTTGTGCCAGTGTCTGTCTTTAGCTTCTCAAAATTAATCTGCCTCTAAAAAGCAAAATTTTTTTAAAAAAGGACCTAAGGGTATTTCTCCATAGTCTGACCTCAACTTAGCGCTATGTTTAATAGGTGAAGCTCAATACAGAGCAGAAACAGCTCATTTTTTATGAAAATTTACCCTCTCTTCCCAGATGAAAGTACAGCGGGGCATACCTTTTGCAGCTGAGCCACATCAGGCTTTAACCCGAGACTTCTCTCGCTAGGGAAGTTTGCCTCTGGCTGTCTCCTTTGCTTTCCACCTGGTGCTGACTTGTTCTCTGTTCTTCCATCAACACAGCTCTTCATACTCCTCATTCTTCATCTGTGAAATTGTCTTAAAAAAACAGCGTTAAGAGGACATTAAGATTGTATAGTTAAGTGCTCCATGTGTAAGATATGCCCTGAGTTCGGTTTGCCTAACCAATCTTAATTCAGTCCCTTTCGACATATTAATTCTGAATAAGTAAAAACCACATTTCTCCTCCCCTACGGGATCTGATCTGAAGGGGGTCTTATGAGGAAAAGCATTCAGCAGCTTCACCGTGAACATCACCTCTAATTCTGCCTGTAATGAGAATATCATTGTTCTCCAAATAAAATGCCGTGGTATCTTTGTGAAGCATCGAATAAGAGCTACCGTTACTGCATAGACATACAGTGTTATTACTGTATCAGAGTATGTTTCTTTTTCTATCACCTATAACCCTCTATTCAATATTTCCCTGGATCTCCAGGGAGGGCCCCTTTTCAGGCAGAGACAGAGACTCTTCGCCAGCAGAGCAGCGCTAATTGGGAGATGACAAATGTTTGCTGTTGGACCTCTGAAGATGGTTGTGATCCTGGGTCCCAGCAGTCTTCTACGATGACCAATTTATTTAGGCTGACACAGATAATTAAATGCATGAGTAAAATCCTCCTCACTCAGCCTCTATTCTTTCCTCATGCGACTGCAGATCTCTGAACTTTTTTTGCATTGTGTTGTTTAAGGATTATCTATTTTCTTCACTTAGGAAGCACGAAGTTAAGACAACTGAATATTTGGTCTTTTCCAAAGATCACAAGGGAGATCTGTCCTTCAAAATACCAGTAGATATTCCCTAACAATGGTGGAAAATGCTCAGCCACATACAGGAGATGCTGCATAAGCAGATCAAAGGGTCAAAGTATTTGATCTGAAGAGGACAGACAGTGAGTCTATGCCCAATGTTTTGGGCAGATTAGCTCTCGCTTTGAGGAACACTGCCTGAACACCTGCCTGTAACATCAGGGAAGTAATCCCATGGTCATAAATCATAACCTCGTTGCTTCTCTATTTAGCAGTCCTCTTTCCACCCTAGGAACAGATGCTGCCTTAATTTTAAAGATGGTGAATTGAGAGGGAAATAACCTCAGTCCCAGCAAGCAGCTGTGAACATTGCTGGGGTGGCATCCTCGGGACTGTGTCCAGTCTGCACAGAGTCGTAGTCCGGAGCTGGAAGTATTTCCTCAGGGAAGAGGAGAAATATTCCACCCTCAGCCTCTCTCCAAAGCGCTAGTGAGCATAGCAGTGTGCCTATGGGGTTTGGGTACATCCTTCTGCCAAGAGCTACTCAAACCCTCGTTTCCTTACAAAGCACCACAGAAATTTTGCCCATTGATTTGCAGCAGACACTGAAGAAAGCGGCTGAGGGAAGCTGCCCACATCTACTGCCGACGCAATAGCCAGCTCATTGCTCTGCAAGATCCTTGTATCATGCTCCCCACCAACCATGTCCACACCAGGATCTTCCTCAGATATTACTAGGTGTACCTTAGATAATGAAGGTGCTTGAGAAGACCCTGTAAACAGTTTATAGGAAAAAGAAGGAGGGAACTCAGCCCTTCGAATAAAATAGCTACCTAAGGGAATAAAATTGTTTATTAATTTATTTTCGGTCGAACCTTTATACAAGCTTATGCACTTATTTTGCCACACAGAATCTTTTCAAGCATCATCAGTTCTCATTTAAGAGGAAACACGTTTCTGCTGGTGCTGGAAAGCCCCTCCCAGCTGCACCAAAGCATTCGCAAACCACAGCTGATCTTACACCACGCTCTCCACCCACATCCAGTACTTCTGCTAGTCATCAGCTCCTGATCATTTTCCGTTTCTGCTGCCGCTGTGTTCAGATTTCTTCTCCAGAGGTACCAGAGCATCCATGGATGGCAGGAGCCGGCCTGAGCTGAAGTGCTGTGGAGGCAGGGCTGGGGGACCAGCCTGGGTCCCCACAGACGCCGCGGGTGAATGGCAGCAGTGAGGGTTTGAGCTTCCCAGCCTGAAGGAGGCTCAGCTGAAAGTCCTGTGGGTCCCCTCACTGTGAGCACCCTGCAGACTCGCTCGCCTCGTAGTGACAAGCAAAAACTGATGCGAAAGCAGCACTCGAGTCCTCCGAGCTGCAGCCCTCCTTCTCCCTGTGAAAGTCACTGCCTAGTTCTTACCATCAGATGGACTTCAGTGTCCTGACACATCCCTTCCAGCAAAGAAAAACGCTTCGTATACAAAACCCCTGCACCAGCATTTTGAGAACATTTTTCCAATAAAATCAATCAAATAAAAATAGAGGGAAATTTCCAACTGATAAAACTGGCCCAGCCTGTCAGTGCTGCTGCCCTAAAACAATCAGTCATACCTGGAAGCTAAGCTCCCATGAAAGGCAATTGCATCTTCATGTTGGTAATGCTTTTTGTCATTGCAGTATGTCTTTAAGGTACCTCCGGCCCAAGTATGGCTAGTTTAACATAATCTCTTCTGATAGAAAATAGGAGTTTTAGCTGTAGTCAAAAAGGCTTGACAGTGTTGCTTTCATCCTTGTACCATCCGTGCTAAGGATATAAGCAGAAAAATATCACAAACAATACATCAGATGGCTTATATTGTCACAAATAATTCAAAAAAGACACTAGCGCTTTCTGATGACACCATCATTAAATCCAGCTACCCTGGAGCATGATTAGTGCCAACACAGACAAGACAACATTGAGGATAACAAAAATGAACTAGCAATATCTACTCTTTGAGTAATTCCGAGCCATCACTGATTATCTGGTGCATGATCAAGGAAGGAAACACGCAAAGCTAAGTTGATTTATGCTCCAAACGCAATACACCCTGCCAAATTCAGGCTACTGTGACTATGTTGTCCTCAGAACTGACTACAATGGCTCTACATCAAGGAAGAATTTGGATTAGCGTGTGTTGAGAAATTAGCGCTTGCCAAAAGGAAACAAGATAAAAACTGGGAAAGGCACTATTTTGATTTGTTTTGTGATGTGACGTTTTATAAGTTCCCTTGGAAACAGCTTGGTGTTTGACATCTGATGCTTTCTAAATACGTCGCGGTGTTTGTAGCATTTTGAGAGAAAACCTGTAATCATCACGACCTCTTTAATGCCCCACAATGAGATCTGACTGTAGCAATAAATCATAACTCATCCTATTCTAGTCTCATTGATTTTGGTGGAATAAGGGCTTTGCCCCAAGGAATAAAACCACGTGAATAGTTTGTTAGCTTCCCATCACCTCTTTCTCAATTCATTACTACTTTGCTTTCTCTTTTGGTCATGGAAGGTAATTCAGTAAATAATTCTGGTGAAGGATTCATGTTCTTCTTGTTATATGCGAGAAAACTATTTGCGTTTCATCTGCAAGGAGATTAACAGGGGTTAAATCTTAACCAAATACGTAGACAACATGATATTGGCTGTGTCTCCTGATCAGCTGAGTAATGTATAATTTTTGACTTTCAGGTGCAAATATTTCCAGCTGTGTCAAAAACTACTTGCTGGGAGGCTCGACGTGTATGTAGTGCTCCAGGGACATAGACCATGAAATGGCACAGCTTCTGCTCACATTAACTTTTCCTGGACACTCTTTAGTCTGACCTTGCCATCCAATGTCACAGCTCTGAACTCTCAAACATTTCGGGGAACTGTTGGGGAAATATCAGGGTACAATAACAGAATTTCACTTCCAAAATAATTTTCACAGTGACGAGGAGCGATGCAGCCGACTGAGCTTCAAAGTGATGGCTGTGCAATGAACTAACTTTAATTTCCTACACAATTTCTTTTTTCAGTTTACTGAACTTAATATTCTGGCACAGACAGATAGATTATTGGAAAATAGGCTCCGGCAACCAATGCGGGTGCTGAATGCATTTGATTAGGTTTCTATTTAAGGAGGGATATTCTTTGGGAAATTGAGTTTCACTCCTAATTAGAGACTGTGATACAAGCTTATCAGCTGAGGAGAGCTTTAGGTAACATTTCAACTAAACAGCTGCTAGTGGTACAATGACCCCTGATTTTAAAGGAATAATTGCTACATCCGGCTTAGACTTAAAAATGGGGAGAATCAGACTCACAGGGCACAGCAAAGGAAATCTCATTTTGGTTTTAATTGGGAAGCAATAAAGAGAAAACATCTTTTCCTGTGGCTGTCGGTGCGATCTCACCTGTGTCAGAAAGACTTCAAACATCAGCGTGAAGAAGCAGCAACAGCACCAATTCTGTGCAAAACTGCGTCTCCTGGATGGGGAAGGGGAAAGGAGGTACCTGGTGCTTCCCTCTCCCCCATTTCCTACAGCCTGCTACAAACCTTGTTCTGGGCTGGTTGAGATAAAAGCCATTGAATTCAAATGAAAACGAAGCTTTAAGAGGTGAGCATACTGCCTTTGCTTATCAGTTGTCACCCCAAATCTGCAGCATGGGAAAGTCTCCATCAGGGTGAAATCTCTCTATGATTCACCAGAGACTAAACTGACACGCAGAGTACCCTAAATGTATCCCTTTTAGCTCAGATGTTCAGCAGCAGGCGAGAGGTTAAGAGGAAGATTTTCCAAGCAGAGCAGATAATTTAGCAGTGGAACTTCTGTTGACATTAAATCCCAGACATTGCTTTGAAAATTTACCACCTAAGTGCTA
This sequence comes from Dromas ardeola, assembly GCA_013398915.1. Taxonomy (NCBI): domain Eukaryota; kingdom Metazoa; phylum Chordata; class Aves; order Charadriiformes; family Dromadidae; genus Dromas; species Dromas ardeola. The sequence goes on from VYZM01020333.1 coordinate 439,548, forward strand.
CCTTAAATTTATAATGCAGTAATGGTATTAAACAAGGAAGGGACATTAAGGCACTGGCTTAAATCTTGGATTGCCATAATGCTATTAAATAGGACGATAGCAAATCTAGCGCTTGGTCTTGATTAATTATGTGAGAGGGATATGCTGGACTGACCAGAACTGTCATAGGCAAATTGCTTCTTAAAAAGGTTATGCTCTTTTCTTTTCCTTCCTAAATACCTCTTAAATGCTCCATCAGCTCCATCTGAATGGAAAGAGGGTACATCTCTGCGGTCACCTGCAGGTGAGTATTCCTACAGGACAGTCTGCAGGCTTTCCTCTACTGCTGGCCATGCCAGGAAGGCAGGACCAATCTTCCTTATACCCACGGGTGTTGCCAAGCAAAAGGCATTCCATTTCCACCAACCAATGCTTTATATTCTTAAATTACGTCTATTTTGTAAGGTAAGGAGCAGACTCCCGCTCTGCTGGCTTTTGCAAGAGAGGATGAGGGTCAGGAGATGCCTTGCAGAACAGTCCCAAGCATCTGCTTTTCTTTTGTCTTTTGCTGGTGGCTCTCCAGCAGTAAATCCTTTTACTTTATGATGGAGAGATGAAGAGTATCAAAGGCAGAGATGAGAAACACTGGCATAAAGGAGCTCCCCAGGACCATGGGTAATTCTGCTTGTACCAGCCAGAAAGCTAGTGGTCAAGAGAGTAAGAATCAGTGGACCCGAGTGGCAACTTCACCTTGAGCGCATGGTGTCTCCTCTGTGGCTCAGCTGGTGTTGGATTTCTGCCTGCAGCGGAGCAAGAAACCTTCTGGAAGCCTGCTGAGCTTGTAGAAATTTGGTGTTCAAGAAAAGAAGCTGTGTTTGCCCATGTTGAGTAGTGCTGGTGTCTCTGTCCGCTGATGGAGGCTCTCAGGAGGTAATTTGACCCAAAGGAAGTTTGCTACCACCCCAGTTCCAAAGCTGACCAGAGAGGGCAGAGGCTGCTGGACCACAGGGATTATCCAAAGCTGTTTCTGTCACCTCTGGATCTTCCTAGATGTTGGAGATCTGGAAGGAGGAAGAAACCAGCCTCATGTTCAACCCACAATGCTAGAAAAGTGCATTTTTCTTTTTCTATTTTCATTCTTCCTTCCCTCCTTCAGTGAAGTTTGCTTGCAGAAGGATATCAATATTAGATGTTGTTTTCATAAAGTAGAGCAGAGCTGCTAAAATGTTTCGACTATTTAGAAAAAGTTGTGTTGTTTTTTTTTTCCCCGAGAAATGCAGTTAAGATTCATTTGAAGCTTTTGAGAAGATTAATGAACCGTGGCTATGCCTGTAGCTTTTTTACATTTGAAAACTTTTGTTGCTAATTAACTTCATTAATAGTACTTAGAGGCACATTGGCCAATATTTACCAAGTGCTGGCATTACTGCAAAGTGCCAGTGGACTCAGTGGCTCAGCAAATAGGTTACCTACAGAAAACCATCAGAGTTGAGCTCATCATGGTCAGATTGTTTCTCCTTTGCAAAAAAAAAAAAAANNNNAAAAAAAAAAAAACAAGCCTCATTGATGTTGTTTAAAAAACCACAAGGATGCTAAATGAATAGAAGGAACTTCCTAATCCTGCTGTGGCTGTTATTGATAGCTGCATTCCCACAATGAATTCGCAGTGTGCACAGAGAGCTCGCTGAAGGATCACAGCCTCGAGCTGAACACGGCTGCACGAGAGCAATCCTGGCTCTGCAGAGACGCCTCAGTGCTCCAGGGAAGATGCTGCAGAAACATCTGTTCCCGAACGAGCCCACAGACCCAGATATGCTTGGTGGCACCGAGGGACATCACTGGGGAGGCTGGCGCAGCTCTCGATGCCTGGCCTGTTTCGGTCTGCCTGGATGACTTCATCATCAGTGTGGCAAAATCTTTGGCATCCTGGCATCCACTTGATAGTCACTGAGTGCATCCTCTGCGCAGTGGGATGATCTTTTTTAATGAGATCACCCTAGAAAAAAAGATGGCTTCCTTGATCAGCTGAAGAGGGAGTTGTATCAGACTCATCTTTCTGTTACAGCGATGCCCTCTGCAAATGCGGAGAGGTTTCCTGGGCACAACTAGCTGAAGTCCAGCACGAAGTCCAGCTAATTGGACATCACTGCAGCAACTAATTGATCTCCTATAAAACTGAAGAACTGCATCATCATTACAAGAAAAGCAGCTGGAAGAATTCTCCCAAGGATTTTCACAAATTTCTCCCTATTCTTCTTTCTTTTCCTGTTTTTTTTTTTGGTAATCTTTTACCTCTTTCTTAACCTCTCTTATTTACAGTACATCCTTCAGGGGACACTGTTGAGCTATCCATGATAAATCTAAAATATATACATCTAGGTTGGTGTATATATATGAAAATAGATTAGTCTCTTTGACTTACGTTTCTCGTCAGTCTGTCCAGGTTAATGTGTTCTATAAAGGGACGACTTCCGAGCAGAAAAACGTTTAAACTACCTATTCTTTTTAATATCACAAGAGCATTTCTATTGGTATGATGGTTCTGAGATGCTTCTCTCTCCAGCCCTTTTGGCTTTTACTTCACTGACAGGATTTCACTATGTTCTGGAAGCTGCTGGGAAAAAATTTGCTGAAGTCCCCTGGGAGCAGAATCCTCTCCTTCGGGTCTTGCTGCAGCTCTTCTCTCTTTTTTGACATGAGAGTCCAAATCCCGAGGGATTGCTAAGCTGGTGAGGGCATCTAGAAAAGGAGGAACAGCTTAGCAGGCAATGGCTGCAGAAGCAAGGAAGTTTGTTAAAACTTTCTTATTTCCATGCTATTATCCACAACACCAGATCCTCTTAGGTCTCGTACAAAAAGGGATAGCTCGGGGATTCATCCCCTGGTATATTGCATTGTGGATGGATGAATTTCTCTGAAGCATTATGATTTTTCCTCTTTTATTGCCCATGAGGGTAGGATGTGGGAGAAAGCTAGAAAGACAGGGAAAAACATCCTTTTGGATGCCGTGGTTTTGGAGCATTGCTGAGGGTCCCTTGGTGCCCTGTGTGCTGATGTGGAGGAGTTCTGGCTCAGCCCCTCCATCTCACGTGTCTTTGGCAGACGATAATTTTCCTGTGCCATGCCGACATTGCCCGAGGTCCGTTAACATGCTGCTGCCTGTCACTGTAGTTGGGATCACGTTCCACTTCTGCATGAAAAGCACAATAGGCCTGTGCACAAATGGAGGGTTGGATCTCTGGAGAGCAATATTCCTCCAAGGTCTGCGTTGGGTATAAAACACCCTCTCTTCATTTTTCTTCTTGATTTTTTTATTCTAAAAAAAATGGAAGGGTTTCACTTTTTCCCCCTCCCCTCTCCCTCTGCATGTGAGACCTCACAGAAAAAAAAAATCTGGTACTTATTAATTAATAACTTAAAAGCCAGGATTCGTGCTGCTATTTCTTAGATGAGAAGGGAAAGATCAGTATTAACTATGGTTTTAAATAATCCAAGAGGTATGTGGAAGGAAGACAGGAACTTAGGAAGTGACAGTACTTTAATGTAATATATCAAAATGACTGAAGAAGAGTCCTTATGCAAAAACCAAAAGCAGGAAACACTTGAACTGCCATCTCTGGTCCCTGTTCTGCTTCTGCCTAGTTATCACCAGCCCAGCTCCCAGAAAGTGATTCTGCAACACTCCATACAAGGCACCTCGTTTCATTTTGTGTCACTGACTTAGTCCAGTTCTGCTGCTGACCCTGCTACGAGCAGGACTGGGCCATTGCTGTCAATATGAAATGAAAAAGAGAGGAGTTGCTGCAACTACAGGGGCTGGAAGAGTTGCTTGATGTAAACAGCAGCAAGACATTTGGCATACTCCTATGGCGTTTCCATCACTGGCCAACCTCTGCGGGCTGTGGACAGCTCTCAGGCTTTGGAATGGTTTAGCCATCTCTAAAGGGCTGTAGAGGTTTTATCCATTTCAGCTCTCTAAGCTTTTAGTGCCAAATCCTGGTCCCTTGTAAGTCCCCAACAAAATCGCCAGTGTTTTCAATGGGTGCAGGATCGGGTCCCTGGAGCACTTTAAGTAATCTAAAACCACCCTAAATCCTCGAAGCAGCTTAAGTGATAAGCTACTTGTTCCAGAGTTTTCAGCTCGCAGACCCAGCTTGTAAAATACTCTGGGCAGCTCATCGTGTACTTGTCTGTGAGCACACACAGATGCATCTGCTTTAAAACACAGAGGTAACGTGATGAGCCTCTGTTATCAAACTCTCAAAGTGTTTTACTTCCAGAGAAAGGGGGACTTTTGGTTATTTTTTAAACGTAGTAAATAATTTCCAGCAGCTATCAGATGAGGTGCTGTTCCCTGAGCTCAGGCAGGAGAGATGGTGCCAAAGGCTCTGTGTTCAGAGCCTGCTGGTGATGCCAGTTGCTGCTGTATTCCCAACCAGCCTTTGTGCCACCAGGGACACCAGAAGCTCCTGGTGTGCCCTGCTTTTGAATAACAACTGGAAAATAAAATAGCTAGGGAAATACTTCGCAAAAACCCTTCTGTAGAAAACTCCTGTTGTATCTTTGACCCTGTAAGGGATCCTGTCTCCCTCAAACCAAGTTACCTGGAAGTTTCCAAGTGAGAAATTGCCCTGCAAAGCTTCCCTGGCCTTTGCTGATAGCACTGGTGCAACAGATGAGGGAGGGAGACTTCCCCTTCCCTCCCAGTGCAGTTTCTTCTATGTCAGGATGAGGCCTCGCTGTAGGAGGCAGGTTGAGTGGTGACACTGCCATCACTGCCAACCAAGCGGCACCTGCGAGACAGGTATGCTTCTGTTACAACTAGGACTATATTTCCTGGGATTTCTTCATTACTGTCAATAGCACCAAGCCCTGAAGAAAAAGAACAGCAAAATCACAACTGCTTCAGTATCTTCCTAGCAGGACCTGAGTCTGTAGCGATGAGGTCCTCTATTTTCCATGGGAATGGTTGCACTTGCAACATCTCCTCTGTCTCGTGGGTTAGGAGGGAAATCAGGATCCCCTGGAGAGTCCTCACGGCTCATGGGGAGTCATCAAACCTTGTCATGAATGTTTATCTGACTAAGCATCCTCACTTCTGAACAGAGTTTGACTGAGTATATGGTGGAAGAACCAAATGTCACGGTGGCCAGTGGGAAGCGAGTACCTGTCAGTCCATGATCAGCAGTGGCATTTGTGGGTCAACACTTTTCACCTTGTGGGGAGAGGTGCTGCTTCTCCCAAACCTTAATTCAACATGACGTGACACCTCCATCTCTGTATCAGAGATTTTAAGGGAGCAGCAGCTTTTCCTGATTGTCCCCGAAACACGCAGAGAAGGAGGGAAAGAGCAACAGATGCTCGCTAGCAACAGTTAGAGACAAAGCCACAAACCTTTCTGAAAGCCGATGATAAACTTCAGTGCCCACAGGTTGAGAAAGGCGAGAATCAGAAATGCTGCCTTTTTCTCCGAGCCCCCAGAAAGAAAGGGGTCAGGCGCTGCAGGGACGAAAGCATATTTCAGTCTGCAGCACTTCCAGACACTGTGGAAGTCCTAGCAGATCACCAAGCGGCATTTGGGCACGATTGCTGCGAACAGATAAGCCTCTTTAAAGGGAAAGGGAGGGAGAGAAGCCAGACAAAAATTTCACTGCTTCCCCATCCTTTCATTTGCATGAGAGCACCTGTTTCACACTTGTCTTTTCATCTATTTTTTGCACATCTGCAAATCAAGGCAATTATGGCCAGGCCTAGCCAAGGGGATATTTTAGGGAACTTATTAAGCCTTGCTGAAATCACAGCAGTTTGCTACTTAAAGTATAATGGCAGAGACTGAGATGTTGTCTGAGGCTTTAGCCAAACTGTCTCCCTGGAGATGGATGTCTCCCTTCCCTGCAGGAGACTCAGTGTTCCCCCAGTAACGTGGGAAGCTCTGATGGTGCCCCGCTCACAGCTTAGCGGGCTCCAGGAGCAGATATGGACATACAAGGACTGTAGCTCTCCGTTGGCTATCACGGTATGAAACTGTGTCTGCTATACAGCACCATCTCAATATTTCTTCTCTATCTTCTAGCCCACGTCTCTTCCCCTGTTAGTCCAAGCTCCTTTCTTCCTCTGACTCCTAGTAATTTAGGGACATCAGAAATTTTCCTTGCAATTTTGCATACTCCTCTGCTGCCTCTTTCTCTTTCCTTCCCGCCGTGCTTATCATCACCCACCTTTCCTTGAGTTTTGCCCTCCTCTCTCTTCATTAGCCCTCCCCTTCTCAAAATCTCTCAGTTGTCTCTAGATAAGATCATGCACTGAGTTATGGCTGCAGCCCGGAGCCCAGGACACCTGGGTTTGATTCCTGCAAGTGTTTGTGAGTTTTTGTGACTCAGCCTCTTCCTGATACTCTTTCCCCATTTATAAGCTAAAACTGGAAAAAAAAAAAAAAAAGGGGGACCTTGTGTCCCTTTGATTCAAGGTACCATATAAGAGCAGAGTATGATTGCCATTAACCTCTTCTGTGAGGAGAAGTCGGACTGGTCAGATTTTCTGGTGGAGGCCACTGGCTGCACTTCTTGACTGCCACATTTGCCATTCTGTGAGATTTTACTGAATTTATTTTCCCTCCCAGGCTGTGGCATGCTTCACGCAGGAGCTGCAATCCGTGCAGTATTATTATTAGGCAATAAACAGTGCCAGTGGATGATTAAAGCCCAGGCAGAGCTGCCAGTATTGATTTTTTTAAGCTCTGTAAAGAATTGCATGGAGTTTTTTTAATGGGCATTACTAGGACAACCTAGGTCATCCATAGGGAATCTTCAAAATACGACTCTGCAAGAATGCAAACAGTGAAGCTTTTGATTTGCAGAGGCTCTTTCGGGGACCCGTGCCCTGGGTTGCCACGGCCAGCAGCACTGGTAGGGACAAGGCACTGGCTCCAGGGATATAGTTTCTGTAGTTTCCACCCTTACAATGAAAACAAAACTGGCGCCATGCTGGGAAGATCAGTGACGCCTGCAGAGGGGATGCAGTAACAGACTGTGCAGACACTGATGGATGTTGGTAATATTTTCTGCCCTTCTCCCTGGAGTTTCATGTGCTGAACGGCTTCTGGCAGAGCCCTTCCTCCTCTCCTGCCTGCTTTCCAGTCCCAGCACTCTCCTCCTTTCCTGCTTTCTCACTTTCTTCTTGCCCTCAAGTTAAACCATCCCCGTTGGCATGATGTTTACAGCCATCCACTTTCTCACTGTACATACATCCTATCTCTGCTTCTCATTAGTCCTTCAGGACAGACAACATCCACTTGACCTTCCTTAGCAGTTGAACCTACACTGGTGGACTTTACGCTGGAGCAGATGAGGAAAGCTCACACCATTCAAGCTTACAACCTTTCACAGGGTGATAACCTCCACCAAAAAAAACCTGATAACATGCAAGCTGTTTGAGTGGGGCCTCTTTAACCACCACTGTTATTTTCATAGCAGTTGTCCAAGCGGGGTGCCTCTTACCATCAGACTCTTGTCCCTAAAAGTTAATAAAAAAAAAAGGAAAAGAAAAAGACTTTGCATTCAGGTGTTCTCTGTTCAGATTAATTTACAGGTATTTTTGTGTGCAGAGAGATAAAGAAACATTGCAGAAAAATGCCTAAGGTATATATGGGAATTGGATCCCCAGTCCTTATTAAAAATCAGCAAAATTGGTGCCTAAGTGGTTCATGTCTTTGAAACGCTTTCCTTTTGATTTCAGGAGAAGGCAAAAATGAATGGCAGCTCCTGCATTGAAAGTTCTCGGTGAAGACAGAAGACATACAGCTTTCAAGACACCTTTGTGACTTAGGAACGTTCAACTTAAAGACTTAGAAACCAAATCCCATTTTAACAGTCATCTACACACCTCCAGGCCCAGCTTGGAAAAGTGCTCAGAAGGCGCCTCTGCACATGTAAACCTCTCAATCCTGCACAGCTTTTGGAATTGAAAATTTAATGCACTGGAAAGCAGTGATCCTCCGGGTGGTGGATGTAATCTCTTGGAGGCTGCCCTTTGCTCCGACAAATGGTAAAAAATAAAAATAAGCTTCTTTGCAGAACAAGATATCTGAAAACCAAGCCTAAAACCCAGACCACAAGCAATGCCGGTGAGAATTTGAGTTATGCATGTGTGGAGAGAGGAGCAGAAACACTGGACAACAGGAGCAACAGAAGCCTCTGCTGCCACACAAGAGCTCACCGGGGGAAGAAGAGGAGGGGCCTGAGTGACACATCTGTGACCGGAGACACTCTTAGTTCCCAGGGGTCACTCAAAAAGAAGCCTTTTGCAAAGTGGACTTAATTTAATAAATCTTGAAACAATCAAAAGAAAAAAAGTCACTGCCAGCTCTGTTGCTTTTAAATAAGAAGAAATACTAAATAGTTCTGTAGATTTCAATGGGCCAAGATTTAGCATCCTTTGTAGACCCATCTGCCTAAAGGCCTGTATCTTATCTGATCATTTCCATGGCAACGGCTCTGGGATTAGAAAAGGATGAATGTTTAGGAATAGTTGCTGGAATTTCATGGAAGATGATGAATTGAGGATTACTTCACTACCTACATGTTTCCATGGAAATGTACATTTACAAATTGCATAGAATTTAAAATGCCACACCATTATTAGAATAAACTTGTGCTGCTTTTCTAAAGAGCTCCAGGAAGAGAAGGTAGCACTCGCGCTTCACACCTCTCTGCCCCAGTGAGCTCATACACGGTGCAGAAGTAGAAACAGTTGTCAGGTCTTGGACCCTCACTAGACAACCTCCTAAATGAAACCCAGGTAGCGAAAAGGTTAAAAAAAATCAGTATACCTCACACCGAAAAGCCACTAATCAAAGGAATAAACCACCCTCTCAATATATGTATAAAGGAATTTGATTAATGGGTTTATGAAATACCACATCTGATTTGATGACTTGGAAGATCCCATTCAGTCTTGCAAACCTAACGTCATTTTTAAGACTATTTTCATCGCTTTAGTGAAATTCTACGTTTAAGCGTGAAACAAATCTACAGAGTCTTTTTCGTAAACTATCCATAAAATACTCCATGTTGCAGTAACCTGCTGTGCCCTACCTCAAGGGTTGAAGTAGGGCTTGAGACTAATTCTTAGCAAAGCCTTGGAAAATAGACAGTTCCCATCTTTGAAGCCTAGAGCAAAAGGGAGAGAAATAATCCCCACCCATACATAAACCATGAAAATTCAGAGGGGCAGATAAATAACCACTGGAAATTCTTCTATCACAGGCACACCTATTTTTCAGTAGGGCCCAAGGAAGAATCTTACTGTATAAAAGAACTGCAACTATCATAACAACATAAAATAGAATGACATAATAACTCAAAGAAGGATATTGTAGCTGAACTGTGAATTTCATCTAAGGGGCCCAGAGCACCTTTCAAACAAAAATGAAATCTTGCAGCATCTTGAGAAGGAAGTTTTTTTTACTGTCATTTTGTATATTGGGAAGCTGAGCCCGGAGAAGCTGCCCTGAGGGCCAGCAGCCTGGCTGAGGCTTGTGGATCCAGCCTGGCATTATGCAAAACTGACTGGTATTTTCTGGTTGTAAGTCTCCAATAAGGGATGGATGTAGTGATGTATGTGATAGTCATGCAGATGTAAGGATCTCCTTGGGGGAGAAGTGAAGGTGTCCTCGAAGGAGCTGTGTGACTGAGATGGCTCCAAAACAAATTCATCAGTACTGACAGTCCCATCAATGCTGAGTCTGCATTTAGACTGACATCCTCACTCCCTAAAACTGGGCAATCTACGCCAGGGCGAGGTCTTTCTAAGCGAGGCCAACTTCTGTTCATCCCGCTACCACCTTGTACTCTTCATTATTCTTCATGGCCCTTTACAGATCCCAGGCTTGCTGCAAGTACACCATGATGATGCCAGTAGGCTGTGCTGGCTGTCTCAGCTACCTGGAAATGGGACAGAAGGAGAGGACAGGTTTCCCCGTGGAAGGCAGAAGAGGCACATGGGCTCACACCCTCTGCACAGACATGCCCACACTGCATTTTTGGCATTCAGAACCAGTCAAAACCCAAAGACATGGCTCCAAGGACACATTGCTCACTTGACCTTCCCATGACAGGGTGAAGCATTCGGTGGTGGCCCAGGTGTGAAGTTAGTCATCTTCTTGGAAGCTGTCATGGTGTGGATCTTGGTCCTCCTTTGCAATGGGGAGGAAGAATCATCCTTGCTAACGCAGCATCTTTCCAAAGGAGAGCATCCTTCCAAACCCACCGGTGTGTGGAGGGAGCCCCCTTGTCCCTGGGTTTAGTGACATATTTGGGTACTGGCGGGTGGCCTGGCTCATGGCGTGCTTGCTGAGGAGGGAAGAAGGCAGCTGGTGCTGCCTGGGTGGGGAACTGGCTCCGAAAGTCACACGTTGTCACACCGCTCAGTCTGCCAGCGGATGATGGCGCTCGCCCAGCCCCAACCTCCGAAGCACAAAACTTCCCAACAAGCCAGGGCAAAGGAGCTGGCAGCAAAGTAATAAACAAGAACTAAAGATTTTTGTGCTACTTGTGATCTCCTTAGAGGCGTCCAGGCATCCGTCCCTTGTTATTTCTAAGTCAACCACCCTTGTCCCATGTCAAGATTCTGGGTGCTGAGCACCCCGCTCTCCATCCCACACCTCCTTGAGGCCCACCGGCTGTACACGCAGCAGCACTGGGCCAGAGGCCTGCACTTGCACCCTCCTCCAACCTTACCCATTAATTCTCTCAAATTAACACAGCTGATTAATTAGCCAGATTGCATTACGCCCTGTGACATGATTTACAACAACTTTTTTTTTTTTTATGCTCTCCCCATCTCTTTTTACTTTTTTTACTTTCTTAAACAACCTCTGTTTTCATTTTACTTGAATATTATTATTTTTTTTATATCCAATAAATGACTTCTGGGCTTTGCCTCTCTGGGAGAAAGGGAGGGGGCGCAGATCCCCCCGGTCTGCCTGGAAGCCCTGCTCCCCCCCAGGTCGACCTCCTGCAGACTTTCTCACAAGCAATTAGGAAATACCTGGAGCAGTCAGAGCTGCAAGAAGCAGGCAGCAAGGAGGCATAGCATCTTCCTAACAGTCAGAAAAATCAGAAGTGAATCAGCTGTTTGGAAAACCTCCACCCTTTCCTCCGAGATAAGCTCCATTGCTGGACATAAAACCAGAGACAATGAAGGAAAACAGTCTGGATGGGGTGGGGTTTCCGCCTCTTTCCCTCCTCCCCGGGGCTCTGACCTTTGGGAACAGCATTTCCAAAGGTTATGAGCCCCTGGCTGGCTCCACTGCCCCACTTCCCTGGGCTCAGAAAATACCCACGGTGCAGCAGAGAGCATGTTATCCTGGAGCCCAGCCAGCCAGCCACCAGCACACGGAGCATCCAAATGCCACCACCTCCTTCAATGCGACTGCACACGCTTGGTCAGAGGACCTTGTGCAAGACTTCCTGGTGTCCAGGGGGAGGGAAGTCGCTGCAGTGATGTGGTTTTGGAAATGGGTGGCTGCCCAGCACTTTATCATCTTCTGCCTGGGGCAAATGGGAGCGAGCACTCGGACAAGTTATTTGCAACTCTGAGTTGCCAGCTCTATTTTTGGCTGCTGCAAGCTGGAGCAAGTGCCACAGGAAAAAAAAAAACAAAACAAACCAACGACAAAAAAACAAAACCAAGAGACTCATTAAATCTCAAGCAATGAGATTCTTCTGGTTTTCTTAGCATTTTGTTGACAGTTTTTAGCTGCTGAAGTTTAAATATTGCAGGGCAATAAAAAGGCTATTTTGGAAGATGGTGGGGGGCCAGCCAACAGCTTGAGTAGCCTTTTCTTCCAGTTCTGCACAGATAAAATGCTTGTAGCTTTCCACACAAGAAGAAACAAATGGATTTCAATTACCAAAAGCATTGGCTTTGAAATCAGTGAAACCAAAGTGGGAGGAAGGCAGCCTTAGGGGCAAGGGTGTGTTTCTTAAGAGCGGGGGTTTGGGACCAACCTGAACCCAACCGCGACATATGCCAAGGATTTCTTGCAATCTTCATCTCAGCATCTCAGTGTGCCGCGCTGTGTCGCTTGTAGCGGAGGGAGAGTCTCCGTTTTGCGCCTGCCTTCTGTGGTGCAGCAGGATGCGCTTTGCAGGACCATCTCTTCCTACAAGACTAGCACAATGAGAGGTGACCTGTGTCCTGCACACCATGAGACAGTCAATCCTCCCTCGCTTACATGCAGGAAAATAAGCAAACCTCTTTTGAAGCATTTTTCTGTGAGTTGCTTTCTGCAGAAAAGAGCTGGGAAGAAAATATATATTCTCACATGAAGTGAAAGCGATCAAATACCTCTAAGATGTTTAACCTTGGGAGATGAAGAAGATCCCTAGTTGTTGTCACCTTCCCTAAATCGTTATCAGAGCAATTATATGTGATTTAGTAGTTTGCTCTGTTGCAACGCAATTTTCTGCGTTGTCTGACGTGATAAATGGAATTGCAGGCCTGGCCCCCATATGACTTCCTTGAATCTGCTACGTGGGACAGGTGAGAAATATTACAGCAGGGTAAAGCAAGCACTGGGTGATACATGGGAATGAGCTGGTTCCTGCAGGTTTCTCTACGTGTCCTTAACAGTCAGCAAATTATCAAGGGGGAGAGAAGTTACCCGGAGTTAAACAGGGAAAACCGCCCCTGCCATCCTTGAATGGGTGTGATCAGGGCACTGACTGTGTGGTCCTGCATTTCTGAGAGGTTTCGGACAGTGATGACTCTGCCTGGCAGTTCCCATCGCAGGCAATGTGTGGGAGATGAGTGCTGATCCCACTGTGGGAGGGAGCCCCTCTCCCTCCTGTGAGCACTGCTCTGGAGAGTGATTTGTGATATGCACAAAAAGGGGGTTTTATGGGCCTGATTTTCAGAGGCCAGGAATGTTTGGTTTGGGTTTTTTTTCCAGTTCTTAGCAATCTAGGATTTAAAAGTAATTACCAAGTTCTGCATTTGTCCCTTTGGAGTCCTCAGGACACATTTGCAAGCTTTCCTCCGCATCCACAGTTCAAAACATACTTTCCTTTCCTGAATTTTTTAAGGAGATGGCATTTTTTGCATATCATATGACTCCAGGAGCTGGATCGCACTAAGTATCTCAATGCTCAGGATAAAACCGCTGCAGATTTCCAGCTCTTGTAACCTCAACCCTAGAGAAGGTCCTCACTGTTGACTGGAGACCAAACCGGAGATCTACCAATGCAGGGCAAGGCAGGGTTTGGTTTTGGAGAAAGACAAGGAGGCATTTGACATGAAAGAACAACAACCTTAAGACTTACAACTGCAATTTTTCTTCTTTTCAAACACAGACCTTGTACATCCCACTGCAGGTTTCCTATACTAGTAGCACTCCTACAGATTTTTGCATTACTACTGCAAAACACTCACACCGCCACAGGCAGGACGCTACAGCGTGTTGTATCTTGAGGTCCTTTCCATCCATGCAGAGAGTCTTTTACATTTAGACAGTGACTTTTTGTCCCTACAAGAAAACATGTGACTATATGAGATCAGGGATACACAGGCTGCTCCAGTCCAGGGGCTGCACAGAATGACCCGGCTCACTAATGAAGTATGAAATCAGCTTATAACTAACTCATAAGTGGAAAGTCCCTGTTCGGCTTCTGGGGAGAGGAACAGAAGCAAGAGAAGACGTGGAGTTCAACACAACTCCCAGTAAAGCTAAAACACACAGTAGTTTGCTCTGCAGTGCTAGACGCAAACTGAAGAAACGAAATGCAGTGATAAGGGCTTCCACTGAAGTGAATGGCAAAGCTCCTGGTGACATTAGCAATGCTGGATTAAAACCTCAAGTCTCGCTTTCCCCCCCTCCCCCCTTCCTTTCTGTATGCTTCCAAAATAGCTATAGGAAGTAGAAGAAACATGACTCAAAAACGGACTTTTCCTCTTACAGCCCAGCTTCCTTCCTTGAACAGTTCGAGAAATCTCAGCTACACATATCTATGAGCAGGAGCTTTATTTGAAGTTCTCCTATTGTTAGGAAAACCCCATCAAAAAGCCCATGGTCTCTACAACAGACATCCTGGGTCAGGCAGGTCACGGAGTACAGGATCTCGATGCTTTAGGATGCTATTTTATCCAAGAAAGCAGGATGTGAGGTTTACCCTGGCCCCTTATTCTTAAACAAGAGGCAAGGACTTCATGGTTTGGTCCCTGCAAGACTATGTTCTGGCACAGGAGCCAAGTTTAGCCTTATAACCTAGCACAGACAGAACATCTTCCACTCACATGACTTGTGTCGAGCGAGTTGGGCTAGATGATATCTAGAGGTCCCTTCCACCTCTGAAACTCTGTGAAATTCCATGAAATTATTTGGGTTGCCAGACAGGATAGCTTGATCTTTGCTGAGTGTGTAGGCCCCATGGAAGCACAGCTGGACTCCATGTGAAGCACAAGGGTGCAGGAGCCACACAGGGCTGATGTTCACAGCTGGGGATCAATATCATGCCCAGGGTACGTAACAGCTTCAGACAGCTCCACGTAAGGAAAGACCAAAGGTAGGATTTTGCAACAGAACTTGAAATTTCAAGGTTGCACCAGTTCAAGGGTGACCTTGAAAATGGACCTGTTTTGGAGTGGATTCTTTTTTTGGCAGGAAAGTTTATTTAAACCATTTCTGAATCATTACTAAAATGTTTTCCATTAGCAAAGATGACATTTTTGTACAGAAAAACCCAGATTTTGGCAAGCCAGAAACTTTGGGAGAAATGTTGAAAGCCCTTAAACAGTGTCTTAATAGCGCTCAGAGGAAGACACGGATAGCGTTTCAGCAGGCGTGCAAGATTCTAACAGTGATTATAAGGGTTTCTCATTCCCCTTCCAGGCAACTAGCTCTTTTCTCTCTTTATTACTTTTGGTGCCAATTCATCCTCCCAGTCAGGCCAGAAGGCATGCCACAGGGGAGCTGGGGCTGCTCTGGAGGAACAGGCAGCTGGGGGCAGCGGCTGACTCACATCTCTGCACTGGGAGTCCCCAAACTTCACATCTTCCGAGACTGAGCAAATGTTAATTTCCGCAGGCAGGTTAAATTCTCCATAAGTTAAAAAGACAAGGAATATACTGTTTCAAGGGCTCTAATCCACCCGGAAGCATGAGACTAAGGAGAATTACACCAGTCAAAGAGTGCCGTTTCACATTCTGCAAGGTAATACTGGTCCTTTTCTCATCTGATCTCCATTCTTCTGGGCTTCTCAACCCTCCCAAATGGCAATAGGCACCAAATCTTTAATTATGTTACACTTACAAATGCATATAAGCTGCCAACTGAATTTATCCTTGAAAGCCAGGTAAGAAAACCTCCCTGAAAAGGTGGAGAAATCAAGAAATCCTCACATTGCCGAAATCACAGCTCTCACTCCAGCCTACTAGGTTATGTGTCCCTCTACTCAAGATCATAGTCAAGCATAAGGATGCTGTAAACAAAATATCACATTGTTCAAGTTTAAAAAGCCTCTTGAGGCCATTACCAGCCAGCAACGGTCATGACAAGCTCTGAGGAAAGCTGGATCATCATAAAACATGCCCAAAAGATTCAATAAAAGGCTTAGCAAAGGACACCAGAGAGAGAACCCCAAGTCCTGCTTTTCCAAATCTGAGGAGTCTCTAGGAGGATCTGCAGTGATGTTATTACTCAGAACAATCCTGAATTCTGGTAATTACTGTGTCTTGTGATTTATAGGGTCTCTCTCAGGCTGTGAGAGGGCAAAGTCACTTTGGATTGATAATGTTCAGGTGCTGGTTCCTCTTGGAGGTGCCATCTGTCTGTCAGGGGAGCTGGGTGCAGCTGATACACTTACCCTGCAGTCACCCACTTCCAAGAGCATCGGGTGCAGGCATTTGATGGATGCGCACAGGTAGCTGCATTGCCATGCAGCTTGCGGGATGCTCAATGTCCCAGGGGCACATACACTCCACGTCACTTTGAAAACTGATTAGAACAGATGCTGTGCAGTGCCAAGTCTCCAGAGGCTCCTCGTGCCACTCTCACTCTCTTTTGAAATAACATCTCTGCCTCTTTTTGTGTCCCTCAGTAGAAGCAGGCTTGGAAATAAAGTCATATCTAGCCCTGTAGTGGTTTCCTTCCGTCAAGTGCCCTACCGCACACCTTCTCTGCACATCCCAGACAGGATACCAGCCGTAAGAACACAAACTTTGCCAGGGTCTTTGGTCCCTGCTGGCCTGGAGAGTTTGGATGCTGTGAGTAATCACTAAACACACAGACTAAAGGAACAAAAAACTTTCAGGAAGACCAGGGCTGCAATCAACTCTGAAATGTATTTGTAGTATCAAGGATATAGCGTACTGGGAAGTCAGGGAAATGTGGAGGGATCACAGCAATGCATCTGCTAGTCCTTCCCTAGGTCTGTATCAGGAGAAGGGGGTTACTTTTGGCTTTCTATTCCCTGCAGTGGATCAGTTCTCCCTGCTGTGGAGCAGAAGCATACAGCCAGAAACAACACCTCAGGGGCTCTGAGAACACCTCCAAGTTCATAAGAGTTAAAAAAAAAAGCTTTGGGACAAAAATACAGCATTGTAGCATTGCTGAGGTACTGAACAGGCAAACCTGGGAAGAGCAGGGAAGTGGTACTTGTCCTCTTTGCATTAGTTTTAATGACTATTTTTCCTTCCTGGAAATACATTGCAAAACAAAACAAAAAAAAGAACAAACCAACCGTTCTCCCAGCTGAGGTGCCAGTCCTCAATCCTGTTATTTGGAACTAGTTTGGCTTCATTTTTATAAGATTTGATGAACTGTGTCTGGAGCTTTGGAAAAAAAAAATAACTATTTATTCTGAACAATCATTTGTTTCCAATTTTTCAGTTCACAGCATTTTCTTTGCCACCTGGAACACCCTCTCTTCTGTTTGGGTGTTGCACTGGTGTCATGCTGAAGAAACCTAGGCAGGGATGGCAAAGGACAGTTATCCCAGCTTTCCACAGCTAGGCAAATCTAATGTTGATTATAGTATTTTCTATCTGTACAATAGTTCACTTTTGCATGATATCGTTGTATCTCCTTGTAATGCTGTAGAGAGGGCTTAAAACTGTTATTCTTCCCTCTGGGTGGATAGAGAAACTGAGTCATGCAAAATAATCACTATTTAGCTCTGTATTCAGCAAGGCAGTTAACAAGAAGCTTAAGCCATTCTCTGTTTCATAAAGCATTTAAGCATGTCCTATATGGGATAAGCCATCAAGTTGTCAGTTGAAGAGTGTTATTTTCCAAAGCACTGAGCACTCGGGAGCTCCAGTTGAAATAAAGTGTGGCCTTTAAGACAAATGTCATCCTTTTATTTCCAGCCTTGAATTTCCACTTTAGTGAAGTAAATGGGTGAAAACATGATAAGCTTAGTGAGCTTTTTTTCTGTTCCAATGTTGAGGATCAAGGGGGACCACCACCCAAATTGGGGCCAAGAAAATCTGAAATGAAGCTGTAGAAAGTATGCTGCCTCTGTGAGCACAAAGGGCTTTTTCTGATCTGAGTGGCAGCGTGAACTTGTAGATAAACAAGAAAGAGAGGCAAAACTCCCCTTTATCAAGCTTTAGACCTGGAAAGTTCACTCCAGCCTTCCCTCTCCTTGTGCTACCAAGTCTAGCAGAGGCTATTTCAGAAGTTACCTCTTTCAGCATCCTTGTATTCCCTTAATGAGCACACCACAGGGTGATGAAGCTGTATAGAGTAATAACATTTTCTCCAAGCTGATGCCTCTCCAACTAAGTACAGCCTATTCCCTCTTCAAAATGCCAGGTGGGTAAAATACCCCCACAATTATATTTGTCACTATCAAACAAGACAGTGTTTGCACACTTGGGAATAAAGTGGAGACAATTAACTTTTCATACTCTAGAAAAGGATGTTCCACAGCCACCTGATTGCTTTATCTTCATTATTTTTAGTTGCAGAATTATGTAAATAGCAATTTAGAGAGCCCAGAGGATTCTGAAGATTCACCTTAATGATTTGAAATTGTTTAATTGAGCTGTAAACTGGCCCCTGCAGGGAGCTGAGCACGGGTACAAGTATATACTTCATGTCCCTACCAAAAATTGCTAATTGTTAGCTTTTGTGTAAGCAGCAGCTTCTAACCTCTCCCAGCAACACAGCACCGCTGAGTATGAGAACTACACTAAATTTCCGCTAGGGAATGCACTGCAGTGCCCATAGCTTACACTGGACATACAGGTATTCACAGGTAGGAGAACCCAACCACAGCATACCCACCACGAACAGACCTCGAGGACAGCACGTGGGGAAAAAGTGCCAATAGCAGGGAGAAAGGAAGAGGTTTAACTCAGTTATTTCACAAAATCCCTTGTATAAAAAGGTACACGTGGCTACCTAGGAAAGTGGGAAGTGCAGAAGCACGTCAAATCTACCAGTTTCTGGCGGAGATTTATCCAGTATTTTGGAGATGTGCTCCACGAAGCATACTCTGACAAATTCAATTCAAAGCACATCTGGATAGATGTTTCTTAGATGCTGGCTCAACAGCTCTATAAACAAAGAAATCTTTACGTTCCCCACAGAAGCAGCGAGGGTCTCAAGCCACAGTCAAAAGTGGGACAGGTCTTGCATCTGAGCTGAGGGTCCAGCTACACTCCAAAACCTTCCTCTCTCCTTCCCAGAGTGAGTAAATGGGGCAAGGAGATAAATCACTGCAAAAGGGCAGCAGGTGTCTGGAGGAAAAAAGGCCAGAGAACCTGAGATTATTTCTGCAGCAAGACTAACTGGCTTGACAAATGAAACATAATGGAAAGTGCCGACTCTGCTCCGCTCTCCATCCGCCTCTCCTCTGGTCATTTCATTTGCCCTTCTTCCTCTCAACAAAATAAAATGAAATGCATATTTTACTGTAAGCTTCTTTACAGTGCAGGCTGCAAGAGGCTGGAGGACTTCCCTAGGGGGAATGAGCTAACCAGTGATTGCTTCATCCTTTAATTCCAAAGGCCAGGGACTTTCATTTTCAATTTCCTTTTATCCAGGGTTTTTCATTATGCTCAGGTTGCTCCTCCACACCCTTTATTGAGTGACAAGTGTGTGCTGGAAGGTGACAGACAGACAGCATGTGTGGGGCCCGTACCAGAAAAACATCTCAAAGCCTGCTTTGCAAATTGAAAGATCTTGATGAGTTTCTGCATTGTCTGATAAGGTTTGTCTCTGTGTTGAGCTATATAGCTGGGCATCTCACTGTCAAATGTCATTAAAAATATCAATCAAAAGCACCAAGGGTACCAAGAGATCAGAGGAGTGGTTATCAACACCTTGTAACCGGTTTTTATTCAGCAGAAAACAGGTCTGGCAGTTATCTGGCTGCTAGTTTTTAATGGGACTTTATGACCCCTTACTTCCATCACTTGGTTAGACAGGACAAGGCAAGGGGAGCATATCATAGAGATACAGGATTGGGTCCTTGACTATCTGCCTCTCTGCAGAACATTTTTCCTTTCAAGCCATCCATCTTTGCAAAATGTACATTATCTGAAAGTATACATTACGTTAGTTCCCATTACAGCCTGGCTAAGACACCTCAAACCTTCACAACAGGCAATTACAGCACACCCTGCCCAGAGGGGACTTCCTTCCTTCCTTCCCCTAGGAAGTAACTTTATCATTTACATAAAAGGAGAACCATAACAATTAAATATCATCCAATGCACCTATCCTTATATTCATTAATGGCCAGGCAGGCCAAGTCTGGTTACATTGTGTTTGACTCAAAGACAACCAGAAAATTTCACTCTAAATCCCTGTGACAGATTGCTGGCTCCGAGTCAAAGCGTTGACAGAAGACTATCATCCACTGCAATGCTGTAAGATGTCACACACGTATGTGCCATCACCTTCCTCTGTCAGTCCTGATCGGCAACAAGTTCCTATATCAAGTGGGTTAACCATCAGTTAAACTCACATTTAGAGATTACTTTCCCCCCACCTCAATATCTCAGAGACCTTTGTAATTTATTCCATTTAAGAGAAGGATTCTCAGGGATATTTTGAAGTGACACGACAGAGTATTAGAAACCCTTGACTGTCAGACAGTACTCTGCTGACACACGTATCCATCACCCCTGGGGAAGAACCACTTGAGAACCAGCACTCGAGACAGTACTGGTTTGAATGGACCAGGTAGTTCAATCCTTCATAGCAATTATGCATTATATATAAACATATGTACATTAATATATATGCATTTATATATACATACAATTAAAGTATAATTGTACAGAGATTATTGCATTTCTCTGTTGGCTTGAGTTAGCCAGAGGTCAGCATCATGTCCTGTTTGTAGAAACTCACAAGCTTGGCATAAATACACAGAGGGGAATTCTTAGTCATCTTCCTCCATAATTAATTCTCAAAAATATTATGTTGCATGGTCATCATGCAATTATTTGTAAAAGAGGAAGGTGTAATCACATTACATTTCCATGAATGGAAGATACATTACATCTATTATTTTACATTTAAACAATAATTGAATATGTGAAGAACTAATTACTGTGATATATTGAAAACATTTGCAGCCCAAAACTTGGAATCCTTTTTGTCTTAATTCAGAAAAACTCAGACTACCCCTACGCGTGAGGTGTTTTTAGTTCCTTTTGTTTCCCACTTTAAAGCTTATCTTGGCCCATTGCGAATTTTAAGGATATGGCAATTTAGGGAAGTCCAGAAGACTTTGCCTCAGATTTTCAAGCCTTTAAATATTTCAGTCAGAATATCAAAAAGCCAGTGAAAACCTTGAGCTTTTTTCAACCATCACTAACACACATTTCAGCCTAATGCCCAGTGCTAGTTGAAGAGAGATTAAGCACCAAGGGCAAAGGAAAGACACCATCAAATGAATATGTAGAAGTGTGTGCTGCCTTCCAGCTCTGCTATCCCTCCTCTCCCATGGTTCTGGACCTGTTAGATAGAGCTGAAGAGCCAAACTTAGCCTCAGCCCACCTGGCTCAGCCTGGATTAATGCCACAGTCAAGCCAGGAACATTTTTCCTTCCAGGTTTCTTTGATGACAGTGAAAACCCTGTGCAAACAGGGAGAGCAGAAGTGAAGCTGTTCAGTGGCCAAGCTCTTTGCATTCACTTTCACCTCTCAATTACAAGGATCACATCCAGGAGCCAAGCAGCAAGAAAAACAAAAGCAGCCAGTGAAATCCTGCCATAAGTTTTCAGACTATAAATCCTAAACAAGTCAATAGATTTATACCAGTATAATCCCTTTGTGACTGATCAGAACAGGAACAAAAGGCTGAGATCTTCATTACATCACTAAATCAGAAACATGTCAGGTGCTCATCAAAAATGATACCTAACATTTGCGTAGCGCAGGATCTACACTACTTTGCAGTGAGCCCAGGTGGTCACAAGCTCTGTGGCATCCCCAGAGTCCCCCCTGCCTGCACTGGCCTCAGCCTGCTGGGGCCGAGGTCACTGGCAAGCCTAACAGGGAAAGCCTTTAAATGAAATTATACCAGTTTCACTAAGTGAGGGAAAAGAAAATGGCCAAAGTCTTTGTGCAGCCATGCCCTGCCTCACCTGAGCAAACCTTTCAGGTTTTAGCACCGTTTCCTAATCCGCTATTGAGCTGCTGACCCAGCAGAAGGCAAGGTACGCTGCAGTGGGAGAGCACTGCCCAAAGAGTATTAGCATTAAGTACAGCAGGGACTGCAGTCACCAAGATCCTCACTCATCACAGAGCAGTGGAGTGTAACTGCTAATTCCTCAAGGTTTTGTGGCTGCACATTTGCCCTGATTTCTTCTAATAGAGGGCAGGGCAGCTGCATTTCGGGGAGCGATAAGCTGAGAATTAATGAGGGATATTCCATTTTTTTCCATCTCAGATCAAATCCTTGATCATTCTAGCTTAAGAACAAAACTGGCTCACTGATGTAGACTCCTGATATTTTTGGTCAAACACCCATAATGCACCATTTTGCAGTGTTTACACAGAAGCAGGCCTGCATGGCAAGGCAGTTCCCTGAAGCATAAGATTTGATTAACCTCGTTAGCATGCCTTGCAGAGCTGCAAATGTTGTTAGACATCATGGAATTATCCAGCCCTATTCAAAACCCAACTGGAGTATTTGGCCTGCTGACCTTCCCCAGCAACAAATTCCACAAGTAAAATTAACCACCGATTTCCACAGCCTGGAGTGGTTCAGTCCCTGATGGCAGCCAACAACATCTCTTTGAGGTTCATCTATGGCAGCTCAGAGTTTCTTCTGCCATTTTACCTTTCCCCACTCAGTCTGTAGACATGTCCTCGCTTCAGTCCTCAAAAGCTGAGTCAGTCCAGGTCACCTTTAAAATTATTAAAGACAATAAGCAGCAGCAGTGTATCCACCTTTAAAGTGATCTGCAAACTGCAAGTGCTTAAAAGCTAAAGACTGAAGAATTAAAAGCATTATTCTCTTAAGCTTCTTGAAGTTATACAGCATTATTGTGGCTGAAGATGTGCAGAAACTGTAGAAGAATTTATGTGCACTGACATCCAGGGAAGTACATTGCTATGTACCAGTTAAGTCAATGCACATATGACTACTTGTATTACTAGAGTACCTGGTCCATTATCATTGGAGGTGTTCAAGGCCAGACTGGACAGGACTTTGAGTAACCTGGTCTAGTGGAAGGTGTCCCTGCCCATAGCAGAGTGGTTGGACTAGGTGATTTTTATGAGACTCTCACCAATAAGACTCAGTCTATTGCTTTGCTTCTTGAGGAACCAGTAACAGAGAGTAGCCTTTGTGGATGAGTCTACAGTTCTTCTAGTCTAGGTCAAGCCTTAGGTAGGTTCCTCAAGATGCAAAACAACAGACCTTGCCTGATAGTGGAAAAGTTTTTATTTGAAGAGCAACACTAGAAGTATTAGAAAAACATAGTAGTTTGGCTGTAGGTTTGCAAGAGTGAAGAACATGTACATCTGGATGGTTCCAAGTTACTTGGAGACAGTTTCTCCCTGTCTTGCTGATCTTTACTCCATAAACCTCCCCACTGATTTGCACTGGATGCTCCTTTGTTTGTCTTGGGAGCCGCCTGTTGCTTTCCCTACCTCACAACAATAAGCATTCAAAGCCCTTCTGTTGGAGGCACACACCAAATCAATTACAGTAACATCCTTCTTAATCAAGGTTAATTTCGGTGGGTAACATTTTTCTCTGTTGGAATATTGTCAGATGTTTTTAGATCTCCAATTTTATATAAATTTAGCCTCCGAATTCTCAAGGAGAGAGTTGCTAAGGTAACCAGAGCCAGCCATATTGCTGTATCTTCTCCCCATGGAGCTTCATTAGGGCCAATCAGTCATTTCCAGGGTAATAGAATATGTCGCTTTCAGAGATAAGGATACATCTTTTTATAGTGACAGAACATTTTTATTAACACGTTAACCCCTTGCCCTCTTAAGAGTCAGGCACTGGCCCTTTCCTTAGAATTAAGAATACTCAAGAAATGCAATTTAGGCAGACTAATTGCTGGCAGTTGAACACCTAAGGCCAGATCAGAGGAAGTCAGCATGCCCAGAGCATGTTGTCTTGTGATAGCAAGACCAGGGGTGTTTGTGGGCAAGGATCATTTTCTGCTGGCAGGGAGACAAATCAACTTTATATCCCAGTAGCCAGGCACAAAGCCTGCTTCTGAAATAGATCTGACCTGCATGAAACAAGGAGTTGGGTATAAATTTTTTGTTCCAGTCTAGACATACAGACTAGCTGCTATGTGTGATCTCATATCTGAGCATCATTGTCTTTCAGATCTAAGAGCTAGTTCACACCTGTTCATAGCATTTATTAGCAGCTACTTTAGAAGACTACTTGGAACAAACTGCTGGTATCAGACTGATTCCTACATATTGAGACTTTAAACTCTTCACCAGAACCTAGAAACCTCCTAATTTCAGCTAGCTGAAGGCTGCTTAACTGAAAAAAAAATGCAACTTCTTTGGTCAAAAGGACCTCTCCTGTTGTCCTAATTGTCACTACACCGTTCTTTAACTATGAAAGCTAATTTCAGAACACATGTTGTTTTCCAAAATTCATCTTCTCCAAGACTTTCCAGCCAGTCCTCAGAAAACCCCCCTCTGAAGCTATCAGCTTCAGAAGAACAGCTGATGTTTGAGCGAGCCATGCTTGCTGGTCTGTCTTCTCAGTCCATACCTCCAGCATTGAGCTTCTCCACAGTTATTTCTTTAACTCTAACAGTTAGTAACAGTACATTTATCCTTATCTCTGCTTCTAATCACTAGTATCAAGAATATCTGAGCTGGATCTGACTTGACTTCACCTTATGTACACAATTTCTGAAAAACAGCACTAAGACAGACAACACATTTGCTGCAGAAGTGGTGGGAAAGCCTACGAGCAGCTCTGCGCTTCTCAGCCTTCATCCAGTAGGGCTCCTCCAAGGTCCTGGCTGCAAACCAAAAGCTGCAGTCACAAGACACTAGAAACCCAAGGGAAAAAGTTCCCCCTTCTTCCTCCTCCGTTAATCTCTTTGGAGGTTCCTCTGTGGTGCAGAAAGATACAGTTACACCTCATCGCTCCAGCTCTCCTGAACATCATGTCTATCTTATTAAATAATGGATATAACACTGCAGCCAGGAAGGACAGCATCTGTCAGCCGATACCGTATTTATTGTTTTCCCTTCAAAGAGTCCATTATTGTAATCCTGTAGCAGGTTCTTTTACAGACAAACAGAAGTTTTACTTAAAAGAGGCAGGATCTTTTGTGCTGGAGAAGCAAAGACAGCTGGGCACTGGCATATTTTTTTGTGTCACAATTTTGTGCTGTTATATGTTCACTAATGGGATAAGAAAAGCTAATTATGTGAAATTCAAATAAAATTAATGAGATAATGGCAATACTGGTTTAAAAAATACCTAAAACAGCAGCAGTTGCAGCACAAAGGTATTTAATGACCATCTGAGTAATACCTCCACTTCTTCCAGCATGAATTCACAGTTCATGCAAGCACATGGAGATCAATGAAATGCAGAGAAAAAAAGAAATCACATTTACATTTGGTTTGAATTTGTTTCTTTAAAATAGAAGTGTAGGGCGGGAACACGTATTTGAACAGGAGAACAGCAGCAGTGACAGATGACACCTAGACAAAAAAGCAAGATGGGCAGGGTGTTTAATTTTGGTAGTTCTGGAGACAAAATGCTCACTTTGCCAGGTTTTTCTTCTTCCTTATGACACAGTCTCACTTGCCTTCTAAAAATGGAATCTGCCCCATAACAGAGGCTACAATGACCCTACAAGAGTGGACATGAAGCTACATTCCAAGGGTCTCAAGCGTCCATTTATCTGTGCAAAATTGTCACTGCAGTGGGGGCAGGAGTTTTGTGTGTCCCTTTGCAGGAGAAAGGATGCCTCCTCATCTCTCTGCTCACACAGCACTACCACGAGGTCTGGTCGTGCAGCCAGCACGCAGGGTGCATTTAGGAGGATGAACCCCCTTCACATGGCTGCTGTGATACAAATCCAAGTTGTTCTGCTGGTCCCTACCTGCCACCCCAGCAGCTTCTCATCTTCCTGCTCCTCCTTTCCTTGCACATGGCTGCAGCCCCTTCCCCCAAGCCAGGAGATCCAGCTGCAATGTTTGGTTCAAGTGAGCATCCCCCCTCAGTAAGGAGAGCCAAGGCACTGCCAACTTTCCTTTTACTGTGGTTTTGGGAGGGTGCAGCATCCCCCTAACCTGTCATCTGAGCCTTTTGCTTGCTGCCATCCAACCCCAAAGCATGAGCTAAGGCTGGCAAGATGTGGATGCAAGCTCAGTAACATCCCTCCTTCTTTCAGTTTCCCGGAGGAGAAAGCCGTCAGCAAAGAAAGCTGGAGGCATCTTCCTCATCATCATTACCCATACTAATGAGAGTATTTAACATTCAAAGCTTGGCTGGTGTTGCAGCTGAAGTAACACAGAGCTCAACTCAAACAGAAAAAGCCCAGCAAGCTGCAGGGAAGATGCTCAGAGTCCAGGCTCCAGGGGAATACCTCTCCATTAGTAATCATTAAGCACTGAAGGAGGAAATTAGAAACAGAACCCGTTCTGCTTTAGTCATCTTTGCCAAATTCCCTGCTACAATGGCTACCCAGGTTGTCTTTAGCTTCTTTTCATCAGTACTCCACTAATCTCCAGAGAGGCATGGAAATCCTGGGCAGGCTGCAGCTGTTTGTGAAACCATGGGGAGCAGTTTCTTAAAACCTACACTCTCCAGGACGATACCCTTCAATAGCCTGTGATGGCTTCTCTGCTTTGCAAATCAAAACACCTTCCTAGCAAAGGAAAAAATAAAGCAATAAAAAGGGAAAATTAACCCCCTGCAGAAAAATCTGTGTTCCTGGCCCTGAACATCTGCCTTAGCTGCTTTGAGAAAGAGCTAAGTCCTACCACGAGTACAATCAGCCTCAGAAGCACTGTGGGGTGAGAATGCCTGTCTTGAGGGCTCCACGGAGGATCTGAGATCACAGCTCACTTTTTTGAACTGCTACCCTTTGGTGCAGAAAGGCACCTCACTTCTGACCTTGCTTCATAACCGCCAGCACTTCCCACATATCTCTTGCTTAGCGCTCAATTCACAGAGGTCACCCGACTCCTGTGTTTTGTCTCTCAGCTGAGACATCCTTGGAGATCACCCACCACATCTTGGCTGCCTGTTTTAGCCCTTTTGAAGCAAGATTTTCCAGGCACCAAGATCCTCCTTCCCTGCAAACACACCTCATCTCCATTTAACTACAGGCTACCTGCTGTTAAGCTGGTTCTCTGCAGCTTTTCCCATCAGCTATAGTGATAGCTGTTCTTCATAAGAAAGGAAACTAGGATAAATATAGACTAAAAAGTACAAGTTCAATATGAAAATACAACCCCTCTCATTTCTACTCGGCCAATCCTTAACAAAAACCCTTGGGACAATAGGATATTCTTTGCAGCTCGATGCTGCAGAACAAGTAACAAAGCCCATGGTAATGATGTGATTGACATCAGTTATCTCGGAGAGAGCACCCATCAAAAGGCTTTTTTTCAGCTGTTGGTTCGATGCAAAAGCAAGTCGTCTCTATTTGCAGTTACGCCTGTACCAGCTATGAGAAGCGTGAAATATATCTCCTGGTTTTGCCATATGCAGATGGTCTGTCTCATGGGATGCAAAAACTAAGGTAACAAAGCTAATAACCAAATAAAGGCAGAGGACAAAGCAGAAGTGTTTGGGGGGAGTTTACTTTCCCTTCTTTCTCTACAATGAATTAAACTAATCTATTATATTTCTTTCCAGAGGTGAAAGTAGAAAAGCATCCCACTTCCTGCAGCTCTGCAGATCACAAATGGAGCTTCTTAGGCACTGTTGCTCAGCTGGAGATTATGAACAATTCACCAACTGTTTAGGATTTCAAGCATCCTTCATTCCTGCTGGAGTTAAAATCATGCTGATAAGTACCCAGAAAGTTTGAAAGCTTATGCAAAACTCGCCCAAATAAACTGTCTAAACCCCTTTGATCTGCAAACCACAGCAGGAAAATAACAGCTAAATCAGTCTGTCTTGTATTCCAGCACTTGTGCTTCTGGCTAGAATTAGGAAATGCACAGAAACAGCTTTTTCTAACCTCAAAATAGGAGCCCTTTTCAGACTAGGTGCCACCTTAGGCCACCCTCTTGTGGCCAGGGATAATTTTGCAGCCACCTTGTCCTGCTTTTCCCTCTCCATCGCACTGACGGCTTCCACTCCCCCCAGCATGGGGGGTTATTGAACCCATTCTCTTTCAATTCCTTCATGGGCTCCCCCCCAGCTGTAACATGAGCTTCCTGAGGACATGCATCAATGCTGGCAAAGAAAATTATATAGGAATAAATTCAACCCTTGGGACATCAGATTCCTAGGGTGGAGGAAGATGAGTGGTAAAGGCTGGAAGCACGGGGAGCCTGTGCTTCCCTCCAAGCACATTGCTGCACCCTGAGCCCGGTCTCACCACACTGCTCCCATTAACTCCAGAGAAGCCAGCCTGCTCCTTGCCTTGGCTGGTGCTTGCTTATGAGGAACCTCCTCAGCCCACCTTGCAGCAGGGCCATAGGCTGGGGAAAGACTTGTTTCCACCCTGCAAGGGCTCTTCAGCATCGCAGGGCATTCAGCTGCTGAGCCTCAGTGAGTCAGTTCAGTGAGCTGATCTGACAGGACGGGGAGGGGAAGAAAAAGAAAAGAGCCTTCCAGGAGCTCAGTTGCTTGACCTAATTGTCCCCAAGGGGTGAAAAGGAAGCAGGGGGAGGGTGCAGCTGAGGGCTGGTAGGGAAAGGGGATGGCTGCACTTTTCAGTAGCAGGATCCCGGTTAGATGCAACATCAAATCGCACCCTAAACCTCTCCCCACATCTGTTTTCCTGTCTGGATAGCATCACCAATGCATGCCCAAATTGTCACCACATCATAAATACATGCCTTTAGCCAAAGGCTATGGTAAATTGGAGTTTAGGGTAGGCTTCCTTTATTCTTTTTATTTGAACCTGTTTGTGTACTTTTGCAGAATAATAGCAACACCTCTCCTATCCTCTCCACAGGATACTTATTAATACCAATGAAAGGGAGTAAACGAGGCAGCAGGAGAAACAACCAGGGTATTTTACTGCTCTAATCTTCCTTTCGCATCATTCATATTTATACAGGCCAGAGACCGATTTTCTTGGTCTGCCAAGCATGGCTGACAGATACTCTGCAAACGCGGAACAGACCCTTGCTCGCAGTTGGGTTTCTCAGTGTCTCACTGCGGTGCTTTTGTTTTATCTCTCTCTGCACCTTTGCAGTGAGACAAAACATTACAGCTCAGCTGGGTGGGCAATTGTTAAAGGAGGGAGGAGAACAAACTATGGCAATCTAGGAAAAGGATATAGACAGAGCTAAGGAGTAAAGTCAAATATATTGGATTTAGGCACTAAGGACCAGGTAAAACATTTAGGCACCAGCAGGCACTGGAATAGAAGGAACTGATGCTTAGCTCCCTTTGAAAAATCTTAAATCTTCACCAAAAAATAAGGAGGAAGAGAAGGGGACAGCTGGCTTTGTGCTGATGGTAAAAAGGTGATGGGGATTTCCTGACATCAGGAAATCCTTTTGCTGCATAAATTTCAGGCAGTAGATTTTTGCTCTCTAGTCCTCTCCACACCTAAGGGGAGCTCTGGACCACGGCCCTGCAAGTGGCCAGGGCTGCAGAAGAGCTGCCCCATCAGTAACGGTAAGTGCAGTGTGGTGGCGGATGCAATTGGGATCCATTCCAGTCCATCCAGCAGCAAGGTCTGAACTTGTATCTAAACTCATGCTACTTTTTTCTCACCTTCCAGCTACTCACCAAGCCGAGGTGCTCTCCCAGAGAGCCTTGAAATAATGTTTTTTCCCCAGAAAGCAGCAGTCCTAGTTTCTTTTCACCTTTTAACTGCACATTCTTATGTGCTCGAGGTGCACACTGCTTTCAAACGCTTTGTCTCAGATTAAGAACCTGAGTAGAAAAAAAAAAAAGCCTGTTCAGAGTTGTGTAACCCAGGACTCTCTGTCTCTTCTTTTGCTGCGTGTCTGATTTAAGCCCCCCCCCAGACAACACAAGAAGTTAGCTGCCTGGTTCTGCAAAGATGGACAGATCTGTTTGTACGAGACTCAGATAAAATCTTTGTCAATACTTTCTATTGTTAGATCCATCTTGTGTGCACAAATAAATCCTCTCTCACTGCCCTGTCTTTCCCTTTTGTATTATACTTGATGTAAGGATAGAGCAACATATGCCTGAAAAAAAGCCTACCAAAACATGAATTTACACTGCCAAAACCTAGTTCCCTCAGGGAGAGGAAAAAGCTAAGCTCACAGAAAGGAGCTGGTGTCTTACACCTTCTTTGATGCCCTCTCAAGAGAGCTCCAGACTCTGGTGCAGTGCAGGCCAGTTGAGATCTTGCACATGTGGAGCTCAACAACTCTTGGCTCTCGTGTTCAGGAGACCAACCACCCCAAGTGATAACTTTTAGAGAAGGAAGTCCAGTATTTTCGTGGTCTAGGGGAAGCGGGGCCATTGCATGGCAGGTCAACAGGGTGCTGTGCAGAGCAGAAGCAGGTGTTATTTATGGCTCTGGACTTGTTCGAAATAATTTGCTGAGCAGAGCTGTGCTGGTTGTAGTGAAATGCTCAGCTCACCGATTGCAATAACAGCCATGTGACAGAAGCTGTCTGGGAAGGGACTAACAGGATAACTAGGTCTAACTCTAATCAGTCTTCCAACCAGCTCCATGTATGTTAGCAACACAGAGGAGTTTCTGGACACCCAGTTACAGGTGGCTAAAATACGGGCTGTCAGCCCAAATCCCGGAACATCACTCAGAAGGTGCTCCTGTGACCAAACACAGAGGCTGGGCTGAACAGAGTAAGCCTGTGTTGCACCCTTCTTCCTCCGGACTTTATTATTCAGGATGGGTAGTGGGGGGTCACTTTTCCTGATGCATAACACAGCTGAATATTTTGGCACTGTTATGTGCCGGCTCCATCTGTAGGGCAAACAACGCAGAGGAGCTGATCTCTACTCTGCCAGGGTCACCCCTGGAATGGCTGAAGACTCAGGTCTGGGGAGCAGACAAGTGTCCAAGGGGGTAACAGGAAGGAGCCACCCAGTACCAAAGCTGGTCAAGCTTAGATTTAACATAGAAACATGTATTTTTTTATCTCCTCTATCACACATGCCCAGAGCTAGTGGGAAAGCAGAAGGCCAGCACATTAGTTACAAACCAGCCCCAAGAGGATCACGTCTTCCTGTCTCTGTCCTCTGGGAAGTACAACCTCCTAAGAGGAAAGAAACACTGATGCTTAAGAGATACAGCATATAAATAACTTTGGCAAAGGTCTTTGCTTTTCCCTCAAATTAGGTACTTTCTATTACACTGATTTATCCCATTTGCTGAGGCTCACATTTTCATTTTTCTTAATTATTCCTGACAAGTTATAAGAGCTATGAGGTTCCCTTAAAGAAATCTAAAAGAGGCAGGCAAAGTTCAGCAGGCCAGCAGGCTTTGATGCTAGGGAAAGAAAAATGAGAACATAGTGGAAAAAGACATGTCTGCATGCCTTGTAGCCCCAGGCACCCAAAGCGGACATGAGATCTGATCCCAGTTCTTTAGAGAGTCGTGATACATGGGGAGATAGGAAAAACGGCCCTGACACCAGGTCATGGCTCATCCCTGCCAGCAGGATGGACAAGTAGGTAGTGACTGTCCAAATGGCTTCAATAGTCATCTGTCCTGATGGCATAACAGCCAGGAGGGGAACAGAAATCCCCTAATCCCCTTCCAACCTCCAGGCCAGAAATATCCATTCTCTGCAGCTACATTGGTCCGATTTTGCAAGGGGTAAACTGCACACAGCAGGTCAGGGTGAGAGCAAGCACATCACTGCATCTGCCTGAGGCTTGCTAGCACTTGCAGGCAGCACACTCAAATCACTAGCCCCTTCCAGGGTCTTAAGTTTCACAGCAGGTCATTATTTGATCTGTTAATACAACTTCTATGGTGTATTACTGGTGACAACAGAAGTAGAGGGAAACATGGTTTTCACCCTAGCTGTGACCAATGGGTTACAGTGAGGGAATATCCAGAGTAAGTGAATGAGTAATTTCATTAGGGCACACATTAAACACTGATTTTGTTCTCCACAGGAGGAGGGGTGCTTTCCAAGGAAAATGCCAAAACACAGCAAAGCGAGTTTAAGAAATAAAATAGCCTGAAAATAAGGATAAGGCTCCTAAACTGGCACTGCTAGAGCATTCTCTGGCATCAGCCCCATCCATATCCCACTTTCTCATCCCCCTTGAGGTGTGGGCAGAAGAAATAAGCTGTCCAAACCCCTACTTTACAATTTCAGAGGAGTGCAGGGGTTACTAGCCACTCTGTTTTCCATGCTGTTGCTGCAACACCTGTACTTGCATTAAGCTGGAATCACAGCTGTGCATTTTTTTCCCCTTTGATATCCAAAGGTCTTTCAGTTTCAGGTTTCAGTCATCCATGTGTGAGCATCCCTCACAGCCACAGCCTACCAAACATGCCTCATCCAAGCCCACAGGGGAGCCTAGGGCTGAGCACGAGATGCTAACCCAATTTAAGCCCTTAACACCCATGAAGTTTTCACTGCTGTTTCAGTTGAAGGATGTTTGGAGTCAGATGCAGCTGGGAAGGGTGCAGCAGCCATCTGCCTCTCTGCTGGAGCTGTTGCAGTTTACACCTCAGCACATTCACAGAGGAAAAAAAACACCCTTCTCATTTCAGCTGCTAATACGCTGCCTATAAACTGTGGAACTCAGGAGCACACACACACCCCAGCAAGATGCCCTGCTGTAGGGCAGGACCCTCCAGCAGCACTAAAGCTCACACCAGTAACAGCATATAAGTTCTCAGCTACGTGACGACTACTGCTGTCCCCAAATTAGTCCATAACAGGCACTACCCTAATTCACTGTTTTATCCTTTTCTCAGCACAGATATATGGCACAGATCCAGAAAGGCAGTAAGTAGTTCCTTAACTGATACCAAGAGGGAAAAAAAAAAGGGACCAAAGTACCAAGTCAGCACAACTTGTTGGAAAAAGCTTTCTAAAATAAATGGGAGCAACTCACCAGAGCTGAAATACAGCCGTCCTCTGAAGCTTCTGCCCTGGCACTCTCCTCTCCTACTAATGCTTCATGGACCACAGCTCTCAGGAGGTTACAGGTGGCCCTACTGGCCCTTAAAAGCACTGTGGTGGGAGCTGGTTTCCTCCCTGCTTAATTGAAGAAAGCTGGGGGCAACACCTGAGATCAGTTTGTAACAGCTTCTCAGGGCAGATGGTTTCATTGGTCTTAATCAAGCCAATTAGGGATGTATATTCTCCAGAGGGGTTGTGGGTGACATCCCTGAGGATGGGAGAGAAAAGAGGTTATTTTCTTTTATGTGATCCCCTAAAAACTTGTGAAAATTCAATTTCTGCATATGCTTTTTTTTTCCAACTTAAATTTTTTCTTTACTGGACTTAGTGAGCTGGAGACACAGACTTGAAAACTCTGTTTGTCCAATGTCTGTCCAGAGCACATGGAAATCTCAGACGTGTTTGTGCCACAGCAAACCCCGTGGGCTCACTAAAGTGCACAAGCTAGATCTTATGAGTGTTCAGGAAATCTTGGACACCACTGGAGAAATTTTGATCCATTAACACCTGAACCAGATGATTTCTATGTTTTGTCTTACACGTCTCTTAGAAATGGTCACATGAAACATATAAATATTATAAAGAAATGGCCTTCCTTCAGTGTTTGCTCCGAGTTTAATGACACTGCTCTCACTTGTGAAGGTTTCTTGCCTATAAAAATATTTGCTAAGTTCTAACTCGTGATCTATGGCTGTTGCAAGCTGCTCACTGTCAGAAAAACACACATCCCCTTAGTGAATAAACCAGAGCCTCCCGTTACATCAGCTCTTGTGTCCCCGTGTGGATGCAGTGAGGCCGTTGCTGGGAACTGGCACAACGCAGCCCGCAGATGAGAACACAGATGTCCCAATATTCATCCCAACAGGTGGGGAGTATTTGCACAGAATGCTGAAGACCTAGACATAATAACGGTATCAAATTAATTAATTATTTTTAATAACTATAGTAGAGGCTTTCATTCCAAGGAGCTCTGAAATGCCGCGCACAGCTGCATTCTAGGGACGATGAAAGAAAACATGTTAAATAAATCTTTGTAAGTTTTATTGTCTCGGAAGAAGGGCTTGTTGGACAAATCTCTGTGTGTGTGCATGAATGTTCATTCTTTACCCAGCTCTTTAGGCAGCGACGTTTTTAGTGGAAGACACTTCACAACCTTGTTTGGATAAGAGAGAAGATTGTGGCCAGACAGATGGGCAAACACTTCACCTTGGGAAAACTGCCAGCTGACTTTTCCTGCCTTCCCACTGCTGATAAGAAATAAGTT
Organism: Dromas ardeola; assembly: GCA_013398915.1. NCBI lineage: Eukaryota > Metazoa > Chordata > Aves > Charadriiformes > Dromadidae > Dromas > Dromas ardeola. The sequence goes on from VYZM01020333.1 coordinate 473,542, forward strand.
TTCACAGGCTGGCTCACCATCTCAAAAACTGTCTACAGTCCTGGGGTGCTCTTGCAGAGCTGCTGAGGAGCTGCAGACCCGTGTGCACCACAGGGTTAACGAGAAACCAGGCTGTAAAAGCAATTCCAGCCCTTGCTAATCCCATCCACTGAGCTGTAAGTCTGCTCTCAAGCTTTTCCGACACAGCTCGTTGCTGCGTGTGCCTTTATATTAAAGCAGAGCGCTTTATCTTTTGGCTGAATTTTTGTAGGGCTGTTGAAAATAGTGATGCTTCAAGCTGCTCTGTACAGATAAAGGACTGGGGCTGGACTTCTTGGAAATGAAGGATTTGTGCCCACAGTCAGAGTGTTTTTCCTCCTGGCAGATGCCCAAAGTGCCTGTAACGTGTGTGCTGAAGGAGGAGATCAAATGAAGTTTCCAGGGCAGAATGCTCTTGATTTTCTCATCATAGATTGATCTAGGTGGTGGCCTTCCTGCTGCTGACAGCAATGTACTCTCGGGTATTTAGAGATGGACCTTCCTCTTCTGGGTTCGCTCCCCTGGGGTTACCCTGGACTTCTCTGGCTCACGGTTCTCTCAGGATCTTCCCAACTCACGTGTCTTCTGGACATCTCCTGTGCTTATCACCCATGGGAGCCACCTCGGGGTAGCTGTCCTCTGGCCATCTTGCACTGGTGCAGCTGGAATAACCATGCCAAGGAAGCTGATGATCAGACTCCAATCTCTAACTGGGAGGTACAGAAGGATCCAGGAAATTGGTGTGAGGGGGGAACAAGCCAAGGGATGGGGACATGGTTGTCCTTGTGGCTGGTGACTGTCTCTTCCAGTAGAGAGCACTAGACAGCCGTTAGGTGTAATCTCATTTCTCCTTGGTCTTTCTCTGGCATCTTTGACCACTTCCCCATAGTTTCAAGCTCAGCTGGAGATTTCATTGGGGAGGGTGCAACCTTTCTGCGTCCAGTGCCCAAGGCAATGGGATCCTCGTGGCTTTTGGAGCACTGTAGGCTCTACTGCAACAGCAGGATCAGTTGTGACAGCAATGTTAATCCAGATTTGTTGAGAGGATTAATTTTAGACTTCTCTGAAGTAAAACTGGGTGCATTTCCTCCATATCTCTCTGCAAGTAGTGAAGGTAGGACAATCTATGACAATGATGTTCTGAAAAGTCAATCCTGTGCTGATTTCATCCTGCCTGGCCAAGGGCAACATCAGGCAGTCTCGGGAAGAGACTTATCTTCAGTGATTAACACACCTTTCTGTGCACCCAATGGAGCTGGATGCTGAGGACACCAATTGACTCAGCTCTCAAAGCATCTTTTTCCCCATCTTATTCCCATATCTCCTGATTTTATCCTGGTCATGACTGGAAATGCTGGCTTTTTTTCCTCCTCAAGTATTCTGCTTCTACTCTAACCAGACATGGATTGCGCTTAATTATTTGTCTGAACTGAAGCTGTAAACTGTTTAAATGATTCATCCATTAATATTCAAGGTGGATGCTGCTTTCACACGTTGCACCGTGCGGAAAAACAAGAGACGCACATGCTATTTTAATGAATCAATAATTACATGAAGACATGGTACACCATTATTTATTAGTTCATTATTTTAGATTGTTTCATTTAATTTGGTGACGAGCCCTAGAATTTACATGTGAAAAGAAGGTGCTTTTCCACGTACTTCTGTGAGTTTGTTTCTGTGACCCTACACAGATAGCGGTGCACGAGAGCTTCATGAGAAGAGGCAGGACACCAGCCCCCGGTAGTGATATGCAGACCTGCTCTTATGGAGGTTTTGCCAACCCTGAGAGTTTACAGCCTGCAAATAACTTTGTTCAGGCCCAGTAGTTTGTTTTTTTTTTAAATAAAATAATAATAATAAAAAAATCCCTGATTGCTTGCTCTGGAACAAGGCAGGGTAGCTGGACAGAAAATGTCTGGCTCAGCAGAGCATCTTGTTTCAGCCCACCTTGCCCTTGCCCGTGCTTGCTCCACACACTCCGTGACGGGGGCCCTCTGTGCCTTGAACAAGGAACAATTCATCATGTGAAAAAGGAAGGCATCTGGCCACAGAGTAATTGCCGGGAACACGGGGGTTGAATGACTAAAGCCCCATTTAAGCAACAGGAATTTTGCCTTACATTTCAGCGTGGCCAGGATTTGCTCAGAAAAGAAAAGAGGGGAAAGTTTCTAAGATTTCATTCAATTTGGAGAAGTACTAACAGTTTGTTTGGTTATCCCAAAGCCTTTTATCTTCAGTAAATACAAAAAGAAAAGGCCTTTGAGCAGCCAGATTGAAAGGGTGTTAAATAAGTTGTTACCCTTTTGCTTATTCTGAGTGCAAGTAGCCAATTTTCATTGATGGAGGCTTTACAGGGCTGCCTACATCAGATCAAGAAGTAAATTGTATTTGAGACTTTAATGATGGAAATTTAACATGCTGCTTATGACTTACCCTGGACAAGCCAGTGGATCGATACACGAGGCTTATGCATTATTTTAGCTGAAGAACTGTTGACAAATAATGATGCAGAAGACTATTCAAGAGGCATACCTGCATAAATAGCTTACAGGCAAGGAGTGTTTTTTCCTTTATCAGAACTTGCCAAAATCTGGTTCTGAGAAGTCAGTGCTGCAGTGAAACTTCACCTCCTGACTTCTCACCTCCAAAAGTCTCCGTTTTTCGCCCAGAATGGAATTCTGTGTGGTGCAGACAGTGGTCTGGTTCCAGTGTAATTCTCCTCCGCTCTGGTGCCAGAGAGGTCTAGTAGCAGCTGTGAGACTGAATCAATATTTGCAAACAATTACACGCAACTTTATCTTCAAGCTCTCTGAGTTCAGCTGTCTTTTAAATTTGGCAGAAACAATTCTCCACCATCTACTCACTGTGTTTAGCCGTAGACCTGAACAAACAGCCCTAGCGAGTGGGCAGATGGTCCAGTCCCACCTACCTGTGCAAAACTGACTCTGGGTTTTCATGGTGCCACTTTAAAAAAGAAGTAAAAGAGTTCTGAGAAGCTGAAACACATCTGCAGAATATCATTTGGGTCAGGTGCTCTGAGCAACATGTATTTCCGTGCAGCTATTTTATTGTCCTTAAAAAATATCTTATGGTTGATTGTTCATGAACATTTAAAGAGTTTCCTACATGGCGATTCTTTCTGCTCCCGACAGAATATCGATCCAGCCATTCTGTCAGCTCCTGCACCAGTTTAGCTACTACCACAGTTACTGCTATAGCAGTAAAATTTATTGAACAGACATTCTTGCTTTACAAGGTGGAAATGAAGGGCTGTGTCTGCTCATTCCCAAAAAGCACGCTGTGGCTGTCTTAGGGGGTGAAGAGCTTTGAACATTTATGGAGCTGCAGACTGTATTTTTAAAATTGGATGCTAGGAATGACAACAACAAAAAGAAATTGTAGATCAAGCAGGCAAGGAAAAAATTAATTTTTCAGACTCTCACTAACCACTGTTCACTTCTCCTGGCTATACAAATCGCTTCCTGCTCCTGTAAAACTCGGTGTGAGCTCTGCGGGCTTCTCCCTCTCCCTCTCTGCTTTTGCTGATGCTGTCCCTGACAAGTGCCGCACAAGGCAGCTGGAAAACTCCATTTGTATGAAATGGTGTGACTGCAGAGCAGAGACATTTGGGTGAAGGTCTGTTCTGCCCCCCAGCCCAGGTACCCACTTTGCATCCTGACACAGACTGCCGGGATCGCAGACGTGCTGCTGCCACTGGCACGGGGGGGAGAAGGCAGCAGAGTGGGGAGCGGTGGCGTTTGGCAGCTGTTGTCTCATTAGTTTTCCATTAACCATCAAGAATAACATGTGATGCATTCCTATACCCCTCTAGCTGTCAAAGGTATTAAAATGCCCAGTGCCATCTGAGCAGGAACATGAAAGGCAGTGGTGGAAAGACAGGTCGCATTAAGCAACCAGGAAGCCAAGGGGCCAGCTGGCATCTTAAGAGGGTGTCATTTGTAAGGCACAAATGGGTCTAAGTGAGCACAAGGGAGGCTATGACCCTGAGCACTGAAGCACGTACTTCTCTTTAAGCAGTTAGTGATTCCACTAAACTCATTGGCAACAATATTTTTGACCAACTCTTTTCTGTGTCTAATATTCCCTAGATAAAAAATAGAAGTGATAATATCAGCTTGCCAGTTGTTGAGGCTTACGGGCTAAATGTTTGCAGAGTGCTTTGAGATAGGAACCTAGGAAACAGGCCCAAAGGGGACTCCAAGGGTACCAAATCTCGTAGGCACATCCACTGCTTAATACCTTTGATACATTTAGCAATCTCCATCCTGAAACCTGTTAAATTTCTCATCCCTAGTATTTTGGCTGGCGAACTGTTCCCAAATGTTACCATTGGAGGATTAGAAGCATGGCTGTTAGTACAGGCAAATGATGAAAAAAGAAGAAAAGCCAATTAAAAAAAGATTTTCGATTGCATTACGAGCCAAAAGGAGCAAGTGTACTCTGAACAGCCCATTTGTCTCTGGGCACTGTCTCCCCATCCTCTGCCACCGTCATGTCACTGTTCTCCCTCCCTTGCTATTTCCAGGCATTATCCCCCACTGCCCCTTTCTGCTGCCTCCAGGCACTGCTCCCTCCCCACGTTCTTCACACCAATTTTTGGATCCTCTCCTCCTCCTCCACCACCTGATTTTGAACATCAGAAATACAGTCTCCCCTTACAGCCCTGGAACATGGACATTTACCCTGTTGTACCGAGCTCCTGGCACCCCATTAGCACCCAGCCCCATCCTAGGCAGGGGCCGGGAAAGCCTCTGGCTGCAGAGAAGACCCTCTACATTTGGTGAGATAGTTAACATTTCTTCCCTTCGTGCTGAGGCTGATGAAATGAGCTGTATGGAGAAAATGGAGAGCCTGATGGAGCAATGTGTGGGGAGGGTGGTTGTTCCATCAGCCTCAGGCTCCCAAAAGCTGGCAATAACCATCAGGACAGGATGGTGGCTGAGCCAGCATCGAGAACCATGAGAGCGGGAAGGAGCCAAAACCGCACTAACAAACCATTATTTTTCTTCACTTTTCAGTCGCTGTTTCCTAGGATGAGAAATTGCTTTTGTTAAACATTGTAAAATTGAGGCCACTTTTTGCGCAGCAGTCATGATCTGCCTGTCATTCACATCCAAAGGCGACGAGAGAACCTGGTTTTGGATATCATCCATCAACGACAGATTCACACCACCATGTGACGAAGGGCAAGGCGGGGATGAAGGAGAGGGGGAGGGAATGGGAGGTGTAGAGGGCTGGTAAATAGCATACAGAAATTTCATTTTCAGTTACCAGCTCAAAAACAACCCCAGCTTGCCATGGCCCAAAGCCATTTCCCGTTGTGTGTAATGACTTTGGTAGTTGCTCTGCACTTATTAGACAGGCAACCAAAAAAAAAAAAACCAATAGCATAAAGCAGTCTTTGAAAACTGAGCAGACATTGCTAGCAGCAGCTATCCATCTTAGTCTCCATTTCCCCCTGGAAACAGATCCCAGTAATTAGCATCTCTCATGGAAATAAAAAAAAAAAGTTAAAAAACCCCCAAACCTGCTTCCGTCTCTCTGCGAACATCATCAGAGGGACTGAAATCCAGACGAGGGGTTCACAGCAAAACCAGCAACTGGCACCACGAAGAGCCAATTTGCTCCTCAGCAAAAATGTCACGACTGCCCCGACCTGGGGCAGCACGAGCCGACCTACGGCAGCTGTCGAGATAATTGCGGTCCCATGAGCTGCCCCCTTTCTGCGTGAGATTGGATCAAGGCAGCGAAGCAAAAATACCCTTAATCCTGACCTGGCAGTATGTGAGGGAGTCACTGTGCATCTGCTGTTTCGCACATAACGCCTTTACTTTTGTCTCCACCTGATGAGCTCCAAACTGGCAGCCAAGAGCAGCGGCGATGGCCCCGCGGATCATTTCCTAGTCAAACAGCTGTGCTGGCAGTGCTGATTAATGTTTCAGGATAACTAACTTCCTCCTCATCTGTGATTCCTCCGTACCACTTAGTCTGTTCATGTGGAAATGGCTCAGCACTGGATTTAAGCAGTGCTTCTTCCGCAGACTAACTTTGCCCGGTATTTGTCTGTGTTATGGCATGTATCCATGTGAAAGAAAAAAGCATGTTGAGGGTAATAGAGCAGAAAGACAGAGGGTCATCATTATTTTTTAAGCTGCTTTGGGCATCCTGGGGAAGTCACTTGCAAGTGTCAATTATGTAGGCATTTTGATGGGGCCACCTCACAGGAGGAAGTTGGGCTCCACCACACTTTCCCCTCGTTCAGATTGCTTTCACCTGAATTTTAAGGATCAAAGAGACCCTTCAAGCTTGGGAAAGATAAAACCAATAAAAAGTTTGATGTAGAGAGATGGCACAGAGTGACCCGGAGTGATGTCCTTTGTGGATGAAAATTGTCTCGTTTAAAGTTTTTCGGTCTGTGGGTCTCTCCCAGAAGTGAAGTGGGTTTCCTGGCTTTTGCATTCACTTCCCATTTCAACAGAAATTGGCTCATGCAGGCCAGGACAGGGAGAGGGAACCTGCCTGATTTTGTGCACAGACACTTCACCATGACCCAGCAGAGGTATAATGGGTAGTGGCTCTCCAGCAGCCCAGGTTGACTGCTCCATAAATAAGAGTTGGCATGATGAGTATTGAAGCTGTCACCACTATCAAAATATCCACATCAATCCCTAAAACTTTGCTAGTGGTGCTGTGTAAGGGGCTGGAGATCTTCAAGAGATGAAGAGACGTTTTGTCCCCACCAGAAAGCCCCTGATAATGACACTGAAAAGCACAGCCCATGCCATGCTGAACGTCTGCATTCAGGTTTGTACTTCTCTGTCCCTGTAGCGTCGTGATTTAGTTAATTGTCCAAAGGAAGATAAAAAATTATGTCGTCTTTTATTATGTCTGTGAGCTGTTGGCAGCAAGGACCGCCTGTACTTTGCAAACTTTGATGTTCTCTCTGATTGAGGATTTGAGGTTTCCTGTAACTGCAGTTGATTTTGGCCCAGAAGAGGTAAGAGCAAGAGAAAAGAAGTCACTGTGCGGTTTCAGGTAATGGGGCACCAGTCAAAAAGACTGGGATCCTACCCAGAGCTCTGCACAGGGGACCCTGCCTGCAGAGGGCTTGGTGCCATCCTGCTCGTGTCAGTGGGATGATTTCTATTAACTCGAATTATGTGAGATCTCAAACCACTCGGGAATAACCTGTCTGAATCTCTTTCAATAAAGGCCCTTCCCATCTTTTTATAAATTGAAATACCCTGGAATAGTAATGCAAAACCCACATCTTGGAGGAAACTGATGGAAATGTGGTTTTTTTTCTTCACTGCCAAACAGAGTGAAACTCTCTGACTCTTATGATATTTCATTTTTTTCTTAGCAGTGAAACTCCTGCAGATGTACGATTAGATAGAAATCTCAGCTACCGCTAAAAAGAGGGAGTAGTTTTTTAGCCAGCAGGATTGCACAGAAAAGCCTGAATTCAATGTTAGGGCTTAGGAAGCAGAAAGTGCATTAAAAATAAGTTAAAATATCAAGCTTTCTTGGAACCTGACTCATGCTTTGGGATTGGAAATTCTGGAAATGCTTAATAAGTAAAAACACTCGGGACATTCTCAGCTAGAACGTTTTCTATGCCAGGATCACAAAGGGCTAGGATTTAATCTACATATACAACAGCAATGGGAATTACGCACCCTGCTGTATTTCAATATCCAGCAAGACGATACCTCCAAAGCTCAGCACATACGCACCACAATGGGATTTACTTTCCTCTAAACAAAGCTAATCAGTACCTGTGGAAGGCACAGCAGATTTCAACACAATTTGTTATTATATTATAGGTCATGATTTTATTTTTTTTTTTAAGCAAATGAGTACCCTCAATAATCAGTGCTATTGCATTTAGTTAACTTTGGTTCCTGCTTACAGACAAATTATGCAGAGGTGCTCAGCACTGAATCATCACATCTCAGGTCTCTTGCACAAGAATGTACCTCCTCACCCGAAGATTGTCCATCTGCTATTGAAAAGATCAAAAGATGTAAACTAGATCTTGTTTCTATTTTCTTATGTGAGGTCACACGTTCTATGTCAATAATTAAGAATCTATAAATCCCAGAGCCTCATATAAGAGGCTGAGTAACTATCACATTTTTGGGTCAATCCCAAATTTAACCAAACCAATAAAGAATGGGTAAAAGAATTATACTCATTGCTATATAACTTCAGTTTAAGATTTAACTGGATCGAGGGAAATAGGAAACAAAATCCTTGACAGTTCATTCCAGAACTACCATTACAAAACACGAGTCCTGTCATTTATTTGCCTTGTCCTTGATAAATACACACAAAAGAAGGGAAGATTTTACAGCTGAAAATATCAATAATGTCTTAAGGGAGTCAGGCAAAATTGGTTTGTCTATTTACAAATCAATACATAAAATCCTCCATAAAGCTGGTACTTATTTGACTTTGGTACCTGAGCATTATTGCGGCTGTAAAGAGTTGTTCTCTGTAATGTGTAATGGCATGGAGCAAGGAAGCTGGTGTGCTGCATTGGCTTTCTGGTTTTCTATGCATACGCTGGTGCCAGCGCAAGCCAGGAGGTTTCCTCAGGGACATGGGCCATGGAGATGTGCTGAGCAGCACATCATGCTGGGAATCCCGCATGGATGTGCTTCATTGATGACTCAGGGACCTCCTGAGACCTTCCTCGCCTGTCCACATGCTCAGTTCCCCTGGCCTATCGGACAAGTCTGTTACAATATTTTCATCAATAATTCCCAGAGGGGAAGAATTTTCCTCCCTACGTTTTCCTTGCCTTGTACAATGGAGTAATTAGACACAAAGCCCCATGTCAGAGCAGGAGGTTAAAGTCCCACTGCGTGCCCTCTGTGGGAAAGGCCCTTCCTGCCCCTCCGTGCTGCTCTGAGCGCTGCGTTGAATGAAACAGAAGAGCTCAGGCTCTAGCATCAGCTTTCCCCGGAATATCAGCATGTTTTTGTATGGTGGTGTTTTCTCCACTGCTGGGCAGATCCAGCACATGTTCCCTGGGGGCTGGGAATAAGCGGAAAAGGTTGAGCAGGCTCAACTGGGACAAGGAGGGTGGTGTCGAGACTTTTCCACCAAAATACAGGTAATACATTATCTTTAAACTCTACTTCCACTTCCTTCAGGGAAGGCCAAGATCTGTCCCTAAGGAAAACGGATGCTTTTACATCCATGTAAGACTTTAACTGGGAAAAGGAGCCCAGAAAGCCCAACGACATTCCTCATATAATTATCAGGAATCTGAAATGTTGACTAGAAAAGAAGGAAGGGAAGATGCAGAGGGAGAAATGATACCTTTCATTAAATTAGCTGAGCAAACCAGTCGCAGTACAACAGAGGAACAGATAAAAGATAGCTGGCTCTCAGGCACACGAGTCCTTCTGCAGGGTTGAGACAAAGATGGTAAACTAGATAAACACAGTCACCCAACACAGCCAAGACCCCAAACATCCATTTGAATGCTACAATTATGAAAATATTGCCCTCAACAGTTTGAAAACGTCACTTGCAGGATGTAGGATGAACCCTAAGAAATCAGCGAGAGAAAAACTGATTGGGTAGAAATTCCATAAAATGAAGGTCAACACCTTTTCTATTTTCTCCATCAAGATTTAAAAAGATATAAAGTCTGGGATATAAAGGCCAACAGCAAGAAAGAAGATTTTTTTTTTTTTCCTCAGCCAGCAGTAAACAACAAACATCTTTCAGAAAATGAGACATGTCCCAAGGAATTTGAGATGGATCATTGCCTTTTATGAAACATTAGATATGTCTGGAAGTTAACACTGAAAATTAAAATGCAGAGAACAGACAGACCACAGAAAAACATCATTATGTGCAACGTATTGGCTTTCCTTTTGCAGTGGGGATAACAGCATCATTGTTTAGGTAAGCAAATGGGAATTCAAATGGGAGACCAAATCCACCTTGTGTCATTTTTTTTTTCTTTTTTGGACAAGATGAAATTTGCTGCAATGTCCTGTATTACTGTATTGTGCATTACTGCCTGGAGGAAAGTTTCTCCCCAAACAAGCAGATGAAAATATTTTGAGAGAGATCACAAAGGAGCTTAGAGCAATGAGCAAACACCAAATAGGCAGCGTAAGCATGATTAATTTGTTTGTGCCCGCTCCCCCATTCAGAGAGAGACGAGCTGGGAAAAACATGGTTTATTTGCAAAAGAAACACATTCCTGTCGTGAAGAGAACGGGGACAAAACTGCTTTGAATTCTCTTTGTCACCTTTTGTGCAACAAATTCTCCAACACAAAGATGTAAAACTTAAAACCCCTGCATGCTCGAGTGCTATCACATCACTATTTCCAGCAACAGCAGTCTGTGTTCAGACGCCTTCATTCCCTGTATCTCCCTTCCCCTCTTCGTGTGCTCTTTATTTTTGGTCATCTACCTCTTGGTTAACAAATTACCGTGTCACATGAATGGGATAGGCTGGATCTCAGATAAAGGACTTGCGATGAGCAGAGATGGTGCTGGTAGTTTGTTCTACAAGGTACTTCCTAGACAATTTGTGCCACAACACGTACAGCCCCTGGAGCACAGACTTTCTGAATCTTAGATGTTGCTGTTGTGGGTTGGTGGGTACGGGAGACACAGTTTGAAGGTGAAGGCAGTTTAAGGGGCATGTCATCACTCTGCCCTGGTGGCACAGCGGAGGGGCTGGTGGATGGTGGTGTGAGATCAGGGACCGACAGCCATGGTGCAGCTTCTCAACCTGGTTTTGCTGCTGAATTGGAGGTGTGAATAACCATGCCCTGAATCCAGGAGCGGGAGCTCAGTGGTTTTCAGGTCACCTACTTTCTGAGGCCGCCCACCCCTGTTCTCATGATGAAGAAGCTGTGGTGTCTAAGTTGGACACATCTTGTGTGCAGCCTCCCTGTTGCTGGAATTGGCCTGAATCTGGTCCTCACTTTTGCTGTGCCGTCGTTCCTGGGCAAGGTGTGGGGATGCTGCTGCTTCCTCCCACCAGCCCGAGCTGCCCAGCGGGGCCGGGGGCTTCCAGGGCAGTGTCAGCCCCCTCTGCCTGCCCCTCACAGGGGTTCTGACCTCAGCCAGCACCCAGCACGTCCTCCCTGCTGCCACCTCCCAGCCTCTCACCGACTCCTTTGTGCTAATCAATCCAGGAGGTTTATCGGATGGTTTGTGGTAACCTGGCATTTGTACTTACAGTGAGCCCCAAAAATCTGTAAGAGTGCGCCTTGGATTTCATAGAGATTCAGTGTCATTTTGGTCTCTTTTGGAGCTTTGTTAATCTTTTTTTGTCCCTGAGAGTAAGTCCTGTTTGTGCTGGTGATGCATCCAGCAAGGGCAACTCCTAGATAAGTGGGAAAATATGCAAACAACAAAGATTTGGAGGAAGGGGAGAGATTTTTCTCAAGGTTTGTGTGTTTTTATGAAGTGCTGAAGGCCAATAAAACTTTATTTTAAAATCCAGTTAATCTGTATGACATGAGATTAAAAGATGCACCAGCGACAAGACTCTAGGACATGGTGGGGTTTTTACTTCAAATCATAATATAGCCAGCTTTAAAGAAAGCAGAAACACTGAAAACAGTTTTCTGGGGACAAAGTGCATTGCGTATTGCTCTGCTGTGGTTTAGAGGTTTGCTCCCTTTTCCTTCCCCCATCTGTTTGCTAAGTTGTGTCTTCACTCCTGGTAGTTAGCAATAAACTAACACCTCAGGGAGGAGGGAACAACTGAAAAACCATGAAAACCTTTGAAAGCCTTGACTCACTGCCAGCAAACCACCTTCCACTGCAACTGAGTATCAGCTTGCATTTGAATATTTGATGGAATCTGGTTGAACTCAAATGAAACTGTTGCTGGGAGAGGAATAATGCTGCGGCAATCTATAGGAATGATCCAAAGTAGTGCCATTTGCAGCAGTGGCACTGTGTTACTCACTGTGTATCGCTGCCGCATTGTTAATGAGACCACTGAAACACAAAGAGCCTATTAATGATGGGGAAAAGCCTGCAGGGAGCTGAGCACCCATGGTTTTCGGAGGCCCTTGACTCACATCCTTCTGTGCCAGCTGTAGATGTTTCCACTCCGCCTCCGACACCCCGGGATTGCCACCCACTCACATCTCCCGTCTGAAAAGCTCATGGGAGCCCTCCCCAACCCATTCCAGTGTGCAAAGACTGGGATTACAAAAAGCCTGGTAATTCCGCAAGGGGAATACCGAGGGAGAGCTGGAAAGGCAGGATCTCCTTTCTCCTCTGGTGGCTTCTGAAATGACTTTGCCTGCAAGCCACTAATCCCTCTGCAATTACACAATTCCATTCTCCTATACTGTGGCAGTTTTTCCTCCTGCACTTTCACTGTCTAGCAAAGCCAAAGACAGATCACTTATAGATGTCCTCATAAGAAAAACCCAAAACCAACCCCCCAAAAAAGAAAACTCACCCAGCTCAGTGGAAGATGCTAAGATTAAACCTGGAGCTAAAGCTGACCCAAAAGTCATGACTGAACTCCTGCAATGGTAGAAGGTGTGCATCATTCATTTCTAAGCTGTGTGAGATGCTATAGCAGTCACGGAACCAGAGGAAAACACAACTGGTAAGGTCACAAGTGCTACCTAAATTCCTCCTCAAAGCAAAGAGGAGCCAAAGGAGAAGGGTAATCACATCTTTCGAGTGGCTGGCTTCACGCCAAGTGAAAAAGAGATGTTAGGCTGTCACTGCTTCCTCCAGCACTGCTGACGGGCTATTGGCAGGGAGAAGAAAGTGGACATCTCCTCAAAAGCTCACCTTGATCTTCTGATTAATTGTATTTCCATTAAATGTTGCTTCCTGCCGTCCCCGGACTCACAGGTGTTCCCATCTTTGTTGGCTGTCTGAGCACTCGGTACCACCTCAAAGTGGGTGGTTGTGGAAGCCCTTTCAAAGAGCTGTCGCCAGGCCGAACGGAAAAAGTCTTGTTTTTCCCATTTCTCCTCCCCACCTTCATCCAGCGTTCAGCACCATTAGTTAAATTGATGAATAGCAGCTGGGGTGGGGGGCTCTTTCCATTTGGTTTTCATTAATGGCACTGTAAATAGTTGTAGTGGGTTTTACACTCCAGCTTTCCCTGGATGCAGGAGAGAATGAAACCACCACAGTGACAGGATGAAGGGGGAGATGCTCTTATCTCACATGGTGGAGAGCTTGTGCCCTACCTGGAGAAGGAAATGTGTCCATAAGCAGGTTACTACTCCTTGCCAGGCTTCCCTGCATCTTCTTCTGCATTATCAGGCTCTGCCCCTTGCCTGGCACAGGTTTGAAGTGAGCTAAGCTGGTCTGGCTATTTGGGCACTGGTTTCCAACAGCTGAGACTCTGCCATCAGACCCAAAGAATGACCATTTAAACCCAAATTATTTATTTATGTCATTTATTAATTTAAAGAAGAAATCATTAGTGGACCAGATTCTGAGAAATAGCGTTGGCGCTGGACTTGTAATACTGATTGCAGCCTCGTGCTGGTCCATGGAGCATTTATTCAAGCTTGACCCTTGAAAAGGGTCACCAAGCCCCTGTCCCAGGGTATTTCTATTTGCTTTCAATTGCAAATGAATGTTGTATAAGGACTTAATCTCCAGTTTCCCTTGTAGAAATTGATTTATCACTTAATAACACCCTTGCTGTGATGGGGCGAGAGGAGGCAGAGCCTGAGCAATAGCTCTATTGTGCTGTCAGTATAAATTAGAGCTAAAGATGTTACTCTTTAACCACAGGCTTTGGGGTTTCTGGGTTTTTTACAAGTGAAATTTTCAGCTGACAGAAGACTTTTTGCACAACAGATTCTTTCCTGTTTAGGGTTTCATCCCACACAGTTTTCGCAGCCTTGCTGCCCTCTGAATCTCCTGCAGGCAGCAGCATGCAGGGGAAAAGGGATCAAACTACAGGAAAGACAAAGTCTGCTTTCTGCTCTGCGAGTTGCAGCGTACAGCTATTGGTGATAATTATAGGGAAAAGCTCATTGACTTACACTCTTCTTTCTGAAAAACTGAGGTTTCAATAGACCCAAGGAAAGGGAAAAAAATGAACTAAGAAATCTGTTCTACTTTAGCTGTTATTAGAAAGGAGAGAGCTGACTTCAGGTGTCTGTCATGAAGCTCCAAGATGGAGTTAAGTCTGAAGAAAGAGCTTATTTCTAAAATAAAGGCTGTCTTATTTTTACTAGGTTGTCACCCCAAGCTGGATAGCTGAAATCTGAATTAAGAATGCATCAGCCCTGAAGAGATGACCTTGTCCTGAAACAAGGGTTCAGATGGAGCCAGGAGCAAGGCCAGGACACAGAGACCACACCTGGGTTTCATAATTTGGGCATAGCCTAAATGTGCTGTAGATTTCTTCCTCTATAAGTAGACTAAAAGGATGATGAAGTCAATAATAGTAATATTGAAATGCCAGATATGGATAGAATGAGTGGCATCAGGATCTACCTAAAGCTGAGAGCTCTTGATCTCCTGCAGTTAGAAGAATCCTGCTGTAGTTATTGGTACAGCTTGGTCATCCAAGGGAACAAGGAGTGCCACATTGGCAGTCTGGTGTTTTCATGCAGAGGAGCTGAATTAATATGAGTAGAAGGCTACAAATAAAAGAGGCCACGTCTAGCTCAGGGATTTTCCACGGCTGGAGACTCCCGTCTCTTTTTATCCTGCAGCTTATTGTTAACTTCAGTTAACTGAAGCTCCCATGAACTGTAGACTCAATAATCGCTGATTTCACCCGGCCCAGGACTCGAGGGCAGCATCAACCCGCCTGTAATTCCTTTGGGATAAACAGGAAAAAAACCCACATTCTATAAAGTAATATAAACCGGGGCTTATAGGGTTAACTTGCTATGGCATAAAGACTATAGAATGGAGAAAGATTTATTTATAAGTTAACATTTTTATACACACACATGCATATATATACTCATTAACTTGCTAGAACGTATATTGGGAGAATTTAATACATTCTTCAACAGCTGAGAAATTTCTGTTCAGCTCACGAATTCATCACCACGCTGAGTGATAATGAGCCTTTTGCTGCAGGATGCAGTTCCTAGTGAAGGAAAGACCAGAAATCCGTGCTCTTCCTGATATTAAGGTTAGACTGAGAATGGGAAAAATAAGTTAACCCTTGTCATTTTTGCTAAGTATGCCTCTAACGAATCATACTAAAATTAGAAAGCTAAAAGCATTTTAAAAAGAAAAGAAAACACAGAGTTCATGTACTTTATTACTACTAATCAAAGAAGAACCAGTACAAAGCAAAACTTTTTGATAAACCTTTTGTACTCACAGTCTGTTTGGTCTGGCAGAACGGAGCAACAAAATCTTGGGAAAGTCTTCCAAAACAATTTTTTCCTAGAAAGCGAATTATTGAATAGTGAATATTCCTTTACAATTATTTCATAGTACTTTTCATAGTACATATACTATGTACATAGTACATAGTATTTCATAGTACCTTATTTCAATAGATAGCTAATTCTTTTGTAGTAACAACATTTTTTAGTCTTATCATGGTTCAGGTCACAGTCATCTTACAAATGTTTTCTCAAAATCACTTTGGTTTTGAGTGATTGTACTGATACCTTATCCATACCCTCAATGTCAAAGTCTCTGCTTAGGAATTACTTACAAAACTTTTGCACTCAGTACACATTCTAATCAACAAATTAACATTTAACAAGCGTTCAGGGTCTTTTACAGAAATAAAAAATAAAAATGCTTTTTCTGTGTCAAAAGCAAATTTTTTATATAGGGGGAGGTAGAAATAAATTCCCCAGGAGGCAGCCTCTCAGCAGCACCATTTCTTGCTGTTACAAGCACTAGTTACTGAAATCCTTCATGTGGCCACACCTCTCTCTCCCTTCTCATTTTTCAAAGAAAATGAAAATCTGTTCTTTTAAAGATGGCGTTACTGGTCTCTGTAATCTTCTCCCCCTTCCATTTGTTCTTGAAAGGAAAACACTATTAATAAAAAAAGATTTTTTTATTGTATCAGGGAGATACAGATGAGTATGTCAATGAACAATTTGGTACTCTGAATAAACAAACACTGACCACATACAAATTTTTTGCCCTGTAGGCGAAAGAGAACTTTTCTTATTTGAAATTCTCCGTTGCCTTAAAAATGCTTCACAGAATAATAATTTCCCTCCTTGGACTAATAGGACAGTCATTTCAAATCCGTGAAGTTGAAGGAGAAGCTCCAATCTTTCATGAGATGCTGAAGAACGCACCATGCCATCCAACTTCAAACATTCAGTCAAAAATACAATTAAGCCATCTTCTAAGCGATAGTAATGATCTCTTGCATTTTCCTAAATGCTTTCATCCTTGCAAATAATATGTTTCAGAACTCACAAACCTCCTCCTCTCTCCCTTTCTTAAAAGGAAAAACAAAAAAGAACCAAAACTTGCTTTGATGAGATAACTTTCTCATTATTTATTTTTTTATCTACTTATTAATTTTTATTTTAATTTAAGCTACTAATTATTTCTCAATGAGATAGTTTTAGTAAAGAATGCGTGGCTGGGTCATGTGTATGTATATTCATGAACGTATGTCAGGGCTAGAATTTCTTTCTCTGACTGTTGAAGTGCGTCAGTCTCTTAATGGCGCTCTACAACTTTGCAGACGAGTTTTAGCCTGGGAACTGGAGGCCAATTTATCCAAATGAAATTCAAAATATGCTTCTAACCTTCCACATTTTGCAAAAGTATGCAAAACCCCTCTAAACCGGCAACAATTTCTTTCTGCTGTCAATGCAGGCCTCCCTTTTTTAAAATTAGCACATCTTTAGGGACAGGGCTGTGAGTGCTCGCTGAAGAAACTTGACTGGGCAGGACTTGCAAACAGAAGCCCTGGAAGGCGTAGGTGGGCAGCGAGGCGAACGTCACGGCATCCGCACTTGTGTTGGTAGCCAGCCCACACGCCGGTGGCATCTGTTCATCTCTTCATTTGAGCTCGTCATTCCCTGCAGTCCCTGGGAGAATGATGCCTTAATGCAGGCAGACCAAGAAAATCAATATAAACTATGCCCCCTTCTATTTTATTTATTTCTTTGCTTTTATCTTTTTTAAGGGAAGCAAAAAAAATATCTCTTGCTCATTCATCCCTTATGAGGGATTTTAAGGTAATCTTTCATCAGCTTTCCCTACCACCACAAGGAAAAATCTCTCTCTCGCGTTTGTACTTCAGGCAACTGAAGCATGAAATGGGAAATCTCATTCGCAGTGGAGACCAAATGTGTCACCTCATTTATTAATTTCATGATTAGCTAAAGACTTTGATTCATTGGACAAACCCAGAGTGCATTTGAATAAAAGCATGAATAAGGACTAGCCCTGGAGAAGGTTGCTGAATATCCCCTTTCAATTATTTACACACAGATGGAATGGCACATGTAGTTTAAAATCAAAAAGGAAAAAAAAAAAAACACTACAAAACCAAAAGCCCGTATGTTCTTTTGCCTCCTGTGGGAAGTCTGAAGGGCTCTCCCTTTTTCTCTGCCAAGTCTCTCATTATGGCCTTGGGCACATCACATTATAGCCCATGGCTCAACCTGCAGATTGTGGAGTGCTGTATTCGGATTTGTTTGATTTAGCTAAACTTGTCTACCAGCACGGTGTGTTGAGACCCTGGAGTCCTGCCTTCAAGGTGTCATTGAAGTAAAATGAGCAAAATGCAAACTATTTGCAAAGTGCTCACATAGTGCTTTGAGCTCCCAGGTGCTGCAGAAATGCCTGGTATTTTCTTTGCAAAAGGGGTTTGCATGTATTTGGATATTTAAAATCTTACAGGAAAAAGGGAGGTCGCCACAACCAGAAACAGGGGACAGACTAGCAACTACCTGCTGTGCCAAAACCAAACGTCTCTAATATTACCTTTAGAAACTTTCACAAAAACATCCTTAGTCTTACCAGGATTTGAACACACACACCCTTTTTTTTTTTTACACAATATCTACACATCACGTCTAAAAATAGCTATCTACTACTGTTGGGACACATAATCTACCTAAGTAAATTCCTCATCTTCCTGGGAAACACTAGAGTAAGAATTTTTGACTTCTAATTCTAATCTCTGTAGCTTGACACCATTATTACAGACATAATTGTATCTGATGGCCCCAGAAAAGATCTTGGTGGTCTTACTGGTGGTGGAAAGAAATGATGAGGTCCTGGTGAAGCCCTATTGGAAAGAAGGGAGAATTAGCAGGTACAGGTTTGTGTAGAATAGAAAAGGATTACTGAAGTGCAAAATTAAGATACCCTATTTCCATTAAGACATCTCCAGTGAAACCTCTGAGCAATAGCCAAAGGTGCCTGGTTATATATCTATTAGAAAGCTGACCTCACATTTATTTTGCTGTATTTGGGAAACAGAACACGTAAGCACTATCTTTCAAAAATCTACATTTTCCTCTTTTCTAGAGAAAACAGAAGGCATCTTGCACATTGAACCAGCTTCATAGAAATTACTCTAAACTTGCAAAAATAGTAATATGTGCGGGAGCATAGTGAAGGAGCTCCCTATGCAACACGGTAGCCTGAGGTCTTAGATATGAAATCGGGAGAACAGTAAAAGTAGAGAGATTGCATCAGGCATAGGCGACGGCCCAAGAGGATGCCATGTCCCAGTGTGACGTCCCCGCTTCAAGGAAGATGCTGAAAAATTAAACAGGGTTCAGAAAAGCTGTGAAGATTGAGCAACCTGATAATTGTTTAAAAACAAAAGGCATCTAATGCATTTAGTGTATTGCCGATGAGCCCAAACGGCAACACATCATCATCTTTAATAGCTGCAGGTGGAAGAAAAAACTCAGAAGTGAGGGCTCTTCAGCCCTGCAGGCTAGAGGAGAACAAAATCCAACATCTAAGAGCTGAAGCTGGGTCTGTGTGCCCTCTGACTAAGAGATGGCTCTTAAACAGCGAGGCCACTAGAAACATTTCCCCAGGGTTGTCAGTGGATTATCCAGTGATGAATATGCTTTAATTAGGAGTGGACGTGTTTTCCAAACCTCTGATCTTCATCCAGGTGTTAATTCAGAGACGTTTTCTGGTCTGTTTTATACAGGGGAGTTGGCTCAGATGATCTCAGCAGTCCCTTCTGGCATTATAATCCACAAACCTTGTCAATAATTCAGGCCATCGCTCCAGACTTCACCATGGAATTATGTACGCAAAGGACGTGGTGAAGAGGAACAAATCTAGCCCTGATCTTTGTTCAAAGCTCCCCTTTTAAGTGGAAATGCGTATAATGGTTGATTCACCCAGCTCCCCCCAACCCACTGTTTAATCAATTAGGGGGGAAACACAGGTTGACATTACAGATGTGCACATATGCAAATCAACCTGTTTTATGCCTATAAGGCAATTAAAATCATAAGTATAAAACAATTATGCTTTAAAGTTTGCTTCTTCGCATAAAGAGGAGCCTGTGGCATTTAAAAATGCATGTTTACAATCCGAAAGCCATTGTTTTTGTGATGCCTAATGGACGTGGGGCCAGAGGGTTAACTGAGCTGTTAGATGGCTTTTCAGCAGGCATCAAAAAGAGCATGAATGAGTCCCCGTTTGACAGCTTGTAGATAAACTGTAGATGGGAGACATAATTTATATGTATTTTAAAAATTCAACAAAAACAGCAAATAATTCAAGGGACTGTAGCCAGCTGGTCTTCCTTCTAAAACTGGATATGGAAAGCAGGGAGTCTTTGCACAGCGATGATGACATGCAGAAGCCTTCTATATAAATTTACACATTTATCAAGGCTTTGTGGAATAATAAGCTACAATCTTGCCAGCCTGGGGCAGCCTGCTGTAATTGTTATGATTTGTTTTCCAGATACAGTACAAATTCCTTGGTAATCTTTCCTGAATTTTAATAAGGGGAAGGGAAGACTTAATTAAAGAATCCTTTGTGCTGTTCTATAGCGACTGCCATCTGCAAGTGCTACAGTTCTGGGTCTTATCTCCATCGTGCAGCCCACAGTTTCGCCTTTGTAGACGGTGGTGGTAACTCAGGCTCAAGGAGCGAAATAACTGAGCAGCGTGGATTTTGGGGGGCATGAACCATTCTGGCACCTTCAGTGGCTGCTGCGGAGAGGCGAGGACTGGAGCCCTTGATCTGCTCTGCTGCATTACAGGCTGCTTAATAGCATTTATTCCAAGATAAATCAGGGAATACCCAGTTTACATACGAACCTTTTCTTTTTTCCCTTTCAGGGGTACGTACAACATAGTTGACTTCTATCAAGCGCAGTCTCTGGTGTCAATAGGGCCTTTTGTACATTGAGCTAAATGGGCTTTTATTCTTACAACAATGAAATAGGGAAATGTATCTTCCCAGGGACTCATTGGGCTTATCCCAGGAGCTGGTAGAAAAGAGGTGAGCTTCTCAGCTGCAGCTCTGTACAGGCAAAGTTTATGATTTATTTGGAAACAAATCCCCGCTTTCCCATGGTTTTGGGCATAAGCAACTTTTATAACAGGAGTTTGTAACTAAGGCTGGCTGCCCCAGGTTACAAACCCCTGAAAAGCTAGATAAAATGATGGATTTCTTCACAAACGTGACCTGGAAACTGGCTTGGGTTTCAGAGCGGGTTGTGTCTGACAACTGGCAATGAGAACTCTAGAAAAAAATTCTCCTTGGCTTGATGCAGTGAGAGCAAACTCTGGGGACGTCTTATCAAACCCTTGCTCCCTCCCTTTTCAGTATTAGAAGTTCTCTGAGCTCATGATGTTTTTGGGCATCTTGGTGCACTGACATGAAAGCTTCTTAATTTGAGGTACGTAGGTAGCAGGGAATAAGATAGAAGGGTAAGATTTATTCCCTGGTGTGTTGTAGACCACATACACTCTGCTTCTGTTGTGGTAGGGGAGTCAGTTAAGTAGCTCTGTTAAAGTCATTAGTAATTTATAGACAACCCTATAGCCAGGTTTTGGGATGGGGCTCTGTCTCAGCATACAGATAGATGTTGGGATCCAATTCTGATTTACACCATGAGTCCCTATTGGGGCAAGACCTGCTCTCCACCTGTGGGATCCGCTCATGGAATCAGGTCTTTGGTCCTGAAAATAATCTTTACCAAAGGGTCCTTCAGCTTCTGACTTATTGCCCCATAAGACATAAAAGTTTTACAGGTCGGTCCCTCTCCAACAGCTGAGTTCACATTGTCATCTGCTGGCTAAAGACAAAATCTTCACTTTTCTGCCTGTGTTTACTGCCAGGAGAGCTGGCTGTATGTATGTATGTATTCAAATCAGTCTTTTGGAGTACAGATGAAGTAAAGTTAATAGCTGCAAATAACTCCAGGGCAGGGCCAGTTGGTGCAGATTGTGCAACCTATCCAACAGGATAGATTTTAAACTTTCTTTTCTAAGGAAAAGATCTAAACAAAGCTCAGCTAGGAGGGCTCTGCTGATTTCAGCAGCCTGTCAAGACAGGCCATCTGTCACTCATGTGTCCAAATCACAAGGCAGGTGAGGTTTTACAGGCAAAAATAAATAGCAGTAACTCCACCTAGTTACACACAGAAAACTGTGAAATGGTTTGCTTTGATCAACTTTAACATTTGTTACTAAGGGTATTATTGTGCTTCCATAGAAATAATTTTTCTTGGGAAAATGCACGTATGTATATTTTTATGCACCTTTTGCTGTAAGAAATTAAATGTTTGGCCAGCATTTCATCCTCCCTCTTCTGTTTAAGGATCACAGAATCATAGAATGGTTCGGGTCGGCAGGGACCTTAAAGATCATCTCGTTCCAACCCCCCTGCCCTGGGCAGGGACACCTCCCACTAGACCAGGTTGCTCAAAGCCCCGTCCAGCCTGGCCTTGAACACTTCCAGGGATGGGGCAGCCACAGCTTCTCTGGGCAACCTGTGCCAGTGCCTCACCACCCTCACAGTAAAGAATTTCTTCCTAATATCTAATGTAAATTTCCCCTTCTTCAGTTTAAAACCGTTACCCCTCGTTTAAAACAGAGTTTTGAAAGCTTTGCTATGCTTCTGTCTTTATCTGTCCTACACCTCTCTCTCCTATCCATCTACTCTACATGCCTGATGGGCTGAGGAGCTGCTATTGCCCCCACTGCTGCTGTCTATATGGGAATCCTCAGTGCTTAAGTTGCACTTGCACTGTGAGTGCTTTCCTTCCATGTTGATCCCTCCTAGGAATAGCCAGGATGCTAATTATTAATCAGTTAACTTGGTGACTGGAGAGCCAAAAATATAATCTCTAGATAACATCCATCCAACCTAAATCTGTCCTTAATATGTGCATGTTGGAGAACTCTCTGGGGACTTTCTGTCTTCTGTTGCACCTTGATATCACAGCACCAGGTCCCCCAAGGGAGTGGAGAAAGAAACGGCAGACCTGATAGCCAGGGTTTCATTTTTTCCTTTCCGTACAGAGACTGCGTGCGTGGCATGATGCTGTTGCTTTAGTTGATGGGTGGATGAAAGCCCAAACTGTGGACAGAGGGGTTAATTTGTTAAAAGAAAAAAGAATTTCCTTTGTTTTTTTTCTCTCCTCTTTTTATCCATTTACATCAAAACCTAATCAGGCAAACAACTTTTTTTCTACTACACCTAGAAACATTCAGTTTGTATTTTATTTTATTGCACTTTCGTGTCCTTCCAGCTCTGTTAGGCTAGATCAAAACAATGTAGGAGCATATGTTCCTGTCACATTTAATGTGCAGACCTTCTTAAATCCCCCAAAAGCCTTTTCAGATGTAGAGCTACATTTAAGTAAGCAATTAATTATTGCATGGCTCTTCCAATGAAAGCACGATTTGTTTGCAATTTAAACTGCAATTCCAGCTCTTTTGAAGTTTCCTGTCTGTTCATTTCCAAGCTAAGGATTGTGCAAATTTGATCTCAGGCAGTACCTGTCAAACCATCAAAAGGCATTGGGGAGCCTCTGTGTGTCAGGAAGAATCTCCAGTTCTTCACTCACCCCTTTGGAGTTCAGGGACCAGACAAACGCAGTCATACATATCTGTATATGCAAACCACTGAACTAAAACCTCTCTCTAAAAAACTTCAACCACAGTATCTCACCTAAAAGGACACAGCCTTCCTATAAAAATAGGAGGAGAACATTTAATTAGTCCTATGGCACTATGAAATGTCAAGCAAGAGGGCGTGCTTGGGGAGGGAGAGGATTTGGGAGTGAAGTGTTGCTTGTCCTGGTTCAAGAGCCAGGGACAAAACTCTGGTGTGATTTTCTGAAGAGAGGAGGTATCTGCGATTCAGCTGTCATGCTGTCAACTGGTCCTGGGGACCCAGCACCCTGACAAGGCAGGGAAATACTACCCACCAGAGCTAGGGGCAAAATATGTCTTTCTACTGGAAAACTACAGGCGGTACGATAGCTTGTCATGCAGTAAATCGTCTTCACTGTGCAATGCATCACCTGCTCCTAACCCAACAGAAGGCACTAAAGCCCAAGTACAGAAAGTCCCCTCAATACACAGAGAAAAACCAGAGGATTAACGCAGGGCTTGTTGTGTTGGTTTTTGGGGGAGGGTATATAATTCATCACTTGGGGGCAATCATGAGAGGGAGATTTAAATTACTCAGAGAGCACAGAGCATATAAATAATAATGAACAGAATAAAATGCAAATGGCCTGGAAGGAATCAATAGTCATGAATGAAATCAGCCCTCAGATCCTAATTGAAATGAAAATGAGATGCATATTCAATATGTGCTTAATAGAATATACATAATATGAGCATCCTAAGCTAATGAACAAGACCTTTCCATCACGCAGATACATACAGGCAGGCCCCCCTCCTAGGAAGCAACAGCAAATAGATGTACCACCCCCACCATACTTCCACGTATAGCTACGTGTATACGCATATACATGTGGTACAATGGAAACAATGACCTTTTAACCCGTGCTAGATCACAACCACACACATTCATGAAAAGACCAGCTGTTGTTTCTGAATATCGGTGAAACTGTGATAGGTATTTTGCATACTGCTCCAATATTAATTGGAAGCTTTTGTTTGTGTCGGAAAGAACATGTGCCAAGGCTTTATTCTGCTTCGTATTTTAGGCCATTTTGCGGGAACCGATTGTGTGCTCATGTGCTAATTGCTCTAGCTGGTTCCTTGGTAGGCCTTCATTGGACCTCACTGACCTACGCAGAGGAATGGGAGTTGTTGCTCTTTGAATATAAGTACAAAGAATTTAATTATTTCCTGACACAGGCCTGAGTTGGGGATCTTGTGTTATCTCAGCAGAAAGCAGATGTGCACTTTTGTGAGGATGACTTGCCCCAACACGTTAAGCACTGGCACATTCCCTTGAAGTAAGAAAAGAGATGCCGTTTTCAAAACAGATTTCTGGTGTTTATCTTGGAAGAATGAGCAGCAGAGCCAGGGACATTGGTGCCACATGCAGGAGTGTCTTCATTAAGACTGCAAACATCACAGTCATTAACACAGAACTGCTGAGACAGGAACACAAGATGCTCCATGGCCCTAGGACCCAAGAAATCACAACAGCTGGGTAGGTGTGAGCCATCATGGCTCAGGTAGGACCACCACCCTGAGGTCCCAACCCTCTTGTGTTGGGGAACACAAGTTAAAGATGCCCAGCTTGCTGCTGAAATGCTGATTAGCCTTTGCCATGCTGGTTACCTCACTCAGCAAAGCAGGATTAGACATGCTCTGCTCCTGGGCTAAAAGCCCAAAGGTCCTAATTGCAATTCTGCAACAGCTCATCTTCAAGGTGTCTCTCAGCTTCTCTGCCTCTGTTTCCTCAGCTCCACCCCACGTCTGTCCTTAGGACTGATTGTTTAACATTGCTATGGGTTTTGGAAAATGTTCTGTGCTAAATCCTATCTTAAAGTACCTGACGGTTAAGCAGATTGCGCTTATTTTATTGCTTTGCAAAGCAAATGTCATCTGTATTGAATTTCTTGCCTCATCTGCTGACAAAATGCTCCTCTGATTTTTGATCTTTTTTTTCCATTTCTGTGGAGGCAGAGCTGTTGAGGAGGGAGCTGAACACAATAATATAAGGGCTAAAATTTTCTTTCTTGCTTTAGTACCCAACAGTAATGCTACTGCCTCATCGCTACTGAGCCAGGATCCCAACTGGGTATCAAACTGATGAAGTCTCTGTCCCAGACCCACTATTGGAAGGAGACATATTCTTCTGAATCTGCACCCACTTTGTGGCTGGATGGATGGAGGCACTTACCAAAAAAGAAAAAAAAGAGAAAAGGTTTAATTATTTCTTATGTTGTGTGTATTATAAGTGTAATAGAAAGCTGAAGTAAAATCATTCCTCCCTTAATGCAACACAGTAGCTCTTCTGATACTGTGGATGGTTTTGTTCAAGGACAACCAGACTTAAGCTGCTATATAAATCTCAGTGGGTTGTCCTCATGGGAAAGATGGGTCAAAATTATAACTGGTGTAAACTACGTTGGTTTTAGCTGTTATCTCAAGGATCAGCGTAGGCAGAAATCTTCCCAAATCTGTTGAAAAGTTAGGGTGTGACTTGTGATACACCTTGGCGACAGTTTAGAATAATGGCAGTGAGCAATGCAGTGGTCCTGGCTGTGCTGCCATTCTCAGAAGTGAACACAGCCATTTGGGAGGGCCTTCAGCCAAAAATTATTCTCACAGCCAGCTGAGTAATTCTTTCAATTATATTCCTTTCTCTTCCAGCAGATGGTTGTCCATAGCTGTTCCTTCATAATTTTGCTCCTTATTTACTGACTCCAGGCAATGGGAAGGCAAGAAAACGTAAACCCTTGACATGATGGATCTGTCCTCGTTACCTGGCCCACATCCTGTCACCCTGCTTGCCCAGAACTGGTGTGCTGGGTTCCAGCCCTTCCTCCCACGCACCCTACAGCCTCTGCATCTTCAGGAGGGTGGCTTTGAGTAATATACAATATGCTTGTAAGAACTTGAATCTGTTCTAGATTACTGCTGCCAGATACAGCAGATGCTATCTATTAGATTTTACTTTCCCAGAAATTCCACTGATTCATAAAACATTCAGGACAGTGGACCCTTATTTTGTCCAGTCCTCCTCCCCCGCTGTGTAGGTTTTGGCAGTGGAAATGTGTATGAATTACTGTAGAGCCGGTCGTCTTCTCTAATATCTTGTTGGCCAGAGCAGTATTTGCAAATCCATGAGCCTCCAGTCCTGGGGAGGCTTCAAGGCATAAGGAAGTGATTTTCCAGATGAGAGGAAGAAAGAAATAAGGAAAAAGAGGTTTTAAGCTATACACACAAATTCCCATGGATGCAAACAAACAAAATGGAGAAGGATGAATTCAATTAAAGAGCATTCAAAGGTCAGCATTACTTTAGGCTTTTATAAATGAAAACTCATCTAGCTACACTGCATCAGAGTGTCCTTGGAATTTGTTTCTTTGTGGTTTTTTTTGTTTGTTTGTTTGTTTTTTTTGTTTTTGGTTTGTTTTTTTTTTTTAGATTAGACAATCCTTCAGTTAAAAAGGTCAGGTCACTTTGGAATAAGAGCTGAGAAGAAATTCGTCTTGCTGTCCTCCCCAGTGAGCAGCACTCCAGGGTGGGCACCTGTCCCTGGGCAGCTGAAGACAGCAGCAAGGTGGCTCTCAGCACATCCTGGCATGCGGCAGAGGAGAATTGCACGGATTTGTCTGGACCATGTGTTATTGCTGCTGACCCTGGCAGGAACAAGCACAAGCACAGGCTGAGCACTCGTAGTGTCACAGCTTGCAAGGATGCTACGTTCCTGACATCCCTGTCTGGTGGGGACCACATAGTGATGAAGATGAGACCAGCCCTGAAAAACTGAACTTACACCTTATCTATCAACTGACCATTGCTGCCAGTGCTAGAAGATACCAAAAGTGAACTAAGGGATGAGAGAATGGCTTTGCATAAAGTAAATTGACTATTTAGCTGAACATTCCCTCCTTTTTGGAAAATCAAATATTCATATATATCATATTAATCTATACCACATCTATTTTAAATCTATTCATGCTGTTTAGAATGGGGGCAGGAGTCACTCACATAGGACTCGCAGGCCAACAGAAGGGAGGTGCTGCGAGTTTTAGGGAAAACTCTTACAATACAAACTGATCTGGAGTCAGGAAAACATTCAAGACCATTGTCACCCCCTTCCCCAAGTTGCCCTTGTCTTCTGCTACTAGACTTTGTATGAGGATTATCAGCTTCTCTCTTCTCTACACCAAAGTGACCCTCATCTTTTTGGAAGACTTCGTTTCATTGGAAGTACCAAGCTCAGTTTAGCACTTGTTATGTTGGCTTCAGATTTTTTCTAAGAAAAGATTTTTGTTTAAAAAGCGAAATTACCAGATGGGAAGCTAATTTAATAAGTTGATAATATCTGTTCATTTTAATTAGAACACTATCACATAGAGCTGCCTACTTGAAATACAACCCGACACAACTGAAATATTCCAAAATTGCTAGATCTGATTTTTTTTTTTCCAAGTAGGAACTTGAGAGCACTTTAATTTCTTTAAAAATGCATCGGAGAAGATAATATTTCATTTACAAGGGCGTTCTTTGAAGAAGACTTACTCAGGCACTCAGAGACATGGAAAGTGACAAAGATAAAAACGACTGAGTTGATAAACAGTGAAGACCATCAAATGAAAGAAGCAAATAAAATCTCCAAAAAATCAGTCCAGTTTTGCCATCTAAATCTTTGTTAGTTTTCTATAAGCTGTGGGCAGAATGTTACTGTGATTCACGATACAGAGCTTATTTTAATATTCTGCTCTCTCTACTCATATATTCCACGGTTGGGAGAACTGGGCTTTATCTCAATATTGTCAAAGTGTTTCTATCATAAAAATAACATACTGAAACCAGACTGACCGGAACTGAATGCAGAATTCATGGAGAGAAAAAAAAATAATCCACAAACATCTGATAAAAATCAAGATGTACCTTCCAGCAAGAAGATTATGTAGACCCCCAAACATAAGAGAATATTCTGCCTTTACATGTACCTATTTCATAACTATGTTTCCACTGGAGGAAATAATAAATTATTTTTAAAATTCCATTTTCATCTATACAGCAATCTCAGAAACTTATTAATGGACAGGAAACGTTGGCTGATAGTAATGTGGTTAAGAAGAATATTACTTTATAATCATTTTACCTGGGTTCAGATTAAGATTTTAAGTCCTAGAGGAAATGATTTCTCACTCTTTTCTTTGACAGAGACTGACTACTTAGAGCAATTCAGAGGGGAGATAATCCTTGCTGTATTTTACATAGGGAAAAGACTGAGGTAGAACATGTCACAGGGAAGCGTTGGATAAAGGTGCCTCTTTTTTTTGTGTATGTGGGGAGAGAGAAAGGAGCCCACCTGCAGATGTGTTTGAGTTATGGGGATGACAGTGATTTTATCAGGAGGAAATGGGAAGAAGGGGAATCTTCCTTGTTTCCAAATAAAAATTGGGTTTTTTTTTCCCCCACTACCTAATACATGTGATGTATCAATATGAAATGAGTTATTGTTCTTCAGCAAGCACGTATCTGCTCCACCAGCTCTTTCTTCGCTTGATTTCATTGCAAAGCCCATGAAGACCATATTCTCTCTCTCTGCTACAGCCGCTGTAACCCATGCAGGTTTCAAGTAATACTCTGCTTTTTCTCCCCAAGAGTAAAAATCAGAGTTGTCTCCTTCTGTGAGCAGTAGCTGATCTTCACATGAGCTAGAGGCAAACCTTAGAGTTCATTCCACATATACTCTTTTGTGTGTGTGTATAGTTCAATTGCAACGTGCAAAGAGGTGTCACCTCTGCCTGCCATCACTACAGCGCTATCACTTACCCAGGGAAAAAAGGTTTGCAGCAGAAAAAGATCCTGGGAATAATTGCAAACCCAAGACCAAAAAGTCTGAGTGACCTCCTTTTAAATACCACTGAAACATATTAGTGAGCCTTTACAATTAGGCTGTAAGGTAAATATCCATCCACTCATGGTTAAATTTCCAATGAACATGATCTAACTAATCAATTGTTGTTTATTTAGCATGCTCTAACTACTCAAGCAAATCTAAATTAATGGCATGAGTAATTGGATTCATTTAAGACCTTGTATTTCCTTTCCTTGTGCTCTGCTGCTCACTGCTGCTTAAATGGGAGCAGCCAAACCATTTTCTTCTGCAGGCCACACAGATAATAAACTGATAACCAGAATCTGGGTCCCAGCTGCCCTTTTCAGCATTATTCCTCCAGAAGCTCAACATCTCGCATGTGGCATACCTTATGATTAATCCTGCCAGATAACTCTGAGCTGCAGGGCAATTCAAATCTGTGAAGATTTCTAGAAAAGAAAAATCAGGTGTATAGAAGAACTAGCCAGGGTTATTCCCACTAGTGGAAGAGGTTAGTTTGAAGTTAACATGACTCTGGAGGCCTTGGCACGTCATATAAATATCTTCTGGAATAAAAGCACACAGCTGAGCCTTCATGCTATAGCTCACTGTCAGTAGGATGTGATGTCTCCTCTCACCTCTGTTGTAATTCATGGATACAATACTTATTGGGGATTGCACAGGAGCCCAGGTTATGCATGGGATGGATCGTCTATAGTGCTTTAGTCTATAGTCAATAGTGCTTTGTATCTCAGGGCCTGTGGTCCCTTCTTTAATACTCAGTCAAGTCTGCTGTCTTGCAGGCCTCTTCCCTTCTCCCACCGTGTACTCCTTATCTTTGTCCTGTCCTACGAACCCACATGCACAATACTTATCTCGTTCTCTGTTCTTTTCTGGGGTACTGGGTTATGGTTCTGCAATACTCTTGGCAACACAGCACGCCTATAGCGCCTTTCTGTGCTGCGCAGCAGGTAACGTGTGCAAGTCCTCGTCTCAGGAACCTGGAGCTTCACATGTTCCAAGCAGGTTTGCACTGCGGCAATTTAAAACATTCCTTTAACTTCCCTCTTCCTGGAAAGCCAAGACTTTGGGGAGGTTTTTCCACTTACAGTTTGCTAAAGGATGGTTTTGGGAGAGAATCACTCCATTTTAGCTGCTCTTGTGTAAACTGAAGTGGCCTTACACGTCAGCCCTTTCCTGTCGATCCTTTTCTGCCACTCTCAGAGATGAGATCTTAAAGCCCTTCTTCCACCAGTGGACTCCTCTCTTTACTTACTCTGCAGTCCTTGACATGCTTCAAATCCCACAGTTTCTCCAAACAGCGACAGGGAGCACAGTCTGCTTTGTACAGCTGCCCTGTCCCCTTCCTAAGCCAAAAGCACACAGTCTCCAGGCATTTAGCTTTACTCCAGTCCCCAGAGAAAGGGAACACATCTCCTTGCTCTTTTTTCTGCTGCTGCTCTAACTAACCCGGTGTAATACAGCTCTGGGCCAGCCAAGGGCGGCAGTTCAGATCCAATATAAGATAGGAGAGAAGGATATTAGAAATGGGAAAGTCTTGAGTATTACTAACATAAGTATCATTTAAAACTTCAAGCATCCCCAGAAAATCAGGAGTAAAGATATGCATAGCATTTACCTGAACCTTAATCAAGCGGATGTAGAAGCTGCCCAGCTCTTCCCTGCTGCTCCTCACTTCTTGAAGCTCTCCAGCAGGTTTCAGCCAAGTCTGGAGTCATCTTCACTGCCACCCTTTGGAAAATCACTTGGTGCACTGACAGGAGTCCATGGCCAAGCCCAGCATGGTTCACAAACTGCATCCAACCTCTGCTGCAAAAGAGGAAACAGCTACACAGAGAATCCAACTCTTCAAATACACAGCTGCATCTCTCCCAGAACCTTGACTACAAAATTTAACTTCTTCCTCCCTTGACTCTTCACTGCCTAATGCTCATGGATGGCAGCTGCTGGGAAATGGGTTCCTTTCTGTTTTCCTGGAGGTGAGGACAGAGAGAGAGAGGAGAGCTCTTCCACAGCAAACAGCACCACCTGTCCATCATTTAAACCAGGCCTGGGGTTTCTGGTGAGCCTGTAATTTATTTATTTAATTAGTAAGCAAGAACAACTGCCTTCTTCTTTCACAGAATCACAGAATGGCAGGGGGTGGAAGAGACCTCTAGAGATCACCTAGTCTAACCCTCTGCCAGAGCAGGGTCACCCAGAGCAGGTTGCACAGGAACGCGTCCAGGTGGGGTTTGAATGTCTCCAGAGATGGAGACTCCCCCACCTCTCTGGGCAGCCTGTGCCAGGGCTCTGCCACCCTCAAAGTACAGAAGTTCCTCTTCATGTTGAGATGGAACTTCCTATGCTCAAGTTTGAGCCCGTTACCTCTTGTGCTGTCGCCAGGCACCACTGAAAAAAGACTGGCCCCATCCTCCTGACATATTTATAAGCATTGACAAGATCCCCCCTCAGTCGTCTTTTTTCCAGACTAAAAAGACACAAGTCCCTCAGCCTTTCTTCATAACAGAGATGTTCTAGTCCTCTAATCATCTTGGTAGCCCTTTGCTGTCCCCTCTCCAGCAGTTCCCTGTCCTTCTTGAACTGGGGAACCCAGAACTGGACACAGTGCTCCAGATGCGGCCTCACCAGGGCAGAGTAGAAGGAGAGAATAACAAGTCCCTTGGCGGCTCAGTGCGGACTTACCTGCGTTGCAGCTGGTCTCCTCGGCGAGAGGAGGGTTTTTTTCTTCAGGCTTACTTGAAATCTTCCCTTGGCTTCTGGTCTGTGCAGCAGGCAAGAGGTGCCAGTGTTGAGAACACCTGAAAAGCAATTAAAGGCAGCAGCTGCTGAGAGACTGTTTCTTTATTGCCCTCCACAGAAAAGGTTCATGGAAAACTATTTGCTTTCCCTGAGCTGCTAAAGAAAATGTTAGACAAACTACAGTTCTGTGCAGAGGTGTGTGCCTGCCCTAACCTCTCACACCCATTTGATATCTGCAAATCTATTGACAAATTATTTCCTATCTGCTTCTCACAGTCGCTAGATTCATGAGATGAAAGAGTCTTTATTTCTTTGCAGGGCAGAACCGTAGTCGACTAGATTAGAAAATGTTACTTCCTGATAGATTTTTTTTCTTTTTCCTCTTTTAGCTGTCCTACAGAATGCTGTACTTAGGTTCACTGAAATAAAAAAATATATAAATTCCACACCAGAGGTATGATTTTTCTATTAACCTTCTCACCCCAAACTTTTTCAGAGACATTTTTTTTTTTCCCTGTGTATTTCTACAGAATTTTTTCATAAAAGCTGAAGAAGTTTGCAGAAATCAGCCATTCTTATAAGAATTTCCTGATGCTCATGTAGCGGTTTATGGCTTTTAAAATTAGATTCCTTTTAAACATCATGTTAGAGATGAGGTTTTGCGAGGCTCAGTGGATGACCTTGCAGAACCCTTTGTTACCAGGCTTTGGTTAGACTCCAGCCCTGTGCATTACTGGTGTAAGCTCCTAGAAAAGATTTTTCTGGAGCTGTTACCACTTGTGGTTCTCTACGGAAAGCTGACATTTAACAAGAACTGGAAGGGTAAATGAAACGGTGCATTGGGGACTGGGTAGTCACCAGCCCATGTGGAGCGAGTCTGCAGCACTTCTCAGCCAAGTCCTCCATCAAAGGAGTCTGCCTGTAAAACACTGCTGCTGGTACGAGCAGGGATGTGGAGACGGGTACTGTTAATCAAAGTTTCTGAAAACTGAAAAAAAATCCAATTCATGTGTGGCAAGGGCTGAACACAGCCCTGTGGAGGAGTTTGTCCCTGTTCTGAAGGGAGACTTCCCACATTTTGATTGCATGAATACTTAGAAGAACAATATGCAGAGCGCTGCCATCAGAGTCGTGTTTGCAATTTGCAATCAAACACAGCATAATGCAACTCTGCTCCTTGGGTCGTTTTTTTTTTTCTTTTCTCTTTTTTCTTCCCTCATATTTTCTTTTTCTCACTCTTCCTTTGTTGTTTATTGTGTCCTTTCAGGCATTAAGTTCATCACTGCTAAACATAATTTCATACTGACTGAGATGCAATGCCAGTCAGACCAGGATTTACACTTCCAGTTTAATAAAACCAGTGAGAATGATTTGTTAAATCAATGCAAGAAAAATGCAGGAGGGGGATTTCAAGGATCCCTGAGTTCATGGGCGTGATTGCATAGGATGGAAGTAATAGCTTTGATTTCTTTTGATATGAACAGCGTTCTCATGATCCTCACAGAGTGACAGTGGTCCTGTAGTGCTTCTTTATAATGTCCTTTTTAACATCAATGCCTTTTACTCCCATTAGGATGACCTCATATTAGGAATGTCCTTCCTTCATTGCTTTTTCTGCTCAGTACATTTCAATATCCTTTTTCAAGGTGTATTGTTCTAAAATTTGGGGTTGATTCAAAGAAGGCTTTTGTAGATATTCAGGTCAATGGGAAATTGTGTACAGAACAACTTAAAATGATCACATACAAGATATAACTTCAGGATCACCAGGGCTGGGGGAAAAAAAAGCACAGTAAGTCTTTAAGCCATCTCCTTCTTGCTTTTGTTTTGCAAAACTTTAAGGAACATGATAGATTCTTGTGACAGGCAACTAAAATCTGTGACAGTAATCAGATGTCTAATGTTTGTTGTCTAAGATTTGGGATTTTTATCCTGAAATCTGGAGAACTACTTAATTTCAAGATAGCTTATGGCTACATCTAAATCTAATGATTTAAGACGGCTTTCAGAAAAGGGCCAATATAACAATAACTCCCTGGAATGAATGTGAGCAGCCTGACTTACTTCTGTTCAGGAGGCACCCAACAAACTTATTAAACTTACTGCAAAAGTTTAGGTATCAATGCTTGCATCAGTGTTTTGTGTTGTTAACTATCGTGTTAGAAAATCAGGGATTCAGAACTATCTGTAATTGTTAATGGTTGCTGTGGAGTAACAGGTATTTCTTACCATTTTGACTAGACCATGATTTTACCGAGGCAGATATATTTGACTTCACACTCCTTTCCTTCTCCCTGG
The DNA here is from genome assembly GCA_013398915.1 of Dromas ardeola. Taxonomy (NCBI): domain Eukaryota; kingdom Metazoa; phylum Chordata; class Aves; order Charadriiformes; family Dromadidae; genus Dromas; species Dromas ardeola. The sequence continues at coordinate 507,573 of VYZM01020333.1, forward strand.
TGCATTATTACCCGTGCGCTGTTGCACTCATTCTTCAGGGGAAAAGGATTCATTGAAGAAAACAGTTTTCATTCCTGTCCACACGTCATTGTGTTGTAATGCTGTTATTTTTCTCGAAATTTTATCCATCCTTTGTCTAGTACATGTGGGGCTTTGGGAACAAGCACGGGGAAAAAAAAAAGGATTTTCCGAAGACTTTTCAGTCTTCCCTAGTTATAACAAAGAGCAGATCTGCACGCGGAGGTTGTAAGGAGATGCGTAAAAGGGATAATGGTTTGGCAGATGGATGTCTTGTTAGGTTTTCTCATGCCTAAGCTTTTTTTAACTTATTCTATTTAAGTAAATGCCACACCCAATCCCATGGCAACTCAGTACACACATATGTGCAGACGTACACAGGCGCCGTTACCAAGGCATGAGCAACACACAGACGTTCTGTTGCTATGGTGACAGCAAATGTTATATGCTTTTTATATGTGGGTATAGATGTATATATGCACACATACATATTTGTGTGTACACATTTGTTCTGGCTTTAGGCCTAAATTCAACAAGGCAGTAGAACGCGTACTGAAGTTGCAGAAACTTAAGACCGTGGAGTTAAGCTGAAGGTGATGAAAGTTAAGCGCATGCTTAAACTTGCTCTTTGATGGGAACGTTATTACGCTCGTAAATCTGGGACCCCAAGGGCAATCAGAAAGCCAGGAGCAGTCAGATCATCTAGGGCAAACTAGTGCAAATTGTTGCCTTTCATCACGGCTTCCCACGCACTGCTGGTGCTGTAGGCACATAGGGCCAAATCCTGCACTCTTAGAGGTGAGTAGTTTTGCTGTGCCCCTTTTTCAAGGAGTCTCACAAGTCAATGGGGTTTTCCTTGGCCATCTCTGAATCTACACCACAGACGGCGTAAATACTGTTGAATTTTGCCCACAATCCAAAAAGCTGGTTGAATTACATTTTCATCCAAATAGATACAAATATTGCCCTTCATTACCCATAAACCCCAAAGCTTTTTTCAAATAATTAAGCCAGTTTGCTGTTGGCAGCCATCACATTTGCCTACACAAGGCCAAGTCTCTCCAAGTTGATTAGGTGAACATAAGTAATAGCTTTCGTAACCAAGGGTGCCATTAGTCCTCCATTATTTCCCATCTTATCCCCAGGTTGTTGCCTGGCTGCATTCCCGTTCGAGGCTGGTCTCGCGCTACAGCGAGAACCTCATTCTCTCTGGAGGACATCTACTCCCTCTGACCCCACGCAGATATAATGATGACTGTAAAGCACAGAGTGCAGCAATTACTCATGCAAGTGTCAGAAGCCCTTTCCACAGATTTATTTACTCTCTCCGCTTTTAATTTTTTCCTTGTTCTGCATCCTATAAAGGTCCCTGTCACGCTGCCAGGCTTTCAGTGCCTGTTATTTATTTTATTTACTGTTGAGAAATGCAAAGATGTGTATATCCATAAATAGCTAACGCAAGAAATATTGCTTCTGTGACATAAATCCGAGTCTTTCATGGCTCTTGCATGAAATGAATGGTCCAATGGACCAATGGACCAGGCAGCTCCATCCAAGTCACCCAGGACCTGGTGACATTTAAATAAAACCTAGCTTTCAGGGTTAGGGGGGAAGAGGGGAGGGGGAACAGAACGAGTTATGAAAATACAAATTAAACTACACTACTGTTGATTTACAACAGCCTGGGCCACATTAGACAGCTGATGGTGTCTGTTCTGAGACCTTGTCTTGTTACTTTTACATTTATGTAAACTTATTTCAGTTAAAAAGAGAGCAAGAAAGGAAAAATCAATTGAAACAGAAGACAGAGATTTAATTTAGCTGGGGGGAAATCAGATCAAGGAAGGAAAATGATGGAGATAAAAGTAACCCCTGTCCCAATGCAGAGAGAGAAGAGCTGGCTGTCTGATGTTCATTAGAATTAATTAACAGTGTTCTGCTCCTCTGGGGCCCAGAGGGTTGAGGAGGGTGGGATGTGCTGCTGTTTTAAGAATGAATTAGAAACATAGACCAAAGGAAAAGAGACTAGGAGATTCTCGCATTTTTCTTTTTAAGAAGACAATGAGTTGGAAGATCTGGTTTCAGATGGGCAGAAGTGAGGTGGTTTAATCACAGCCCATCCTCGCCACAGCTGCAGTGGAAAAGGGCAGCGACTGGTGGGTTATCGTAGTTTACAGGTAAGAGAGCAGAAGGTGTCACCAAACGTAGCGGAGATCGCAAAGGCTTGATTAACAGATCTCTTGCAGGCCTGGATGAACCTGCAGCCAGAGGAAGGAAGATGGCTTTGAGCCAGCGTACCTGAGAAAAAGCAGGTTTATGAGATCCACGCTATGTATGCGACTGTCTGCCTCTTTGCCTACGGCTCCCTAAAAATCGTGATGTCTGCTGGCTGATTTGAACCAGATACGTGAAAATATTAAGTTCCCAGAAGGAAACAGGCCAGCAAGTAGAAAGTCATCTGTATTTATGTTCAGACTGATACTAGGACTGAACCCACATTCCTTATTAGACACCAGAGAATCAACATAAGACAGAGCTATTCTTAGCATCCCAGCAACGGGAAAAGCTGAATCCAGACCCTTAAACCCAGGATAATCCAAACACCAGACACAAAATGTCAGGAAAGAGGTTTCATAAATTCATGTGGTTGGGGTTGGTTTTTTTCCTCATCTATCACCAAGAAGTCCTGCCAGGAAGCCTGATCGTGCCAGCCCCGAAAAATACTGTGCCTGCACTTGCCGTGTGCTGGAGGAGGAAAGGCTGCCAGTCCGAGAGCGCGAGCTAACCAACAGACCCGCTTCCAAGAATGCGGTAGGCAGCTCAGGACGGAAGGCCACAAACTTTGTTTGTTTGTTTTGGACTGAAAAGGAAGGTTCATTTTAAGCTTCATCAGGATTTTTTGAGGGATGGAAAAAAAAAATAAAAAAAAAAAATCAGCCTTTACCAAATGCAGGGGAAAAAGTGACTTTTCAAAACCTGGAGGGGATCAGGGCTTAAAGAAACAAACAAAGAGTCACTGAAATTAAACCATGCAAATGTACTTGACAGATTCCCTGTTCAGAAAATGGTGCCCAAGAACAAATAGTTCTTTGGCTGTTGAAATATTACAGGATATTGGCAGCCTAGAGAAATGAAAATAACCCCTTGAAAATAGCCTGAGCTGCCGTGCCCCTGCCCTGGGGTCAGGATGTGCGAGCGCTGTCAAGGTGGTGATGACGGGATGATTTACAAAGTCTCTTTTTGAAAGGATGCCTTGATAGGTAAAGCTGATCCCAGCCAGCCGTGGCATTGGTCACTGAAGACTCTTCCCATGTGACCTCTGTTCACTCATAAAAGCAGAGCGTGGGCCACTGAAATCTTCATTTACTGCCTCCCCCATCAGTTTAGAGAATGGTCAAATGTGAACAAGATACGTGCACTGTTCAATCTGGCATTCAAGAAAAAATACAAAAAGCAGGTGAAGCAAGGGGATGGGGACAGGGACAATGTAGAAGATCATGTTGGTGCTTCTGTCTCTACCTAGAGCCATCCCTCCAAACCTGCTGCAACCTCAAGCCTGCAGAATTGCTTCTCCCAGGTAGGCAGGCTAATGCCAACAGTTTGGGAAGATATGACTTTGTTGGGGAAAGAAGGCCCCTTTGTTAGGGTCATTTGCCCAATGAGACAGCATCCACAAGAAATACCTTAGCTGGACTCAGACTTCAGAAGCAGGAAAAGGAGTGGGAAGGAGCAAAAAGCCTCTTGGACTGCACTTTGACAATCTGAAAATTTGCCAGGCATTTCGACTATCAAGCTACCCCAAAACACACAAGCAGGATGAAGCATGAACATAGAGCAACATCTGAGTTTGATGGGTCAATCTCTCTTCAGTGATTCTATCGCACTAAATTCAATCTTTAGTTCAGAGAGATGGCACAGAGCTGAAAATTGAAGCTCAGCTATAGAAATTGAGTCTCAGGAAAGCAAGAAAGCAGCCAGGCACAGAGGGGAAAAGAAAATAATTTCTAAAATATTTTCCCTTTGATTTCTCTAGCTACAGCCAGTGTTTGCCAAGAGATAATCCATGCATAGCTTTCCCTCCTGTGCTTAGGAAAGTAATCCACTGGGGGCCATATTTTGAAACCCCAGCACCCAGCAGCCAAGAATGAACTATATTGCCAAACAATTTCTTTCATGACTAATCCTGCTGGCTGTTCTGGTAGGAGGGGGAGCCCTTCCCTCCTTGGGGGAAAGGAAGATCAGTCTGGGCTATGGTTTGCACATATGAATGATCTTGAGGGCAATAGCCAGTACATGGTGGTTTTGTGCCACTGAAATGTCTGCCTACCAGGATTAGAAGCTCAGTTGTCAGTCGGGTTGAAGAGGGAATGGACAGAAGATAAATTGCTCTCGCACCCCATGTGTTTCGTGGAAAACCCAGCCAAATTGTAGAGCTCTACAGAGGGCCTTTAACTTGCAGGGATACCACCTACCTTGGAGCTACTGTGGTTCTCCAGGACCCAAAACCATGGCTTTGTGTGGTCCTTGAAGCCAGTTCAGGTCTCAGTGTGAGGAGTTCTGCTTTGTCCTATGCAGACATAAAAGTACGGTCATAGACTTTCCTGCACTCAAAAATATTCAGAAAAGAGAAACTCTGAATTCCTTCTTCTGCAGGAGCATTGAGGTTACCTCACTTCCAGCCTGGGAAAGTTCTTGCAGGAGTGGTAGAGATTATCAGTAGTGGTTACACCAGTATCTATGCATTGTATTTTAAAACATCTTGCCTGAAGCAGCCTGCAAAGAACGGATATTACAATAATAAGCAACAATTTAGAAATGATCACCAAAGTGGAAAACCAACATAGATAAAAACTAAAGAGCCAGAGGGCATCATTAGAAGGAGGGGGAGGTTTCCCTTCAGAATGCAGCCATGATGCAGAAAATGCATATTCATAGCTAACTTTCACCTGATCCCTCTTCCCTTCAAGGAAAATGTGCATTAGAATTTAAGAATACGATTTCTGTGTTAGAATTCAAAAAGCAAACACAGCCATGAGCTTCTGGTTGCTTTGAGATCTTGTTCACCCTAGTTCTCTCCTCTTAGATCTTATACATGTTTAACAGGTCGTAAAGGAAAGCACAGCTACTTCAACTGCACCAGGGGTCAAAAATGGTTTCTGCTCTCGCTTGAGTGAAAGATCGGGATTTTCATGGACTTGGGGCTATAGTTAAATTACTACCAGCCACAGTTTTACTGGGTATGACCACATAGCCCAATAGCAGTGACACAAGAAGAGAAGCAGGGTAGCTTTAAAGTATTATAGACACAATTTACCATGCTTCTTAGGTTACTGTGACTGTACAGATTCTTACAGCAATCCAGGGTTTTCATTAAAACCTATTTTTTTTAAGAGAACATTTGTTTTCACTAGAGGGAAAAAAGTTAAAGACATACCTATGTTTTCCTTCAAAGTCTGGGCATGTTCCTAAAAAATAATTGGAGTCCCAAAAGAGAATATTTTAATTTTCAACTGGAAAATACTGGCCATTGACTGCCAAAATTGCAGCTTAATATAGAATAGGAAAAAAACAATTAAAATATCTTTGCAGGAAAATCAGCATCTCACTATTGAAAAAATCTTTCTGACAAAAAAAGACAAAAATGTTTCGTTTTCCTCTTTGGTGAAGTCTTTTCCCCTTCCTCTGGGTTGTCTTTACAAAGCCACTGGTTCAAGCTATGTTCCTTTTCTCCTCTTCCTCGACTGCTCCAGATCATCCCTTCCCAATGCTGCTGTTTCCCTAGAAGAGCTCACCCCTGCAAATTTAACTCCTGCACACAGGAACTGGAGCCCCTCGATGCAGCACAAGCCTGGCAAAGCCCCGGGTGCTGCTGATCCGGAGTGGTGGCCTGTCATTCTGCCACCTGAGCAAGCATCCCACCAGCGCCGGACGCTTTCTAAGGCAGTTTTTACATCAGTTTCTACATGAAAGGTGTCCTACGCTACGCTATTCGCAGAGTTCAAGGAAAAAAGAAATCGTATATTCCTGTCAAACTTCTCATGTCAGACATCTCTAAACTTCATCCAGGTAAGCCGAACTGAACATGCAAACTGCTGTTTGGCTAATGCAAAACTTCTGATAGAACATCCAGTCTTGTTTTAAAGACCATGGAAGGTGGAACATCTGTGACACTAAATTTTTCTGCTGCTTGATTATTCTTCCTGTTTAAATTTTGCATCTTGTGTTCAAATTGAATTTTTTTGGCATTTTGACTTTTGTTCTTTCTCATATTTTCTCCAGAACCACACACACACAAACCCAGTAGTCATCTGCAGTGTTAAACTACTTTGTGGTCCTAATATTTTTCAAAATTCCTGAGTTCTGCCAGCTGTGGATTTTTTCCTGCTGTCTTTTCATTCACACATCAATTCTCCACAGTTATTGATGGGATAATGGTTGTCCAGACCTCTTATTTTCCACGTGTAACACATTGTGTGTATAGATAGATACATATATATAGATATATGTAATAGATATATCTATCATGTATGTTTAGTTTCTAGAAGCTAGCGCTGAAGCAAGATGCCAGTTAAACCAAGCTGTCCTTAGCCTGGGCTGTGGTGTGGTGGCTCTGGCCCCATCTATTTGAGACAGGGGGAGCTCCTCAATTTTAGGACCCTATTTGCATCTACTGAATTGTATCTGGTACTTCGGTACTACACTGGTTGTTTAGTAAATGCTGCAGAGAATTTGAAAATCATTGGCAAAGCCTCTTCTGGAGGTAGCCAGGACTGATCCTTTGTCAGCCAGCAAAGGCATTTCTGAGCGCAGAGAGGACTGGGTCTCCTCCACTCACCCAAATGGCTGAGCACATTTCTGCCTTTAACGGCTTGATGTGGGAGACAGACTGGCTGGCAGGCAGAGCCAGACCTGTCACGTGGCGCTGGAGAAGGCTGACCAACAAGCCACAGGTTCCCCAATGCCACATTGTCAAAAGCAATGTTCCAATTTAGTCACTCGCGCTCAGTGTCTTTCAAGCCTCATTGAACTCCAACAGGGGTAAAAAAGTCTTTGCAACAAATGTTATCTTCATCTCCAGGACAGAGGCGTTTAGAGGATGTCATTGCCATCACTCTGACTTGAGGTAAGGCTGAAATAACTGCTCTCAGTCCCATGATGAAAACAGGATGGAGGAACGCTGTTAACAACAGGCGTCCGTCAACACTTCCGAAACTCTCCTCTGAAATAAGGCCACTGGGTTGTCTCTAAATCTTGCGCTGGGTGTGCATCTCGCTGGGAGTGATGGGTTTCTCGGTGCTAAGGGCTGTCCGGAGCAGCGAGTGGTACAGCAGCCGCCAGGACCCCAGTCGAGGGCGACAGCTGTAGAGGCATCATTACTTCCTACCTCCCACTGCTCCACGCACGCTGCTGCTCCCAGCTACAACCGGCTTTTTATTTTGTTTTAGTTTATATGTGACATAATTTCACCATAAAGGAGGGCTGATTGTAAATCCAGATGGAAATGGAACAGTTTACATGAAATGCACTTTAATTAATTAGCTAAATGTTTGCAAAGTGCTTTGAAGATGTAAAACACCATACAAGTGTTAAATGGTAATAATAATAAAATAACAATAATTAATTTCCCCAGGAAGCATGTGTACAGCACGTGCCCAGAATATTCCTATCCGAGAACATTAAAAAAAAAATAATAATCCCACTTTACCTTTGACATTTTATGGAGGACCGAGTACTGCAATGAAATAAATTAATTCATTTATTCATCCATGGAGACTTGAGTTTGGATCTGGTTTAAAATGAAAATAACGGCCGCAGTGCTCATTAGTCAGTGTGACAGAACAAAAGTATAATTTAGAGCAGTTAAGCAAGACAGGGCTGTTTAACGATGAGGCATCTAATAAGGGGACCAAGTATCACTGCCTTTCAGGTTTTTTTCCCCATAAAACCACTATAGCCCAGCAATACGGTGGCCTACAGTGGCTCAGGGTCTGGGTGTTGTTCTGAGTATTAACTATGGAGGGAGGCAGGTGAAAACCTGGACTTTATGCCTTTACACATTGCTCCTGGCTGGAGTCCTGGAAACGCTGCTCCCTTCCCTTGCAAGAAGCAGCGTTTATTCCGGTGCTTGCATTCCCTTAGGTTTGCTTTCTGCAAACATTTAGACAGATTTCTGCATGCAAGAAGTTAGTGAGAAGAAAAAGCCATTGCAAAAGGTAATGCAAATACACATTTGCCAGAGGATTTGCTCTGGAAGTATTTACGGTTGCCCTGAAGGCTCTGTGTGTCTTCAGAGCAAACCTTCAGCCAACCTTCCTTGGGCTGTATCACCAGGATCACATTTGCGCAAGGAAACTGGGCTAGATCGTCCTCACTTTGAATGAAGGAGTTGACAGTACAGTCGTCTTCTTTCAGCTTTGTGACAAACTTTCACTGGAGATCTCTTGGACTTGTTAACTTACCCGTGACGTCCCACAAAGTACATCTGCTCATGCAGGTCACCGCAGAGACTTGAGGGTAGGGTAGAGAAGCTCTGTAGATGGTCTGATTTTGCCTTGCGTTTTCCATGCTTTATTCAAGTGCATAGATGAATGGTGAAAGTTTATGTCATTAATCAGTAGCTTATACCCAGTGCATTAGGGATTTTAAAGCTGAGGAGATAATGTGACAACTGAAAAAAAATGATGTGAATTAGCGGAAAACTGACTTTTCCCCTTGGTATTAATTCACTCCTATGGCAAGGGTACACTTTCAGAGTGCAATCAAATTCATTAAGAGGTTTTGATGGATATAGAGAGACAGAAAAGCACCATTTATCACTTGGAAAAGCTTCACAAGGCACAAGAAGGGCCCCTTTATGGTGGCATAACTGCAGGAGGTGTCATCTGCCAGGGAGCCTGCGTGATGGCGCGCCCTCCCCAAACTGGGGACATGCAGATTGCAAGTGAGGCATTAAACTTCTCTCCAGAGGCTGAGTTCAAGAGTTTACTTTTAATCTATGTTAGAAATACAAACTGGAGAAGGAAAGTGGGAGTGCTGGGCTGCTCTCTGCAAAAGGACTCTACCACCAAATTCAACAACGAAGAGCAGAGGTGAGATTCACGCCTCTCAGATTCACCTATCTCAGAGCAGAATTTTATGACAAAAAACATGTAGTTCGTTCCAAGTACTGTTATGTATAGTATAGTGTCATATAACGAGAGAGACTAAAATGAGACACTTTAACAAAGCCAGATCTGAACTTTGTCTCCATGTTTACAAGCAAATGGAGTCACAGCAAACGGCTCTAGAGGTGTCTATAATCCCGTCACCAAAGCAGAGGAGATATTAATTCTCCACCAGAAGTAACGAGAAGCATTCAAAAGGATTTCTGAGGCCAGCCATTTTCCCTAAAGCAAATCCTTAGTTCTTTGCCAAAAACTGGAAGAATATCTGGCAGTCATCAATGTGAATTTTCTTGAAGAGGATGCCTGGAGTAAGAAGAAAGAGCTGAAGGTTTCGAGCATGCGAAAATAAGCTAACTTTACTCTGATTCTGAATTCATCCTGCTTTTAGAAAGAAGCAATGTGGAATTTGAAGTCTCCACACAACCCCAACAGCACTGATTAAATAGAAAGGATAGGATTGACCTGCTGAATTTGACCATTATTTTATTGAAAAATTCCCACCTAAGGACTAAAGGATTTGGCCCTTGGAAATCCAACTTGTATTTGCAGAGCTGTTTTCTGACCTTTTCTGTAAGCCAATGTAGTCACGAGCAGTAAGATCAAAGGCCTGATGAATGTCTGATGTGAAGAGAAAAGAAAAGGCTCCAGGCTCCTTCCCTTAGAGACTGATGAACACTCATTTCCAGTTAATTTAATAGGATATATGCTGAAAAAGGCACTCCTGTATACAGTACATTGAACACAATCTTATATTTTCTCTGCCTAAGTGGCCAGTCTGTTCTACTGAGTCTCTTTGTTAGCAGATACCAAATATTATGTTTGTCAGACGAACGTACCTCTTCAGGGGCTCGGTTTGCGAGGCACTGGATGCACCACACTTCAGACATCAGACGTCCACCACACGCTGCCAGTTCAGGGTGGATATAGAAACACAGAGACTTGGCTGGTTTGGGACAAAAGGAAGAGATAACCCAAATCTCCAGCGGAGTAAACCAGCAAAGTATCATTGATTTCGGTCTAGCAGCAGTGATTATGGTCCCTGATGGTTTGACTGCTGTTTGAGATCAGTCAACTGTAGAACAATTAAAGCACTGGCAAGAAGGAGGAGCGTGTTTTAAGGCAGCAACGCCAGCATCAGACTTACAGCTGACAAGTAAAACTTAATAATGCATTTCCCGATATATGAGCGTTTTTCTTCTGAGCCATCGCTGAGAACTGTTTCTTGGCATAAGAACCTCGAAGGAGCAGCAGTGAGCCTGGAGGGAAGCAGCCCTGTGGTACCACAGTGGGACCAGCCCTCCTCGTGTGCCTCTCGACCATGACTCCTGCAGGTTACACAGGAGAGAGAAACACACAAAAATGCTCCTCCGTGTGTGCTCACTGAGAGTTCCTAGCCCAAAGCCCTCTATACAAAAGCAAAACTCAGTTAAATAAATTGGAGAGAGACAACATCTTCAACAAGATTTTTTCTCTGGTTCCTACTAGCAAAATAATAATCCATCCCTATATATAATGACTTTGGGAGGAACGTAATGAAGGAAAAGGGGGGCAAAAGTTGATATTATTCAATGAAATCCATTTAGTGAAGCTAAGCATATTGTCTAGCACTTCGTTTTGCATGTGTCAAGTAAGGACAAGAAAATTGTATTTGCGGTAGGCAACATCCCATGCTTGAGCCCAGGTATCTACATTAATGTGATCGCCTGCTTTAAGTTTTTCTCCACTGGGACATTATCATGATCTAACCCTTTCAGCTGTTAATTTGTTGTGCTTCACAGGATGATGAGGAAGGCATAACGAAGGGAGGTGGTACCTAGAGAGGGATTGGGCACTTTAACTGCATTTTACTGCGTTAGGTAATTACAAATATGAGTATTTCGTATACTCTCTGCTTTCGAAGGTTGCCATAACCATACAAATACTTTGTAACTGCATCATTTCTTAGGCAGTAGATAAAGAGTCAGACAAAAATGGGAGTCTTCAACTTTCAGGCATTTGTGTCCCTGCTTCTTTTGTCAAATCCCTGTGTGGATCTCAAGTTTGGGTGGGTGTCTCCCCTAGATCTACTGAACAGTAGGCCACAAAGGAGACTGTTCTCTGTTCTGGAGCCAAACAAAGGCCAGAAAAGCATCACTAATCTTTGTCAATCTACCTGGGACAGTCAGGGCTGTAAAATGGTTCAGTGCTCATCTGTGCTTTTGAAACCTTCCACAGGAGACAGAGTAATGCCAGAAAGCCTCTGCATTTACCTCCGCAGACGATCCGAGAGGAGACATGCTCCTGAAAGTGCAGTTTACAGCAGCTATATCTGCGCTAGCAAAGTTCTTCTCTTTCAAATTTAGCCTAGGATTCACGCTCGCTTTTCCCCGAGACTCAGGCATTCCCACACGGTATCAAATGCACGTGAGATGCTACCAGGCCGGCCTCTGAAGGCTGGAACAGCTCCAAGGAAACCATAGGCTACGTCTGTTGTAGCAGATCTTAATTGCATGAGGACGAACTGAAAGTTTGCCGTGATTACGCTCTGCAAACCAGGACTGCAGAGGCCGCTCTGCAGATGTCCCTGCCTGTCGTACTCACTGATATCAGACCATTGTTTTCTTATGCTCCACTCTGTTTCCTCGTGATTTAGTCTTCATTCCTAAGCACTTTCATGCCACCTTTATTCTGTCTTTGGATAGGGGCAGAATGCGGTTCCTACAAGCTACTGTTTTTAAGCAGCCACCCTACAGCCTATCTCCTGTGCCCTACAGGCACTGTCCACGTTAACTCACTGATACAAACCTTGGGCCTTCAACCAGAAAAACGGAGGTGTCAGCAAGAAAGTGATCTAACTCAGGAGCTTCAGTCCTTCCTGCCCCTAAATCCCATTTCTGTTTTCAGTGGTAGTAAATTAGCATTTAAAACACTTTAGCTTTTCATCATCCATTAGACTAAATATCCACTATTCATTTATTTTCCTTCTGCAGTATCATTGTCTTCACAAGCCTGAATGAATTGATTTCTTTGATTTGGCTTGGGTATCATGAGAGGGCTAAATATTTCCAAGAGATAAGAGCATGAACTGAATGGTGTACGTGTGTGTGAAATAAATTCCCATCCAGAGACAGGAGAAGTGACAATTCAATACAGAGCTACCATTACAATCCTGGAGTGACAGGAAAACACAAAATTGCACATGTGTGCAACATGGGAACCGGTTGCTGAGAGAAGCTGTGGATGTCCCATCATTGGAAGTGTTCAAAGTCAGGTTGGACAGGGCTTTGAGCACTGTGATCTAGTGAAAGACGTCCCTGCCCATGGCAGGTGGTTTGCACTAGATGATCTTTGATGTTCCCTTTGAATCTAAACCTTTCTATGATTATATGGGGCCTCTTAGGTAGAGAAGTATCACTATTCTCATTTTATAGGTTAAATGGAAATCCAGGATCAAGTCAAATTGTTCGAGAGACATAAAACAACAGACAAACTACATAATCCTTAAGAAAACCCAGGAATTCTGGATGTCACTCTTTCTTTCTCCCTTCCCAACCATCTTACCATCTGAAAGTGTAACAAAAAAAAATCTACAAAAAAATAAGCTTCAATCATAAGTCAGTGAAGCTGAGGTGGCAGCAGGTCCCTCAGTTTTGCCTCTCCAAGGTGAATTAAAACCTAAAAAGACAAGGGAACTTTAATTTCTTTCCAACAAAATGCCATTATTGTGTCTGACAATGATGGGTTTTGCATACACGGACACACACATGCGTGCACATGCATATAAAGTTGCTCCATAATAACAGGTTTTCTGGCTTGGTCTCAAAGCTGACATACATCAGAAGACCAGGAGCTTCTCCTCTGCTAGTTTATGGACTATGGATAAGATTGCAGTTATCCTGATAATCCTTCTATTAGGCCATCATTCATAAACATAGGATAGACTGCCCCTCAGAAAGAAAAGAGATCTGTCAAAAGGACTCAATGTGTCACTCTGAACATGCCCATGACCCAGCCAACACCTATTTGTCTCCCTTCCTTCTTTAATTTAATATTTTTTTTCCTCTTTTCTGATTCCTTTCCCTTTTTACCTGCTCACTGAATGGAAATTGCACTGATAGGAAGGCAGAGATACCAGCTGCTCTGTAACACTCTCCATTTGTCTCTCTTAGGTCCTGAATCAGCCAGGTGCTTATGTGCATGCTTAACAATAAGCACCTGCTTGAATCCATCCTTATTCAGTGAAACATTTAAAACTCATCGTAAGCCCCACTGATACCAAGCCGAGTTAAACACAGTTAATGCCATGCTTAAAATTCAGCCCAGATGAGTACTGCTTTGTCAAATCTTTATATGGCACTGGATAGCAATGCAGACCTCAACGACCTCCCAAAAGCTGCTTATTACAGTTGTTCATAGTAGTTAGGGGCAAATACCTTCATGTGCAGTTAAGGAAATGTCCCTGACTTCAGATCTTTGACACTCACAAGCAAAAGTTCAAGGAAGCTGGGAGAAGGCTCAATCGGCTCTCAAAAAATCACAAAAGCTCTGAGGAATAAATGCACAAAAATGCTGCTTTTAAAGCTTTCAGGATAGCAGTTGCTCACTGCTGCCATAAAACCCAGATGACTTCCATATATTTAATTTTATCTCCCTAAACGCTAAATTTACATGTTACAAAATCTGAAGGTAACCTAAGGATGCTGTTTTGTAGCTGCCTGCCTACAATTTGCAACACTTGAAAGTCATCATCTAAATGAGACTATTTGAGTGGAAACCATTCAGTGTCTCAGTTACCCTCTTGACTTGCCATGACCAACTGAAATAACTCATCACTAACAGTTATGAAATGAAAAAACAGTTTATTTCAATGGCAGAAATAACCTCCTGGAGCACGTATAGTGAGTGGGCTGGCTATGAAAGGCCCTATGCCAGAGTACAGGGAGTGAGGACTCCAAAACTGTACCTGCAGTCTACATATAAAATAACTAAAACTGCCTGTTTCTGGCCTGAAGAAAATTTTTCTGTGGTATTTGTAAGAGCCATCTGTTCTCCAGAAGTTCATTGACCATTGCGCAAATGGAGTGGCAATGCCTAATGGGAGGTGTCTAATGGGCAGATGAAGAGAGTAAGCTGAACAGCTCGGTCTCTAACTATTAAAATTGGCTTTGGTTGGGCTGCTGGGCTGAACTGCCAATGTCCCAGCTATTAGAGGGCTTAGATGTTTATCTATAGACAGGTTTAGGGCTCTTCATCACTTTCTAACCCACTATAAACTCTGCTTGATCTTTGGATCAAGCTAGATCCAAAGCTGAGCAAGACCAAGCTAACACACCCAGAATGGGAGGTGTGCGAGAGACACAGAAAAGCAATAGGTTTGGTGATGGGAAACATTTAAGCCTATATTGTCTCTTCTGTTAGATGCAGCCACTAGTACCTGTATCACTGAAAACACCAGGAAGTCCTTTCAAAGCACAAGGTCAGGCATTATGTGGAGGCAGCAAGAGCCCAGCACTCGCCATGCCATCTGCAGGCAGCATCCCTCAGTGTCCCACTTCCTTCTGCTCCAGAAGTCTTACGCCTTGAAAGAGCTCCTATGGAGCACAATTCATGTGCCTAGCAATACACTCACCATGGGCTCACCAGAGATGACTCTACTTTGCCACCACATCCCCTGTTCAAAATATCTGCCGAGATATTTATGTTTGGCTCTTCCTCTGTGTGAAATCTCTCCTCAGCCAGGGCCCTGTGAAACAGCTTTGCTACAAGGCACCGGTGAAGCTCCAAACTGGTAAAGCAAGCGGCGAGGAAGGAGGCACGACCTTCACATGACAACACAGCTTGCAAAGAACAGCAGACGTCACCACGCTCACCCAAATCTTGCCAAAGAGCTCATTTGTTTGAGTTCCCTCCATCGCTTTTGTACACGTACACAATTGCTCACGCACACAAAGCCAATGAACGACTACATGGAAATAAACACACACATGCTAAAACCCAACCAAACTCTGTTCCTTCTGCCAGCTGGAAAAGGAGGGTTGGAGTGTTTCTTGTTTTCCCTATTTATTACCCACACAGCAAACACTGAGATACCAAATAAGAACCCGTATAGAAAAGGTGGAGCACTATAAAGAGGACAAAAATACCTGAAACAAACTCGGCTGCTTTGCCCAGGAGAAGCTGCTATTTCACTTCAGTGCCTGCTGAAGTTGTGGATTCCTCCCTCGGTCTCAGCAGTGATTTTCTTTCCTTAATTAATCAATTACACATGTAACTGTGGTCCATTAGCAAAGCAGATGACTGTCTTCAGACTCTGATTACTGGTTTTGGAAGAGCCCAAAAATATTTCAGTAAGATGAATAAATTTCCTCTATGAGGTTTTAATGAGATCATTTAGATTTTTTTTAAAAAAAAACCCAAGAACTGAAATGGGCATAATAATCCAATGCCACCTACATCACGCACTTGGGAAAAACAACAGGCCCCAGTTTTAGCCCCCGTCTGCACTTAATTGTACTTGGAAGAGTACATAATGGAGGACTAATGGTACCTATGCGTTTAGTTCACTTAGCAGCGCAGAGGGGATGATTTCCTGCACGCAGTATAGCACTTTGGTTGGCTGTTTTATAAGATAATGATGAGGACACATACATTAGTAATAGACTGCCAGGGCTAGCGTGTCCTGGGTTACAAACCCCAGCTGGTCATGATCGTAGTTATTAATAATAACAGTAATCTACATTTCTAAATCACTTCTGACCGCAAGAGCTATCACAGTTTATATAATATATATATTGCACTAAGTCTAATTTCATCTGTGTGTGAATATAGGGGCATTTGTCAGTGTGGGGGCATGTTTTCAAAGAAACAAAAGCTCAGTTCTTAAAGCAACTCAGTATACTGTCCTGCACACAAAAATACAGCCGGGCTTTCAGTACTTACTTTTCTGACATCTTCCCGTAATATACATGGTACGTCTATTCGTTTCATTAATCCGTTATTGACAAGAAGAGGTCAGAACATCGATTTTAAATCTCATCTGAGATTCTGAAAGCCTCTAGTCTCTAGCAAGTGCTTCCCCCGGGTCACCGCTACTATTATATGCTGATTTGCATTTACATATTTTGTTTCGAGGCTGCATTGTATTTGCTTTCTCCTATCTGAATTCTTTCTGACACTGAGGATGAAAACAGCAATCAACATGCGACATCAGCAACAGCTTACAGCTGTCCCCATCCCTATTACGTTCTCTCAGCCTTTCTTCGTGTTTTACTGATTATTTTTCAAACTGAGAGAGCCAGGAAATTCCTGAAAAATTAGTTGTGAACTCAAGTGCTAAAAATATACATTCTGCATAATGCTGAAAAGAAGACAAAGTGATCCCCACTCTGCATTTACCAAAGCGTCTCAGAAATCCAAATAAATTAAACTTCTTATTCACTCAGCGTTGCCAAGTGGATAAGTACAAACCTCTTTTTCCCCTCCAGTAGTGAGCATTGGATGACAAGTATGTTGGCCATATTTTGGAACTTACTCTGGCAATTGTTTTACTAATAAGGGAGGCACCAGGGCCTTTGAATCCTCGTTGGAGTTATGTCCTCCATGCCTGCCTGAACATGTCCAGAGCTCCTGGTACTGCCCCAAGCGATGGAATCCACTGGGTTTCCACTCCTCATTCCTCTGAGGGTATTCAGACACCATTGCTGAGTGAGATGTCAGGAATATATGGATAAAATGGCCCAAAAGCTGGGATGAAGGCAGCTCAGTGGGAAGCAATTTGCATTGTAAAGAAGTCTTGTAAGTATGCAGCCTATTAATAACTGCCTCTGTTTGTGACAAATGTCACCAGGCTGATTTGAGCTGCTTTGGAGGCAGAACAGATAGCAATTATCTATCACCCCGGAAGATGCTCTCAACAAATGATTCACGTTTGAGGGGGGATGGCGTGGTGTTTTCTGTTGTTTTGTTTTCCTAACTAGTAATTTCAACACGAATGTCCTGATTTTCAAAGGCTTCAGACTTGGGGTCACCTCTGCAGGCCATTTGCATCTCCCCAATCCATCAGCCCTATTGCACTTTGTGTTGCACAAACTTGAAAGCAAAATGTGAAAAAGATCAGAAAGGAATGGAGAAGATTAAGTCTTTGGGCATTTACATAGTTTCAGAGCTATGATGGCTGAAGAAAAGCTTGCTGCAGCACCTGGAAAGGCAGCAGTCTGCAGATGGGTACTGGCTTTTGGCTTGACATTAGCTCTGGGGTGGGAGAATGGACGATGTTACAGCTGAATCCTCAGAAAAGACCTGCTTAGACACCCTTTTGGCTCTCTCCAGGCATGGCCATAGGATGGTATGGCATAAGGGCCCATGCTCACTTTACCAGGGTCATAAAAGAGGAATACCAGTATAAAAATAGTCAGCACAGAACATGCAACGTGCTCCACTGAATGCACTCAAATTTTCTGGGGTTGTGTCAATGTGGTATCTGCAGCTTGTTTCTGCAAGATGCAGAAACACAGATGAGCTCAAGAAAATTAGATGCAGCTCCGTCATATGAAAATTTGAGGAATTTGAACTCTGTCATGCCAGAATGTCACCTTTTTAACCCTGACACCTGTCAACTACATTTTACAGCCATTGTCTTGTCCTTCTGCCTCCAGCCCTGCAACCAGGTCTTCAGTGAACCAAGTACCTCTAGCACATCTGTTGGGAACCACTTCTAAACCCATGTCTGTCCTCCCCTGCCTTTCCGACAGCTTTCTGAATTGCTCAAGACGCACAAATGCTATACAGGAAATTCCTGGGGTCTGACTATTAGAGGGGGCTGACTTTAGGACACATTAATAGGCAATAAACTTTGGATCTTGATGTGGGGCACTCGGAGTGCTGAGTAAAGATTCAGGAATCATTTGAATGTGCTCATCTAGCTTACTTACATTTGTGCTTAGTTTGGGGAATAAAATGTGTGTGTGTAATTGAGCATCCTGGGCGCAGTGTGTAGCTTGTGTAATTTCAGATGTGTTTTTGCGAAAATCTTCTGGAGCTGCCTCTGTGAGCCTTCTTCAGAGAAAAGTTTTGCAATTACCTGACCCTCACTGTAGTTTGACACTTTTAAGCAATTTTCCATAGAAGTACTCCTCTTACTGAACCCAAGGCATTCAGTGGAGGAAACAAACTCCCACAGAGGCAGAAAAATCACTCTCATTCACCCGGTGGATGCTCAGCAAAAAGCCCATGAAACAGATCCCTTTACCCTGTCCATGAGTCAGAGACAAGAGGAACAGAATCAGTCACTTCTCTGGACATGCCTGTAGATGGGAGCTGTCGGTCCTTGTGACACCAAGAATCATGGAAGATAGACAGCAAAGTCAACTGCAAACATTTCAGCTTCCTCCATCTGTCCCTGCAGATGCATTTTAAACTGGGATGTTCGCAGAGAGAGACCATTTTCATGCCACCTGCCACTGGCCGAATCTCCAAATCCCCAGTTATATTCTGCAGCAAGCGCAGATCTTGCTGAAGTCAATGGACACAGCTACCTGCAGGACTGGGCTTCTTTGCTAGCAGAAGTGATCACATGAGATGTTGTGACAAGCCAGTATCACATCACGTACCTATCCCAGTCCAAGCAGGCACTGACTACTGGCTTAGGCTACGTGAATGGTTTTATATCCTATTATAAAGGTACCAGTTCCTCACTGTCATCCGGTCCCCACCGTCTCTCAGGCAGTTTAAGAGACAGTAATGGCAAAGTTATCAACACCTTCACATTTTCTGTTTTGTTACCTCCAGTACAAATATCAATTACACAGTCTGACAAGGAGAAAATGAAATTGCAAAGTGTTAGGCTGCAGGTATTTAGTTCAATGATTGGGACTGTCTTTAAAACACTATAATGACACCATGCCGGCCAGATAACAGAGAGATGGGGTGTTATATGCATTCCTACACTTTGAATTTAAATTAAAATTTGCTGTGATTTAAGATGTTATCTCCTTTGAAGGTCTGTACTTTCCTTGGAGAAAATCATTATTCTCAGCTAATAATGCGAGTCGCTAGGCTAGTGATTAGTATATTTGCAACAGGGTAAATTTGCTTCCTATTGTCAAAGACAGGTGCATTATTTACCGCATGATAATCTCAGTCTGGAAGGAATCTTTGACTTGAAATGACACCTATTCGTTAAAGCTCACCATCACCTTGTCTGCTTTTGCTTATGCCTCAGTTTGGAAGCTACATTTTTCTTTGTGATTTGCAGAAGTCATTACCAAATGCTTGAAAGTCCATCAGCCAGGTTACCTTGATAATTTATTTTATGAATAGTAATAACAACAATGACAATAAATAAAGTTAAATTGTGTCCAAAGGTAAACAAAGTAGTCACTTGTGAGTTGTGATTGCAAAGATAGGTAGTAAGAAAGATGCAAGGAGATGCAAGGACATAATATAGGTACTGACAGCATCATCCCCCATGTTTCATTTTGAAATTAATTTAATCAGGCCCCGATACAAGGACTTCACTCATAGGTGTAACGTCAGGCAACAGGTTCTCGTTACAGAGGGAAAGGGGAACACGGGAGGTAACAGTTCAGGATGAGAACTACAGAGCAGCTCAGGACAGAAAATTGTAATGCTTTATCGCTAAACCAGCTCAAGGGCAGACACCAAACTAGATTAGGATCCCTATATGGCAAACACAAAGATCTCCATTTTCCTCCACATTGGCTTTAATGCTTTGTGCAGTTATATGAGAATGCCTGCTCTTCGAGAAGCAAGGCCATTGCAGTGGAAATTTCTGTTGTACAAACATTTCACCTTGTGCTAGTTCCTTGTCATGCGCAATTAAATCCTGGCTGAGGTGTGCCTGGTGATTAGCTCAGCCCTTATTCCTTCCCCGCCACTATCTCACATACTGGAGGAACTCATTCTCAATGATTATGTTGCTGATAAGGGAATTCCCAGAACTACAGTGACTAAACATATTGGATTTGCATAATCTTGCTTAAAAAACAACATTGCATTTTCATCATGTCACCAGATTCCAACTGCATCAAACGAGGGTGGATACTCGGGCAAGTCATACCTGAAGATGAAGAGATAAAACAGATAGAAAGAAAAGGAGACAGAAGGTGATTTTTCCAGATTTTGCTGTGCTGTGAATCACCTCACAGATCTAGTTCAGAAAGTCTTTCTTCTGAAGTGAGAAAGAACTGCTAGCTTTCCAGTGAGCCACACCACCACCCTAATTTTCATTCAGAGAAGCTCCCACCCACATCTCTGCTAGTTTGGGGCTTGTATGCATGACAGAGATTCAGAGTGAGACCTTTGCCTTTGCTTTGCACCTTGACCAGTATTATGCTGAGAGAAGCCTTTGGAAAGGCCTATTACAATACCTCACATCAAACAGATGCCAGCGATCGGAAGAGGATTATTGTCTTCTGATTAGCTTGGTAACTGCTCGTATTTTAGTGCATCTTTCAGCATAAGACCATTGGGGTGAAGGCTTTTCAAGAATAACTACCCTGTTTAAGAACATATGCCCACTTAATTTGAAGCAACTCTCTCATGCGTACAAGCTTTTTGTCTGTGTTGCTTGTGGTTCTTGGAAATTATTTGAGATTGTTCTGTTTCTTTGCAAGTCAGCACTCTGGGCTGGCAAATGCTACCAGAAAGACAACCCTGGAGAATAAAACGTTCTATTCGTCTGATAAAGTCCAGACAATATCACGTTAAAATTCCTATCCAAACCTGCCTCCAGGTCTTAAGCCAGCCCTAAGAAAGGAAAAGTAGTAGGCTGAAGGCTGTTGATACATCCCGAGTAGCTCACTCTCCGAGTTTTCCCTCAGCTTGCGCTTGAGTGGAGCCAGTCTCAAAGCTACATCTCTTCTCAATGAATTTCTTCAAAACACCATCCCCATGTGAACAAGATTTCCAGCAAAAAGCCATGAATTGTCCCCTACGAGCACAGGGTGTGAGCTGGGAAAATCTTTCAACTTGTCTGTGGCACCATTTACTCCTGCAGCAGTGGATATAAACCTATGGGTTTGTCTCTCTCCGAGGATATAAGAGATTTGTCTTCTCACTGCTGTTGATTGAGCGGTCCGAGACAAGTTATCATTAGGCTGTTTAGGCTATCTGCACGTTGCCAAGGAGCTGACTGGGATGTCAAAATCTCCAGACAAGAATTTCTCCCAGGGATAAAAGTGGAGCAACCGGGAAAAGCTGCAATTGCTAAAATTCTGTTTTTAAGCCCAGATAATGGTCAGAAAAAGGGGTTGGGTTTGAACTTGTGCTTTTTGTTTGGTGGCTTTTAACATTTCCCTGCATTGTTTTCCCATTTGGATTTCCTCTTCTTTCTGAAATCCCATCTCTAAAGCCCATTTAAGGCAATTTATTCATTGCCAGTGGACATTGGAAGGTTGCAATAACCATGGTCATGATTTGGAGATACACTTAACTTCAGCCTTGAACTCCTCTGTGGTGGGTGGGGCATTGACCCCAAATTACTTCTTTTTTCTCCTTAACCAGCATTTCTCCCATGCAAGTTTTATACTGAACTTTGACCTATGGATATAGGGAAAGTGGTTACGTGGAGTTAAATTTGCACCACATAAAAGAGAAAGCTGCTTCAACTGACCTGGGGGAGGGACATGCTGCAATACCAGCGATAAATGTCAGCAAAGTAACAGAGCTTCAGGACATCCCAAAACCAAAACCTCTGAAAATCTGCCAAAGAAGGTTTCTCAGGGCCCTGACACAGGGGTAACCACACACGGAGCAAGAGAGATGCCCCAGAGACCAACACAAAGCTGACACTATTCCTGTCCTCTTCCAGGTGGGATGTGAATGAGAACAAAGTGACTTAGCAGGGTCCTACAGCAGGGCCAAGCCAGGGCTGCGAAGTCTTTATGGTCTCTTTGGATAACAAGGTCAAACGAGGGCTGTAAAAAGGTTGTTCTGAAATATTTATAGGCCTAAGGGCTCAGTACGTGGCTGGTTTCTGTGGAGCAGTTTGTTGTTCAGGGGTGTAAGGGAAGGAACAAGGCTCCTGGGAAGTGTTCAAAGCTCTTACCCTTATCCCAAAAAAGAAAGGATAAAAGCACTGAATTTATTATTCAACAATGTGTTTCGGGAGGCTGAGTACAATATTGTCTTCCCAGTCTGAGGCAGAAGATTTCAAGGCTAAGAAAGGGCTCCCTCTGGAGAAATATTACCAACTTCTGAAACCCCTCAGCCAGCAGAGCCTGCTCCAGCTGCTGTCCTGCCGGAGGCACTCCACCACGGAGACCGGCTGCAACCCTGGGAAGATATGTCATCCCTGGAGTGAGCCTCTTTACTTTGCTAGGGTTACAAAACAGAGAGGAACGAGGCCACTTGAGATCTGGGTTTAGTCTCTTTGCAATTAGGTCTGTTTATATTTACTAGATAGCTCTTTTGTTTGTTTTCTATGGTGAATAAAAAGCTTTCAGGGAAACCCAACCTCTTGGTTCCCAGAGAGGAACCATCAATGTAAAATCTGTAGTGGACAACAGCTGCATCCGGCTGTGGTGGCAGCAAGCTCACAGGACTAGGGTAAAGCCCAGCTTAATTAGATAGCAAGTCTCAAGATGGGTTCCATGGTTTCTACAAGCTGTAAGAAGGGCAACTGCAACGTTTGTCATTGTTATTTCATTAATTGTCAGCAGGCTCTGTCCTCTGAGCTGAATCACCTACCAAAACATAGGTTAGGCATTGAGGATTTGTGGCCGGAGGTTGTTTCTAGGTGATAAGCAAAGCACTTAGAAATATGTGTGTCGTCCCTTGTCTTACATTCATGATACAGGGATGCAGGAGGGGCTCATGAAACCGGTCTGGGGAAAGACTTCTCATTTTAAGAGCTCAGATTTTAACTGCAGAAGTTTCTACCTGTGCTTGAGGCTGGAGAAGGAGAAGGAACCAATGGGGCAGTGCTGGTGACCTCTTACAATGGTTAGCTGGGCTGGAGAACTTGTCTACAAACCCCGTTCACTGCAGCATCTCAGCGAGCCCAGGAGTCATGGCTGGTGCTCACCTGTTCCTAGGTCTGTGGGTACAGCATCAGCTGGCACAGAGCTCTTCTCCCTGCCTGGCGTCTCACCACATTTTTACAAGGGATTTGCATCTCCACTGGAAAACGCTTAGGAGCTGCAGGCCAAGAGAGCTTGAAAACCATCACACTAGTCTACTGAAGCAGAAACTCTCATATTTTCTCCCCCATAATTACATTTGCTTCAGCTTTGCACAACTCCCGTTTCAAAAGCTTTGGCACTAGGCAGGGCTCGCTCTTCTCTAAACTTTCTAATCATTGCTCTTTTTAACCCCTTTTCCCTGACTTTCCTGGGGGCCAGACTGACCTGTACCTGATGGCACTGCTGCAGCATCCTGTCTCTGCATGGTGCGGGTCCTGGCCAGGACTCCTGGTCCTGGGTGCAGCCTCCTGCAGGCAGCCCTGCAGTTTCTGGGGAGCAGGGACCAGCAGTCTATGTCGTGGGCAACTGCTGCCATCTTCTGGTCCTATTGAGACTAATTTCGGGCCCGAAAAAGCTGAGGCAAAATCGGTAAGGTCAGGTGTAGCAATTTAGTTTTACATATAGATGCATATGCGTGCATATATATGTATGTAATAGAGATACACGCATATTTTTATAGGCGAAACAAGTACTGAACAATAAATTTATATGTGACTTGTAATTTCTTCAAATAGTACTTTGTGGGTTAGTGGAGTAATATGTGTATGTGCTTAAAATGTTAAAAATTGTATGTAAGCCCTAACTGTTTTAATTATCATGGGCCAAGACGTCTGCAAGTTATTCAGTTAATTCTCCTCACACACTGAGAACAGTCAAAAAAAAAAAAAATCTGTGGCAACCTCTTTGGCGAGTTCTCTTTTTGTTACACACATCTGCTCACAAGAAGGTGCTCTGAGAAACACAGACTCACTTGATATCAGCCACAAAGTCCCGTCAGTGTTTGTGCATTGGCAGGGTGCTCAGTCTCCAGCATTTTCTGCCACAAACTGGAAAAACAGAGCACCATGTCCCAGCACCAAGTGCCTGGCAAAGTTGTTGCTCCTCCCCTGACATTTGAACAAATGTGGACTCTGATTGCCAAGTTTGACCTCTACTTTAAGATTCCCCAAACCAGCGTCTGAGACATTGGAGCACTGATAAAATGACGGGCCAGCTTACCATAATCTAACTCAAATCATACTCCCAATATCGAGTCACTTCACAATTCAGACGCATCACTCAGAGCTACTGCTGGATTTAGTGGCTGTTGGAATTGCCGTCATTTCCAGTCTTCTTCCTCCACTGGGTAACCTTCTGTGACAGCTTGGGTGAACCTACACATCCAGGGAATCTGGGTCATTTATTGGAAGCTACGAGAATCTGTGCCAGAAACTCGGCATAGTGAGAAACATGAGATGGTGAAGATAGAATCATCAATACAGAAAAAATAGGAACATAGATTTGCAAAGGTTTTCTTTTCATCTAGTCCATTCTATGCTATCTCAACCATGTCACATAATCCTGCTTTTAAATTCCCTGCACCTTACTTTAAAATTAGTCAGGGTTTTTTTAATGCAAATTTATCAAGAGTCTTGTCTGCACATTTAAATATGAGGTTTTTCCTGCTTACTGAGATTTCAGCCTTATGCAGAATGTCAACTAGCCTGGAGTAAGAACTGCTCGAAAGCACCTCCAAGGCTTTCAGTGCAACTCTCTGACATTTATTTAAAAGACCACTTCTTCTTAGAAAATGTTTTTTGATGGTGTTTGCTAATACACAGTTTCCTGTATAAAGGCAGAACACACGCAAAGGTCTTATGGGCTGTTGGCTCCATAGCTCTGTACTCTGCAGTCAACATGAGTGTTGCAAAATTCACAGCTGGCAGCTCCCACCTGAGACCAATCCTCACCAGCTCCCACCTGAGACCAGTCCTCACCAGTTTCCCCAGTCTGCTGCTGGCTTTGGTTCATCCAGTGGGACCCCAGCTCGGTCCTATGGGAACCAGCTGAACCTGAGCTGAGGAAAAATGCCTGATTTAATCTCCTGATGATGGAGTTGCCTTCATGGTTCCTTTATTAGATTTCCAGTATCTTCTGTCTCTTTATCTCTCCCTTGAATATTAGCTTTAGCCTGTTGCATATGCAGTGTACGTGAAGAGAGGACTAAACGCTGATTGACCTGACAACCTTTCAGCACCTGAAAGTCTTATCAACGAGCCAGAACTGACTCAGAATGAAAACCCTGCCGACCTTCAGTGGATCCGGGGGAAGAGACACCACTGCATTTTATGGAATGCATGAAGTTGAAACTCATGCAGGAGCCCCATAGTCTGCCAAGCAGCCTCCACTGCTTACGCCACGAGCTCTTTTCCCACACAGCTGATGTTGTGTAGGTCTCTATCATCCTGCTCTGAAAACGTAGGGTGAATAGTTAGACTTATACAAAGAGCTGCAAAAAAAAGAACACATATCCTTTAGAAATACATCCTTAGAAATACAGAAGAGTGTATGCTATGGTCAAGCGGTGTGCCAAGCTACAAGAAGCAGCTTTTTTCTTTGGACATATTCTTGTTACAAAGGAGAGTTTAGCTTTCCAGTTTTGCGCGGCACTTAAAAATATTTCATGCTTTCTCCACCAGAAAACTTTTCAGGATATATGGAGTTTCTCATGTAGTGTGTTAGGACATGTGATCAAATGGTGGTAGAAGGGAGACTTAATTGAGGTGGGTTTGAGAGGGCAAGGACATACACATAGCAAACATCAGAGGAAGTCCTGACATTGTAAGGCACAAAATCACCCTCAACAGCCCTTGAAAAAAACTCAAAATGCACATTAAACACAAACACTACAAGAGTCATTCTTTTTCTTCCAGGTTTTTAATGTGACAGAGAGAACAAAAACAAAGTCCATTGGAACAGCTGCAATTTCCAGTGACAACCAGACACAGATCAAATAAAAAAAAATAAAAGAAGAAAGGTTTCAAACAAAGAAAAGGAACCAAGGGACTGGAATTGGCTATTTCCCACACAGACCCGACAGAACATCTAAATGAAACGTTTCATTAAATGCACGACACTGGGTGTTATTTACAGTGGAACTTGCAGTGTGTACATTTATACAGCACTAGCATCACATAGAGCAAAGAAATGTCTTTCATTTTGTTTCCTTTGCAGTTCACAGGCTTGATTCTTCCTAAAAGCAGCATTTGCTAATACAAGGGTGAGAAACTGAGGGAGAAACTTGATGAAAATATAATGTACGGGGCTCAAATCTACATAAACCTAAACATACACTCTCCAGTTTTGCATGTCCTTTGGAAAGTCAAAAGACACAAACAGGGAACATAAATGGACCTAGGGCCTCCTTCACATTATCAGAGTATACTCTGTTGTTGGAGGTCTCAAAGCAGGACCTGACAGAGACTTGCACATCTGCAGAAAGCTCAGGTCCATGATCTGTGCCTCTGTGTGAACCCAACCTGGGGGCTGGACCGCTCACAGGCTCAGGGAATATCCCTTAGAGCACCTCTCCGGCATCACCGAAGGGCATTGGGCTGCCTGACCTCTCTCCAGAGTACAGAACATCTGGCTCTGGATACGGGTTTTCCAAGTCCCTTTTCTTAGTCCAAAAGATCCATCCACCGCTGTTTATAAGTCACGTAGCATTTCAAGGGGATGAGGATCAGATGGGCAAGCAGGCGATCACCCCACCCAGCCCAGGCTGCAGCCACCACTAGTAGGATGTAGCAGAGCTAAAGGCGGTGGCAGGACCTGTCCTGCGTAACTGAAATGAAGGAATCGGTATATGACAACCAGTTAAATTAACAGGGAATATAAGGAGGCAGAACTCTTGTTGTAATAACAGCGGCCTTTCATAATAGTATCAACAGTGCTTTCTGTTCCTCTAAATGCCTGTTTCTGCGTGCTCAGAAACTCAGTAATGAACTCCTCCCGTCACCCCCATCACAGTGCGGTACAGCTCAAGACACCAAGTCACAGCAGGCCAGTTCGGGTTCCCGAGACCCACCTTTCCCATGCCACAAAGTCCCCGGCTAAGTGGCTGTACTGGTGTGCCACCCGCGCATGAAGAGGTCCAGCTGACCTCTAGTAGAGGTCTTTGGGATTTAAGGCAAGTCCCCTGTCTTGGTCCTCTGTGCCCCTGTTGCAGTAAAGTTCATGAGTCCTAGGAAACAGTGCTCTGCAGAGATCATCAGTGGACCCGTGGTCAGCAGTTTTCTATGTTGATGGTCCAGTGTATCCAAGACAAGGAGACTGTTCATTGTGGCAAACATAGGCAGGGGGAACCACTGGAGGAGGAATGCTGGCCCTTGCACTGCAGGAATAATGCTGATTTTACAGTAGAAATAAAGCTGAGCCATTGTAGGAGGTGCCTGATGAGAAATCTCCCCCTGCACGGTGCTCCGGGGCTCTGTGGCTCAGGTCAGCCTCACAGGTAGCCCATGGCTTGAAACTGAGACCCAAATCAAAACTCAGCCAATGCTGAGGAAACCGCACCCAACAACCATTTGCTCTGGAGAGCAGTAGTGTGAAGCCTACACTGATTTAAACCATGACAAAGACAACGAACAAACTCATCAGGAGTGTTGACTAAGCCTTGTTCACACCGAGGTTGGATGGGAGGTGTCAACCCAGGTGTCACAAAGGCAAACACCTGAGCTGAAGCTGCTGCCCTGGATTTCTCCGTTACAGAAAGAGAGGATCAGGGCCATCCAGGGCAACCCATCTTCTTCTCAGCATGGTGCATGAGCGTGGTCACAAATATTGTCTGTGCCTTTCAAAAGGGAATAATGGGAACCCAGGGCGATGAGTTCAGATCCAGACTTCTAACTCGGAGGTGTCTAAGGCTAGGTGATATGGGTTCTCCTTAGCTTTCCCTTTCTTCCTTCTCTCTTCACTGCCGTCCTTCCCTTGTGTCCCAGCTGCAGTGTGTGTTTGCCCTTTCCTATGAGGTCATGAATTCCCTGGTCAAGTCAGGGGTAGAAGCCTTGTCACGACACACGTGCATCATCCCATGGCCCTCAGGTGACTGACCCATGCATTTTAGGGGTGCAAAGTGTTTCTACAGCCACGTGGGTAGCCTGGGTGACACTGACAACCAGATCCTGTTGCTCTTTACCTTGTCCCAGCTAATCTCTCAAAGGCGAGGTTTAGCAGCCTGTGAAAGAGCTATTCTGTAAAGAAGAAAGGTTTCTAAGATTGGATATTTCCTAATATTACCTTGCCGTTTCTTTCTCCTCAATTTCTTCCTTCTCTGAAAATTAACAGAGAAGTTTTGCAAAATAAATAATGTCATTAGTGTCACTGTACAATGTCAAAGGAGAACACAAATAGTCAGAGGACTGGATGATGGTAACTAAGAGTGCTTCGTAAAATAAATAAAGATAAATTCTGGCTCCACAGGGCAGCGCAACAACAGCCCAGAAAATGAAACAAACTTTTTTTCCCCCCAAATGCAATGTGGTAATTGGCTTGCACAATCCAGCAAAATGGATGAAACATAAAGACCATGGAGAACTTTTGTGTTGAAATACATATTTAGCTGCTTCTCACCATGCAAAAGGACCAGACATTCTTAGAGAAAAAAAAAAAAAAAACAACATTCTGGGCTGTGATTCTCAACAGAAGCTGTGAACTGCTGCCAAAGGACATAATTACATTCACTCCTACCTTAGAGAAGGAACCTTGCTGTTTTGAAGACAAATCAAAAAAAGGCCCCCAGCTACCCATAAAATGAAGAAATGAGGCATAATAACCTTGGTTATTACAGCAGCTTGTGTTTTTATCAATTTCATAAACCCCAGAATAAATCTCAAAAATGCCAAATAGCCCATCGTAGCCTGGCTGCTCCGTAAGTGTTTATCCCTGATTGACACAATGATAAAAATGATGCTTCTTAGAGGGTTTTGCCTCATTGGCAAGGATTTGCTTCTTGTGATCTAACCACGCGCTGTGTCCTTCATCTGCCCTCTGGAGCATCACTGACACTGACTCCCACAGTTGTGTGGGGCTGGCCCCTGTGTGAGCTGTTAGTGTGACTGTGTTAGACTTCAGTCCTGCTGGATTTCAGCCCAGCCCTGCGTGATTTCCTTTTAAAGAAAGAACAAAGGAAAAAGAGGCATCCAAAGAAAGGTAAATAGGAAGATCATTAGCAAAAGTACAAAAGAATTTTTTATGTCACAAAATATCCTGGTGAGACAAATTCCCTGCATTATGTGAGAGTTTCTGATCAATTCTGGTCTATCGCTGAGCTTGTTGAAAGGGTCTAATTAGCGCTATCTAGTCAATTGTGAGCATCAGTGTGTAATTTAACGGTATGCCTTTCATTCCTGCTTCCCAAGAACATATATCCAAAAATACACAACTCACTTTGCTTCTAGGTGCAACAGGACTTAATTCTTATGATAAAAAGGGCATATGAATTTAAAAAAATTATCTTTACAGGATATCAAACTGAACTGTGCCACTTAATGGAGAATTTAATGTTCTGTACAGTGAAAGCTTGCTGCATGCATTTGCTGTGTAATAAGTTAAATGGCTTTAAGTAACTGTGCTTACAGTGCTTCAGTGAGACCCAAGTATATAAGAAAATCAAGCATCATATTCTTTAAATAATATGGCTAAAATGCTGGTAAATTCACAGAAAGTCCCCTATTTACACTGGATAATATGTACACATTTGGTTTGTGTAATGCTCCAACATCATACCGATTTCTCCTCTGTGAAAGTTGTAGGAAAAAACTCTTAATCGTCATAGAAATATATATTCCCAGCCATCAACACATTTAAATATTTGGTGTCTGGATATAAAGAATGAAGTGCCACTAAGTTGGTCGTGACTCCAGATAATCTTGAATCAGTGGGATTAGTTTTCAGTGTCTCTCTTAAGATCTTCTTAAGGGTGCAGAAATTAAAAATTATAAATTTCAACAGCCGATCACTTCAATCTGTGTATGTACGTTTGCAAGTATGTGCAAATACATATATATATATATATATAAAATTATGTATATACTTCTCTCCCAGACCAAGAAGGTGCCTAGTGATTCTCTATGCCCAAGTGAAGACAGTAAAGGGCTTTGAAATCCTGATTCTTCTGAGAGCTGAGCACCCACCCTCATATCCTCCAGAGATCAGGATGGTCTCACTCTTTCGGGTGGGTCAGGTGGTAACCACAAAATCAAGACAGCCAGGGTCACTAGTCACATTGGTAGCTCTTGTCCCTGTTGCTGGAGCTCACCTACGGTAGGTTTGTTACCTGCCTCCCCTTCAGATGCCCTTTGTGTCTGAGCACAGCTGATGGGAATTGCCAAGGAGTGCCGGGCAAGGCAGGCAGCATCTCACAGCTCGGCAAAGGCATGAGGGGGTCAGGGTCTGTTCTCCCGTCGGACACGCTCGCACCCACGCAGGCGCACGCATGCACGAAGCCGCTGCTCGCGTCCTGTGCCGTTACACTGGGATGGAGAGGGACAGGGTAGACTCCCAGTGTAGGCAAGGTTAAACCCAAGCTCTGCAAGGGGTGTGTAGTAGCTGCATGCACCAGTTGTGGCTGGAAAAGGGTCAGGAACTAGGGGGTTCATTTTTATCCCTTTGGGCTCTTCTTTCCCTCTGTTCTCTCTCTTTGAGGTATCGACACAACAGTATAGAAATGGACATTTTGATTTTTCCAAGCATGGCTCTTTTTTTGTTCTTCTTCTGCGTCCACCCCCCGACCCCTCTGGCCTCTGTTGCTCACATCAGGACCTGATCTCGAGTCTCTGGCAGGCGCAAAGCGAGCAGGCCACCTCCAACCAGAGCAGAGGAAGCCAGAAGGATGGGAACCACCTTGGTTATCCCTACAAAGGAGGAAAAGATTGAGTTCCCCAGGATGGCACCAAACTTGCAAAGCCCATTGAGGATGCCAAAGGCTGTTGCCCTGTGGGGAAGAAACACAGAAAGCAATGGTTAGGAGGGAGGTTCTCAGCATAACTACAGAAGATCTGGACGGGTAATTTTGTGAATGCTCTTAGGTTGCCCAGGCTGCGCTTCTAGCAAGTAAAGCCAGGCAGGATAAATAAATAGATAAATAGATGTTGGGGTTTTGCACGTCTGTGTGAATGATGAGAATGTCTGTGTGTAGTCATTTCTCCTTTCCATCTCAGCTTCTCCCTAGCCATATGGAGCCCACTATGACAACCTTTGCCTTCCCCAAAGACAGCCGGACACAACCTCCTCTAGAACTTATCAAAGCCCTTCCAAGCACTGGCTGGAGTGGGTTGTCACCAGAGAAACAACCCAGGCTCTCCTCTGAATTCTGCTTCACCCAGCAGCTAAAAGCACTCTGCCTTCAAAGCACAGTCCTTCTCCTTGCCCTCTGGCTTCCCCCAACAGCCCGAAAAAGGCAAAAAAGGCTTATAATGATGTCGCAACGAAAGGTTTAATCTGCAGCACATTCTTCCAAAGTTTCCTGTGCTACCTCATCTCCCAAACCATTCTGCGCACATGGTTGTCTCCAGGTTGTGGAGGGGAAGGCTGTCATGGTGACGAGCTATGACAAGAGGCTGGGGGATACAGCCTGAAAGGCCAGACCTCCATGCACATCCATGGAAATGACAGAATCCATATTTTATCTGCCTGTAATTTCCATACACCCACGCGACTCCCTGCCTACAAGCCACCATGCATGCAGAATTATGCTTGCAAATGTCTGTGCTGATCCAGTACAGCCACAGGACTACCCAAGCCCTTAAGGACTGGTGAAAATAAAAAAAAATACACCTCCCCCATCTACACGTATCTAGAGTGACTTATTCCATCAGGAACTGAGAGGACAAAGTCAGAGGGTGGAGATTAAAGGGACAAATATTCTGAGCACCTTTTGTCAGTGGGGTAGAGCTCCACGGTGATGACGTCCAGGGCGTTCCAGGCAGCAATGCTGGCCCCGCAGAAGAGGCACTGCCAGCCGATCATTGCTGACTCGCTGTTGCCGAAGAAGAGAAAGAAGCAGCAGACTGCTGAGATCAACATTGAGCCACCTACAGGGGGAAACCAAAAGAAAAATGTTGGCACTGGTTTCCCCTGTCCACAGTTGAGCAAACACATTTGTTGATAAAGATGGCTTTCAAGTGACGGTGTTTCACCCCAAAAACAAATTAAATCTGCAAGAATCCAAAAATACCTTGATGCTGCCTATCTGTCATTCTCTGATGCTGGAAACCAGCCTGAAAATGTTCTCAATGACCATCTGATCTTGCTGATAGTCCTGCTCTACGGAGACTCTGAAGACAGGCTTTTCCAGGCACGTTTCCAGCATCTCAGACTTCCAGATGGACCCAGAAAGAGCAGAGGCAAGTAAACATGAAAGTCAATGAGGAGGAAGAATCATTGTGAAGGTTTTCCAACTTGAGTTTTGAGTGAAGAGCTGGTACATTTCATATCATATTGAAATCACTTGACACATTTATAGTCTCAATTAGGATAATTTACAGTCAATTGTATGAAGTACTTGAGGTCTCGTTTAATTATAAGAACATCATTAGATTTCATGGCACATTTGCACAGGAACCATAATTTTATGAACACCACCGAGGGAGAAAGTGGGAGAGTTCATGCTCAGTTAGCCACAGTTCAGATTCAGAAATATTAATGGCTACATCACTGCCTTCTACCCTGTTGGGAATTTTCACTTGAAAGACGCAATTTTTGCAAAAATCAAGGTATCTTTCATTGTAAAGTTCTGTTGTTGCTGAAATGTCTCCATTTACTACCAGGAAACTGATTTTTTTGTTTGTTTGTTTGGGGTTTTTTGAATCAATTTGACACCATCCAAAATAATTTGAATGCTGAACTGGAACTAAAATGCTTCATTTTGGACGTTATGTTCCATCTTGCCACCGTGGTGCCCTGCCTATGAAAAGCTGCCATGCAGGATTCCGTATCCACTTCTCCTCCATGGTACCTGGCCAAAATACATCCCCCGCTGTGCGGGGTGGATATTCCCCCTGCTGAAGAGGTACAGTGCAGCATTAGGGTCACCGTCTGTGCACCAGATCTGACATTTGGCACAGGAGAGGGTTTCCTGGAACACAATAACACTGAACTGAAGTTCCAGCGAGGCACATAACGCAAAAAGCAAAATTCAGTTTTCCTGTTAAGCTGACCAGAAATAATATGTTCAGCAGAGTGATACGGGTGGGATGCCAGAAGGCTGTTTCAACTGAAAATTCCATAGTGAAACGTTTCAGCGTGTCGTTACTAATTTTTGTCCTGTACTTTTAATTCCGCAGAAGAAATAAGCATTTAGGATCCCAGCTGTCATCTCAATTCCAGATGAAGATGCTGAAATGCTGACATGTTTGCAGGGGGGACAATCTGATTCCCATTCTGCTTTATTTAATCTATTTCCCGCAGACCCTCTGATTTGTTTGGGTCTTTTCCAAACTCACTACATGAACGCTCATTTCCCCTGCAACGTATGTTCCTGACACACTGGTGGGGGTCATCTTTCTTACCTTAACCTGTCTGATGGTGAGGCCAAGCTGACTAAACTTCCCTCTGTTCTCAGAAGAGAGAGGTAGGTGAGCTCATGTGAATGAGTCATCCCTTACACCGAGCCACATCCCTGATTTTATTAATCTCACTTGGCTGTCCCTTGAGGTATGATTCCCACAGTACCTGGAGAGCAAGGCCTGAACCCTGGAGGAAGCAACACCAGAAATTCCCAAAGTAATCCTAAAGCTGACAAAGTGATAACTTATTCCAATGATGCTGAAGGGTGGCATCTTGTTTGGCTGTGACACGGTCAGTTAATCTACCACATGCTCTCTGAAGCTGTTTGTAAAATCATTTGAAAATCAGAAAACCAAGAGAGGGAACTCCTGAGCTATCAAGCTGCTGCATCAAATAATCTTTGTGAATATTCATTGCTACAAGCAAAGTGTTTGTTTATTCATACCGAATGCTATGGACATCAGCATCAACTCAACAGCACCAAGAGGTCCTGCTTCAGCTCTGACGCTGATGTGCTGAGCACTGGATAAATATATAGGCTTTGACAAAAAAGCCAAAAGAAAAAAGGAGGATTTCACAGTTACACAGAAAAGCCGGGTGAGGAGACGAGGAGCGGGTAGCTTGCCCACTGCCACAGAGTAGATCACTTGCCTCACCCGCGAGTCTCTTTACCCTTCTGCTCCGTTTGGTCCGGGAATGACTCATCCCCACCTGAACCATCTCGGCTCACGTTGGGGCGCGCAGATGCAGCGAGACCTTCACACTGACCTCGGCTCTTTGCAGAGTCGTGCTCCCACCCACGACCTGTGCCATGCACCCATCGTCCCCGCTCACCGATCATCTTTATCCTCCCTATTTTGTCCATGAGTAACGCAGAGATGATGTTGCCCGGCAGCACAGACAGACTCCCTAGGAAGCTGACCAGGTAGATCAGGAAATCATTGTCCTCCTCGAAATCCAGGTGGCAGCCTTCCTTCTCCTTCATAAACGTGCTGTTTATGAGCCTGCAGTTGATGAATTTATGTTCATAGAGATCTGCGAGGGAAAGAGGCAAAGTCTTGATCCTGCGTGGCCGATCTCCCTTCATACAGCAGCAACAGGACTCAGGATCAAAACCAAATCAGAGATCTGAGAGGTGCTCTTCACCAAATGGACATAGCCAGGGAGTTTTTACTTTAGTGGCAAACTCTAGCTGCATGCTTGGCACATGGTGGATGTAAGCTCGTGCGCTCCTTATATTTCTGGAGTCACCTGGACCAGTATCCCCATGCCACAAGGATGGGAAACGCAGGCTCTTGCTTTCATGCATTATGGTTTGTTCTCTATTAAAGTAGAAGTGAAAAGCTTTTTCAGCATAAATTAATGAATATTTTACTGCTTATGACCATCAACCACAGGTTGGTTAAAATTATACTTTAAGCCAAATGTGTTGAATTGAGCTGTTAAACTGCTAGGCATTTTGCCATTACTTTCACCTGCCAAGGTCTGAGCGCAGACTTTTGCATTTCCCGTGCAGCAGCCAATGACACCAGAAGCCATCTGGTTAAAAACACTGATGGAGAAAACTGAAGCCTCCTTCCAAATGCATCACCCTCTTTTTTTTTTTTTCCATCATCTCTCTCATTACCCAACACACACACAAACACGCAGACCCCTATCATCCTTTCTCCCAGAATCTGATAAAATAGTTCCTAATTACAGAGATGAGAGCATAGCGGGAATGCCATTACCAGTGTTATAAAAGACAGTAGAGATGATGGTGCAGTTTTCGAAGAAGGTCTCGCTGGATGTCACATCTTCAAAGTAGCATTCCTCAAATAGTGAATCCTCAAATCTCACTTCCTTGAATTTCATGCCAATAAATCTGTGGGGCAGGAAACAGAACTTCACTCTCTGCTTTCAGGTATTTTCTACACTATATAGCATGTAAAGGCTGTTTCAAGAGACAGAGCACTGATGGCAATTTCTAGGGTCATTTAGAGAAAAGGTGTTGCTTGAATGCATAACTGTCCTTCCAAATGCTTATACATTTTGCATTTCAGTAGGAGCAATGGGTTTGAAGAGTTTGTGGGGTTTTTTTAAAAGAGATGGACCTTTTCGGATTTCTGGCAGTTTTTCTATTCCAAAAATAGTCACGTCTATGAAAATGTGCTTCTAAGGCTGAGTGGACACAAATCCTCTCACTTTCAGTGCTAGTCCATCTGAAGAAGAAAAAATTTCACTGAGTGCATGGCATTTTCTTCATGAACTGACCTTGCTGCCTTCCTTATTCTGCCCCTTCCTTCAGCATAAATACAAACAGACATTATCAGGAGCCCATTGAGCCATTTGGTGAAAGGCTTCTGACAGCTGTTTAAACTGAAAGTGATTTTTAAAGCAAAAATGCAGCAGGGTTTCTAGAAAGAGTGGGGAGATTATCTGAGTTCTGCTTGTAACCATCTCTGTTTGAGGAATATTGCTTATCATGTAATGAAAACAGATTACACTAAAAATAATCAACTCTGTCAGGTGATTGATTTCTCCTCTGATGGGAAGCTTGACACGTCTGACCTGCCTGCCTGAAGGATGACACAATATTGATTTACCTACAAAATTTTGCAGGGACACAGAGAAGATGTATTAGTTAATGCACAGGCATGTTTGGAAGATGTAAGGAGCTATTAAGAGCAAGCATTATTGCTCTAGTTAAAGAGGCCATGACTGTCACCAAATAAAAAGCCTTCTAACATATACCCAGAAACTTAATTGAATTGAGCACTTACAACACAGTCGCGCATGATGGCTGTTTACACCATTAACTGAGCACTGCAGGGCTTCTTAGCTGAAGCTACTAACAGATATTATTAATGCTCAAAATACCACAAGAAGACTATTTGAGTCTTTTACTCCATGTAGAAGGTCTCATAGGTTACAGCAGAACTGAAGCTGTTCTGCATTTGCTCAGTAATAGCCTGTGATGTATTTACTCCCAAAGGCGGTTCGAAGCCCTTTCCCTGCAGTTTACTTTCTTAACATCCGTCTTTAAAGAGTCATATAGCAACAGACTGATGTTCAATGGAGTTTTAACTCACAGCCAAAGGCTGGAGGGAAAACACAGCTATAAATCATACCGAGATATGCCCTGGCCATTACTGGAATGTAGATTGATCAGGTTTTGAATTGGAGAGGGCCAAGAAGGCGAATAGTGATCTACATCACAGTTTTATGTCTTCATCCTGCAAGGTGCTTAGCATCCTAAATTCTCAATGAAGTTAGTGAAAACTGAGCATTTTCTCCAGGTATAAGACAAGGGTCCCCAATCCCTAAATTCGACTACCATCCACTTCTCATCAGACTTTGTTTGGCTGCTCGATAGCAGCAGGGGAATAGGAATTATGGGGTTAGGTTTGCACCATCAAGCACAGCTCCTTACTGCAAGGAAAGTCTCTGGAAGGACATGGGGACACGTGCTGGGGTCCCCCACCGATGTCTATCAGATATACACCAAGGAAGCGGAGACAAATTGTTTCTGAGAGGAGAGGAATAACCTGTCTGGGCAATGAGGTATGATTTCACCCACGAAGATTAAAACAATGAGTGTTTTATGTAACATTGAACACCTCATGGGACCTCCCCACATAGTGCAAGGCAGCTGGAGCAACACCCTGGCTAGTCTATCTGGGGCAAGGGGATCTCCACAGAATTTACATAGGAATATTTTATCACCCATTTTTTGGGGATTTAGAAAAGTAGTGATGGCCTGCTACAAATCGCTAGGATTTGTATTGCTGTGGAACACAGAATGACTGGGGTCCAGGCTGGATGCAGAAGAAAAACTACCAAGCCCAGCCCAAACAGGAGAAGAAAGGGAGGAAAGCAATGAAGTTCTGCTAGAGTAACTCCACTGACTTCAAAGCACTAAAAAAAAGAAGGTGACACACTCAGCTGTGCGGAGATGTCGGCCGGTGTGGGAGAAGCACACCAGTACAACTGGCCGTGACACAGCTCGCACTAATGGGCTGCAGGATGGAGACAGGGGTAAGTCATATAGAGGACTTTAAGAGAAAACAGCTTTTTATTTTGGAAATGCGGCAGCAGGGCAGCTTCATTGCAAGTGATGGTCTCTCCTGCCCAAAACCAGTAGATGTCAGTGTGTGCTAAGGAAAGAGAAGTCTTCTCTGCATCCAGAGCTGCCCAGCACAGCCAGGTGGGTGCCCACTGCCCTGCTCCCAGCGAGGGGCTGCTGGCGGCAGGATTCACCACAGGCATCCCCTTGGGTCTGGAGATGCGAGTGGCTGAGGCAGAGTGTGCGAAAAGCAGGAGAAAAAGGATATTTGGTCTGTGGAAATCTGCCTTTGGGATTTGAGAGAGATAGACTCTCCAAAAGAACAACAGAGATATTCAAGTTAGTGGAAAATGGGAAAAAAAAGAAAAGAAAAGAAAAGAGATCTTTCTAGAAATGTATTTCAGTTTGCATGCATCGAACCAAGTTCTGTTCACTTACTTATCGTTTCTGTATTCCCCGTTTCTATGGATCTGGTTTTCCAGGGTGAAATTAAAGGTGAAGTGTGACACTTCTTCCTCATCAAAGATCTTCACTCGGGATTCATATGCCTCTTCTTGGAAATACCGGATCATATCAGGGAACCAGACAATAAGGCCATAGTAACTACAGCAGGATGGGAGACATACATTAGAGATACAAGATACTGGCACTGCAAATATTGCAGTGCATTTCCAAGGATCTACTTCATAACCTGTAAACCTGTTAAACTCCTAATGCCGAGGCATTTCTGATACAAATTCTTGCTCGGGTCTAACACAGGACTGAGCAAAGTGCCTCCCTACTCTAAACACTCAGCTGATCTCAAAAGCATGTTGAGCCATTTTCGTTCACTTAAAGCAGGACAATTCATTTAAGTTCGACTCCTTGGCTGGGAAATACAGCAATGTGCTAGCCTTGCTGCACAAGAGGCTAGCAGAGCAGTAAGGAATTTGGAAACTCCCCCAGAAGGCAGATTTCTGCAAGTGTGAGGTTTAAGTGAGAGACAAAATTTACCCGTAGTTTAGATTTAGGCTCACCTGAATAGTTTTGATCTAGACTAAGGAACAGCTGAGAATCCGATAGGGTTGTGTCTTTTTTTGTGTGGACAAGATCAAATGGAAGATCTAGAGGTGAGAAAGTCGATATACTACTGCCCTGCTCACCACTTCTCAAGTCCCGATTTGTTCAAAGCACCTTGTACTCTCATATCAGCAATCAGATTGATCAACAGTTCTTAGGAGAGCAGGGCTTAATACACAAAGACTCTTTAAAATAAGACCAGGGTTAATTTTGTAATAGTTTACTTAAATGTGTACGTAATTATTCAAACCCTGAGGGACCTCTAATTTCCTGAAAAAGTTAAAAAAGTACCTTACCTTAAGGCCATTGTAAACCAAACTACAGCCAGCATCAGTGTGTTCATCCTGTACTGGGCTGTTAAGCAATATAGCACGTTGTCCCAGACCTACAGATCCACAAGAAGGAATTAACTGCAAGGACACCCAAGCAGACACTTGGCAGATTAATTTCTGAGTGCATCGTAAATCTAACGTCAGTAAAAAGGGCTCACTGGGGGAAGGTCAGATGTGCGGCTTCTATTCAGTGTTGGTTCAAAAATTATATTTATCGAGATAAATGGGCAAAAAGATCACTTACTCAGCTGTGTGCCAGGGTACTTGATCTGAACCCTCTGTAATGAGCTGGAGTGCATGACTAGGGCTGGGCTGATGCAGTGTCTCTCTCAGGTTATAACAGTAAATGTGGACATGATACTGTTCTCAGACCCTCTGACAATTTTGTCTTTTCAAATATATTTATTGTCTCAGGGGTGCTTTCAAACCGAGCTCCAAAGCTCACTGAAGAGCAAAACCCCAAGCACAGCTGGCACTTTAGGAGGGGTAAGATGAACTCAGGTAAGGATGAAGCCGGGCAGAGCAGGAGGCAGACCAAGACCTGCTCTTCTTGATCTGTTACAGAAAATACTGCCTGGAACATGAGGGGATGCAACTCCTCATGCTCTTAACTTGCCATATAAATATAGTAATAGTATAGCACCTGCATTGCTATCAATTATGAAAGACTCTCCTTTACTTCAAGCTCACCCTCCTAGACTAGAAGATCTAGCAAGATTTTTCCACAAAGTTCTGCATGGGCATAGGTAAGCAGCATAGCATGTGTGAAAGGTTAAATTAGATGAAGAGACAATACAACATTGTTAGAAAATCAGTCTCAGCAGGAGCAAGGAGCAAACACTCTTCTGAATCCACTGCAGGTGGTAAATTCACCTAGGCTTGGGGGAGAAGAAATCAATATTTATCTGCCCAGAGAGAGAGTCAAGTGCTTGGGGCTGTGCCTCGTCATGGAAGGCCTGCCATTAGCCCAGCTGGACTACTGTGATGCTCACAGGGGCATTTTGGGGTCTGGCAGTTTGCAGATGCTCACATCTGCATAGCAAGTGCAATCAGAGTACAGCCCTTTGTGAACACCAGCAGATTTTTTTGAGTGAGAGTTGGGGATTCAAGACACGACAACCCGAAGCAATGAGGCACCAGAGCCCAAAGCTCAAAAGCCCCTGTGGGATGTTTTTTCTTCTCTTTACCTGTTTAAAAGTGGTTGTGATTCTGACCAGCCACCGCTGGTACCAGGTCCCTGTTGAGCTCTGGATTTCAATAAATTCATCTACTTGCTTTGGAGTTTTGATATAGGAAACCTGGAAACGAGAAAAAAAAAAAGAGAAAAAAAAAATTGCACTGAAGTTTCCAGACTTGATCAAGGGTGGACTTTAAATTCCACTGTCTTCTGGGCAATATTTCCACCTGATATCCCTTACTATCTTTTCCTTGAATGTTATCACTAACAATTGAGCTAACTGATTTAATTACAGCAGGATATTTTATTACAGAAATAAGCCTGCCTTCCTTCCTTCCTTCCTTTCCTCCATCCTTTCTCTCTCTCTCTCTCCTTCCCTGAAGTATTTTAAGTGCATCACATCCATTTCAATCTTTCATTTGTTGGCTAATGTGCCCATGCACTATCCTTAGATTTCCCTTAGATTCCCACTGGAAATTAGGACTAGGCAATTATAGTAAAAAAATATCTCCATGATCATCCACTTGTATCTGCATCGAACTGTGCCCCCAGGATCTGTTTCTTCAAAGACAACTAACAGGAATATTTCTCATTCAACATCTTTTAAGTACCACTGGCAGAACTTCTATGACAAATGAATATGTAGATGGAAATCTTTGCATCTGAAAATGCATCACGTCACCAAATGAGCCCACACCATGCAATCAATTTGCTCCACTAGTCTGAACCTCCAACACTGAACACCTGAACTGGACTGCTCAAGAAACCCTTAAAAAATGGGTCCCGAAAAATATTTGCTCAGTGATTTTAAATAAAACTTATTCAAGGAAACCAGATCTGTTTGTAAACATGAGAAGGAGGTGAAAATTTACTGAATAAATTTCTGACTACGAATGAGTGCCTTGGCTCAGCTGTGGAGTCTCCGTGTTCCTCTTGCTGGCACCGTTTAAATGTCAGATCTGGGAACTGTCCCGGCACCAGCTGACTCACCACAAACTGGCAACTTCTGGCCTACCAGAAAAACACAAAATCTGACAGTTTGTGCTACACCAGCCGCATTGATCATCCGCCCGTGCCAACGGATGTCAGCAAATCTTGACTCAGCCGGTGCGCCATACCTCGAGGTGCGATACTGAGATCCGCTCATGCTGTAGCAGTCATGACACTGTTGGATGGAGCAATGAGCACTAACGGGTGATGTACAGCTGCTCCTTCATTCTCCTACTCAGGCTCTCATAGTGCCCAACTTAAATATATATATCTATATATATATAATTGAGTTTCAGTCCTCTCTTCTTCCTGCCACGCAGCAGGACTGACCAGCCCAGCTCAGCGTTACAGCAAAGCCAGGCAGGGATCCAGAGACATGGTCTCTCCCACCTTGGCTATGAAGATTCACATTAGTCAAATGGTTGGTAGGCTAAAAATAACACATGCTCATTAAGTTCCTACCTGAACCTGCACACAATTGTCATGAACTGATATTAATCTAATTTTCTTGAAGGATCACTCCTGAAGGGCCCTGTTGCCTGACAACCCCTCTGAACACATAGCCCTGCTCTCCCTTTTGTTCAAAAAGACATGTTTTGCACACAGCCACATCTCCTTTTCTCCATCCTTTAAAAGCACCTGTCCTCTTACCTTTAAAAGCATAAAACAAGAGCTATTCCCTGGCCGGCTTGCGGGAGTTTACAACTGAATTATAGTAATTTGCAGCTAACCCCAGCACAAACCTTTTACCTGATTTTACTATTAATAAAGTCCACTGGTGTGACCTTTTTCACAACAAGCAGCAGACTAATGAGTAATAGCCACTCATCCCTCTTTCCCTTGGAGACATTAAAGACTGAGTATGAGGCAGGTGGAGTTTAGGAAGCTCATTAGGAGGTACGTGAAGTTTAATCAGAGTTTGATTAGAAGCCAGAATGGAGAAAGGAGTGACTCAGCTCTCCCACATGACTAATATCTCTCTTATTTGGTTTTAGTGTCTTACAGCAGACCAATTAAGCATGTGTGTAATTGGCAAATTACTGGTCTATATGCTGCAGACTAACACCAGGAATGAAGAGTACTCACTGCAAATCACAGGACTGACTAATTCTTGAAAAAACAGACTGGCATCTAACTTTAATGCACAAAATGTATCTCGGAGTCTTTTCTGATTGCTGGGGGATGTCACGTTGAAAGAGCCTCAAGGAGGAATAAACTGGTGCTGTGCTGGACCAAGGAAGGTATAGCCAACCTTTCTTTTTACACATTGATGGCTTTTTCAAACTCACCGTAAACACCCTCTCTGGCTCGCCCTTGGCCCGCATGTTGGTGTCATGAACTTGCTTGAGGATCATCCAGGCTTCATCGTGTTTACCTATCTGAAAACACCAAAGAAAAGGAAAATAAATTTTTAAGTTCCCAGCTCTGTAATTTACCAAAGCATAAAGAGAAACCAGTTCTAGAGGTTCGATATAGTGGAGAAGCACATGTACAGCACTGGCTGCATTAAAGGCAAATAGCTGAAAGCATGGTTTGTATTCACAGAGCGCGGCATCGCTGTGCTGAGGAAAGGAGTTACCCTAAAACTGTCTGAGGCAGGAGAGGAGCCAGGAACAGAGCTTTAAAACCAGATGAAAGAAGAGGAGGTGGATGAGGAGACCTGGGCTCTAATCCCACCTCT
This sequence comes from Dromas ardeola, assembly GCA_013398915.1. Taxonomy (NCBI): domain Eukaryota; kingdom Metazoa; phylum Chordata; class Aves; order Charadriiformes; family Dromadidae; genus Dromas; species Dromas ardeola. The sequence goes on from VYZM01020333.1 coordinate 550,545, forward strand.
GCTAAAGACTTGCAGGGTTGTCTTGAGCTAGATATCGCCGCATTTCACATCTGTGAAATGGGAATAAAGAATACTTGCATAAGAGCTCTGAGGTTTATCTATTTTACTCAGTAAAATGTACTCTGTCCTTTGCTCTTCCACCAGGATTCGGTAGTTACATGTCGAAACTCTGTGAGATGTTTTCAAAATGCCTTTGTTGGACTTATAAAATTCCCAGCACACACCACCTTTTTTCTATACCACATTTGGCAGTGAAACATTAACCATGGTTGATTGACCTCGTCGTCTGTAGTCTTTGGGGTTTAAGCAATCTGTGGAGCTAGTGTAGACACGTAGGAGTGGTTTTGCCTCTCAGCTTGTGCCATGTGTGTTTGATGGGACAAAGACAGACAGACGGTGACACATTAGGGACCAGCTATCCTCTGCTAATATCAGACTGCAAAGTTCAGATGAATCATCTTACCTCCAGCAAAAAACGCGGGCTTTCAGGCATGAATTTCAGTGCCACCAGGGAGGCGATACAGGGCAGAGAGCAGACAAGTACAAAGACTCTCCAGCTGTGGAAGTGGTACTTGGTTCCCATACTGAACCCCCAGCCTGGAAACAGCAAGAGCCAAAAAGTAAAAATACTGGCCAGGCATTCTGAGTTTTTCTCTCCTAAAGCAGCTCTGAACTTTACAGCGCTGTATGACACAGGGACAGGTTGAAAGTTTGCTATTCTTAGCAATGACTGCTCTTAGAGGCTCAATAGCATGCTCAGTAGATAACAGCAAGTGAGTTCACGTTCATTACAGAAAATGGAACATACTTGCTCAGGCTCTGCCTTTTAAAAACCTCCTTTTATCTTTGAGTTTAAAAATCACCTAGTGATAAGAATAGCTCCATGCAGCTGTAGGCAAGGAAGGCTGGGAAAGGGTAGAGGAATCAGGGCTGTAATTTATTTCTGCTAGGTGATGTTACAAAAAATTTACAAAGGTTAAATCTTCTCTGATCTGAGAGCCACGATAGAGGTGTCTCCTTTCCATCTTGTACATCACACGTGTATTTCACATTTTACGGAAGCGAGCTAGAAAAGCAAGTTTATTTTTTTCCAGACCTACAAAACCTGAGCTGAGATTCAAACATAGAAGACTCAAGATCCTAACCCTGCATGTGAGATTGCCCCTTTCCTGCTTTTTTCCTGATGTCTGACCAGGTCAGGTATTCCCCTGCCAGGGACTGGAAAGTACAGCATCATTCTTACATTGCTGCAGTTACTTTCCCTAGGATCAAATCTCAGAAGGAATGTTTAATTCATTTTTTTTTTCTATAAACATTTTTATTCATTTAATAAGGAAATGATCAAGCAATGGGTTTTGCAGAGGTCTCATCTGAGTCAGTCATGGTGTTCTACTCATTTCCCGAAGTTCCAAAAGAGTAGGTGGAACACAGGAAATCAAAAAGAGAAGATATAAAACCACAACATCAAAAAGTCATCTGAAAAATAAATGTAACGTAAATACATAAGGGCTTTTTAATGCAAATGTAATTGCAGGTAATTAATAGAATTATTTCAACCTGACACCCCTATGCAATAAGTTTGGCTATTTGTTCCAACAGTCTCTGTCATACCAATCGAAAGCATGAACATTTCTTTATAATGAGCATACTTTAAACATGGTAAAGATGGATTGATAGGTAAGTAAATGTTAGTGTTTTTCTCCATGGTCTTTGTGGCCTGTCCTACTTTCCTCAAACAGGATTTTGCAAACAGCTGGTGTCACTGAATACGGAGGGAATTAATCTTTGCCAGTAGATATTTGCTTCTGATGTTTCCCTAGGATATACATGAGTTACAAGGAATACCATGTGACATGCAGATTTTTGCTCCCCAGAGCATGGATAGGTTTCAGAGTCTTCTGATCTACTTTTCCTCTCCCACTTCCAGCTCTGGGCAGGGAACTCCTAAACCCAACTAGATGAAGTCAGATGTGACTCCAGCCCATCGCATGCTGGGGAGATGTGTTGCCAGATACACAGCCCCGAGAGTGTTGACACTTGGCTAAGGAAAAGAGCATGTGCTGTCCTCACTGCTGTTATTCATAGAACCCAGTAATTCTCTGATTAAAGTTAGTTATTTTTGATAACTGGATCAATTTTTGCTATATAATCTCAGTGCACTTTTCCCCGAATGCCCTGACATTTAGACTAAGAGCTTGGGCTCTGGCAGCATAATTCAAGGGGTGTATTTGAAGCTTTTGATGAAAAGCAGCCTTCATCAGCCTTATTTACAGCCCTAGTATCAGTCAATCAATCATTCAGTCAATTTATCCAACCTTCTGTGTACACTTCAGGTATGTATTATTTTAAGTGTTGTTGATGCTGGGATGTGTAAAGACTGATTAACGCTACCTGTGCAGGCTGTTGGGGTATTGTAGTGATGCAGGAATGTGGTGGTGTTGAAAGTCAAAAGCACAAACCAATTACCGTAATGTGGGATGATGCTCCAAGCCATCGCTGAAGCAAAAATGCCACCAATCATCCAGAACATGCAAAGCCAGCTCAGGTGTTCCCCCCTCTTCTCACGAGATAGGAATTCAGAGAAATAGGCAAACACGATGGGGAGGGATCCCCCAATACTGAGGAGAAAAAACAGCACATGGAAAGAATAAGAGTCTTCTTCAATGTCTTTGTAGTTAGGATTGCATATATAAAAAGGGAAATCACACTCATAGAGCCACTGCACAAAGGTGAGACTTGTAGGAAAAATCAAATCTCTCTTTGGCTGGTCTCGTCTTAGACATCAAAGATAAAGAAGATCCTTCTCATGCTCTGAAAGCCAAATTTCCTGTACAGTTTATATAAAGCCAGTGTAATGCCCTGCTCTTCACCTAGACATCTTCTCTGTTGTTATTTCGTGATCACTCATTTTAGGGAGGTAAAATACAGGTAGGCGATGGGGACTGCTGAGGGTCTCGTTGGAGGCCCTGGCTGTAAGGGTGGTCAAATGAGGTAAAATCAGTCTCACTTGCCTTTCTGCACAATTGGGGCAGTACCAGAAGAATGTCAATGACCAAACTTTCTGACTGCTAACACAGCTCGGTACCAGAGATGCATTTCCAGAGCAGCCTTCCTCCTCCCACCCCACACACTCAAACTTCCAAGCTGTGACAGGACTCCTCCAGGACATGCGGTGGATTCACCAGTTACCCACCCGAGGCCCGAGATAAGGCGGCAGAAGAGGAAGAATCCGTATCCCTGGACGAAGGAGGAGAGGAACGCGAAGGCAGCATTGATTGCAAGTGATATGATGAGGCATTGCTTTCTTCCCAGTTTATCAGCGAGGCCGCCCAGCATGACAGCCCCCACCATCATTCCTAAGTAGACTATCAAGCCTGGAGTAGAAACAGAGAGACAGTGAGTTTGGTTACTGGGTACAAATATTAGGCAATGTAGAAGCAGATTTTAAAGTGCCCGTATGGCAGCTGATGTCAACCCGGTATACTATGCAATACAGTAGAGATACCCTCATCCTCCCCCTCAGATTAGCTATCTATCTCAGCTGCCAGAAACTCTATCCATTGGTGAAACCTAATTTCCTCATCTTCTGCCCGTGAGCTTGCATCGCTCCCTATTGCATTGCTGCGTGCAATATAGTCATACCCTCATTTGACCAGACCCACATCTTTCTTTCCCAACCTCACTGCTCACATATCCTCTGCACGTAAGCAATGGCCAGGCATAAGCAGCTTAGAATACACGTGTCCCAGCTATGTGCCACCAACGATACAACAGAAGTCTGATGTCTTAACTCCGCTAACCCTCCTGAGCGCAATGGGACTGAGGATGTGCAGGGAGGAGGCTCTCTCTGGCTGCTGTTTGTACTCAGAAAGCTGTGAGAGCAGAGAGACTGCTAAAGCATGGCTAAATTCCTTTGCAGGTTAGCTATCCTACCCATGATTCCTTTGCAGTATGTCATCTCTCTCACTCTCTGCTTTTCCTAGCTTTTTCTGAAAGGATCAGTCTGTTACTGAGGCTGACCTTGCGTAGCACAGCTACTTCCTTTGTTACTGAGCACCTAACTGAAGGATAACTTACAGAAAAGAGTGCAGTCTTGATCTCAAAATTTCAGGAGAAGGCAGAACCTACTGTTTGTCTTCACAGTTTGCTCTAGAAAGTTGACACTCTGACATAGTTAAGAAAAATGTGTTCCATTTTTTAACTTGACTTCATTAGATCTTCTACCTTGGGGTCCTCAAAAGACAGTTTCGGTGACTACGCTGGGCTGAATAGGAGAGAATTATTTTCTTCTCCAAATAGGCTGCCTGTACCCAGCTCACTATGTGCTTGCAACTCTGGCCTAAAAAACATGGCAGTTGTCCTTGGCTATTCTACTGACAACGCCACCAGAAGGGCCACCTATTATATTACCTTTTCCTTTATCTGGGTACCAGCATAAATAGCACTAATTAATAATGCTCACAGGTCCAGGAATTTTTTTTTTTAATCGACATTCCAGCTGTAGAAACTTCAGTGAGCAAGAATATTCCCACGAATAACCACAAGCTATGATTCTTCTGCCAGCAAAATTCTTGTTGAGGCCTGAAGGAGTTATGATATGAAAGGACAGCAGGATTAGATATTAAGCATTTAAAATCTAATAGCAATCAGTGCTGGAGGGCTGGAAACATTGATCAGCTAGAGGGAAATAGTTTGCACTGCTGTTAAGGAATAACATCTGGTAATTGATCAGTCCAGCAGCTGGCAGTACATGGACCAGGTCTTTGAAGGCTTTATTGGCCCCTGGGCTTCAAATTTTTGTTTTAGGCTGGGCTGTGAACAAATCTCTGCTCATTCCTTTGAGCCAGGAAACATGTAAGGATGGAAAGGATCAGGCAGGAGCATATGCCTCCAAAGCTCCTCTGAAAAAGCCCAGATGAGGCAAGAACACAAGGAGAGAGACCATGCTCCTGAAGCTATACTGAGGTTCACGGTGCGAAGGAAGAAGCCCTTCACGCTTTGTCCACTTGCTGCGTGTGGCTGCTGCTGCCTCTGCCTTAGCACTGCAGGACCAAAACACTCAGTGAGCCGGTGACTTTACAGCATGCTCTGAAGGATCTGCCAGCTGCTGTCACGGAAGGGTTCAGGGCAGCACATCCAAGCACACTGTTCCTGCATTGGCAGCTCCTCGCCCACTGACCCACATATGTCTCAGAGCTGTCTACTGCAAGCTAGTGGCCCACAGAGCAGGAGCAGTGTCACCATCACCACATTTCAGAAGAAAGTGGTGGCAACCGCTGTGTTCCCTGGGAAGCACAGAGGTGCAAGAGGCTGTTCCCAGAACTCCTCTTATACCACCTCAGACACCATGGGCAGGATTATAGTCTATGCCTATAGGCTGCACAGTCCTGCTGTGGAGATCCTGATGGGGCCTGATCATGGCTGGATATGATCCAGAGGAGCTGAACTATGTCAGGACGGAGGAATATCTGCTAGCTGAAAAGCCAAACTTGCAGTGCAGGGGGTTCTTGAAGGAAAAAAATATGCTTGGAGATGCTTGGAGGATGGGGGCATGTCAGGTTCAAGATCGCAGCTGAGCAGGGGTTGAAGGAAACACCATAACACAAGAAAAGCAGCAGTGTTCCCTGTACCCCTGGCCCCCAGTGAAGGCAACAGATGCTGAGCAAGTAAATACATTGTCTCAATAGGAAACATTCCTATTCGCTGACTGAAGAAATGCAGCTAAAATAAGAATTTTTCATGCATGGTTGAAGAACATCCCTTTGGAGGGTCAATCCTCACCTTGAACCAAGTGTTTTGACTTCTCTTGAGAGAAAACATCTTGCCCAGGACCTGTTCTGTCAAACACATCGCTTGGGAAACAAGGTGATGACGAATTTTTTTGCAATTCGTTAACATTTAAACAAGACGATCAATTTGATGGCTGAAGGCTGTTCTATGCCATCCAGCGAAGCTGGCTAAGGACTGATGCAGAGAGTTATTTGGCAGGTGAGTCTGTCTTTCTTTGGATTGTGAATGCCTGCATGTGATTTGAAATGCGTTACTAAATTAAAAGCTATGCAGCAGAGAGCCACTGCAGCATTTGAGGGATGCTTGTCTCACGTTGATCAGAAGTAGAAAGGTTCGGATTTCTGAAATCTCCTTGTTCCATAGCAGGGCAGTGGGGTCACCTCTCTGAGAACGGTTCTGCTTTCTTCTCTAGCCACACAATGTCTAATGGGCAATGACGATTTTGTGTGTCAAAGGCAAAAAAAATCATTCTTGCCTCTTAACAGCCTTTGTACGACAACCGTGGCACAGGATTTTGCCAGCACAGTTGTACCTCCACCATAAGCACATGGCTTTGTGCAATTAATACCCACACTGCCTGCCCTACCCTCCTCACCCGAGCTGCCCTGGTGAGGTGATCTGAAGGTGCGTAAAGGTTTCAGATACTGATCTGCAGCAGTCAGAGAAGACACGCACACAGCTGGGAATCTGGGAGCTCTTTCTCCGTTGACTTTGGTCTCCAGCTTGTTTGCTGAAGCGCAAATTAAAAGGCTAGAGCTGAGGTAAAAAACCGTTTCAGTCCAAAATCTTGCTGAAGGACGAATCTTAATGCAGCACTGTAAGGCTTAATGCTCTTACCCTGGCTCCTGAGATACGTTTAATGGAGCAGCTCTGATCGCAGCCAGCAGACAGAAGCGATGATGCACCCTGGTATCTGCTCACTATCAGCGCTGCGTGAGCAGCGAGCGGCACAGCTCAGCCCACCCCGCCAGACCCCTTGAGGAAGAAAACAATCATCTGCCTCAGTTAGTTTTTTTTCTTTTTTTTTTGTTTTTTTTTCCCCCCTTGGAGAAAATCCCTGGATGGCAGATGTTCATCCAAATCCTCTTAATAACAGAAAATGTCCCAGGTCAGGGGGAGGTGGAGGAGGTTGTTTCTCTCTTCTAGCTGGTGATTTATTGCAGTACGGATTTATTGCCGAGCACCCTGGCCGGCAGCAGGGCAGCCGGCTCTCTGGCCCAGGGAAGAGTGTGCTTGGCGTGGGACATGGCAGTGTATGAAACTGGGTATCAAGAAGTGAAGTGGAGCTGTTTTTGTGGGCAAACCTCTGCAGATTCTGACTGAGGAGCCCAAACTTGTGATGGAAGGGAAAATTATGTCTCTGCAACACAGCATCCATGTGGCTTTCATAGGGTTATCACATGTGACAAACCAATGGATGCGTTGTCCCTTAGAAATTTAAAACAATGAAAATCTGTAGTAAAGGAAACCTCAGGGTTGACCAGAGACTGTCTGCTTGGCCAGCTTCTGAGGGGAAGGATCCTGGCTATAGAAATGTTTGCTACAGGGTTGAAACAAAATCAGCAGGACACTTTATTATGGTAGAGAGGTCTCTGTTGGGAAGACTGCATGTTCTGGCCAACATCATTAAACCTTTTCGGGCAGCTGCTATAAAACACTCTGACAGCTGATGGATCTTGGGATCCAAGGTGCATAATAACAAACATCAGGCTTTGGAGATTGCTGTCTCCTGGATTAACAATAAGGTGTCAGGGACCCAGGGAGCAGTGGAATAGTTACTCGTACAGTCTCCATGTGGGAGAGACAGTCTTCTGGAGAACATAGTGATGGTTGTTACCTTTGAAAGAGATCCAGCTCAAGCAAACTTGAATTTTAAGGAGAATTAGACCAAGAAAAGAGATCACTAAATGGTATTTCGTTTGCTGTTTTACTTCTGACCGCAAAATATTCTACAGAACAACACTACAACAGTCTGTACGAGAAACTGGACTTCAGACCTTGGCTTCAAACCGCGCAGAGTTGGACTGTGCTAGGAGGACTCAGATTCCAAATTAACACATGCAGCGGTGAGGTGAAATGTTAAGGGCAACTCTGAATAAGCCATTATTTGCAGACTATTCCACGAGTAATGGAGTATAATGAATGCCTGTGGGAAAGTCTGCAAGAGCCTCCCATAAAATAGGTGGAAAACCAAAGAGCAGAAATTCTAAGAATAAATTTCAGGTTATGATTCATCCAATGCTGAAGTTACAAGGAAAATATGTGACCACTGACTGGGCTCATTCCCACTAGAAAAGAGGTAACATATACAGCATTTTCACACTAAGAAATTTATTAGCCTTTATCAAAGTTTTGTGCTCCACTTTAGACAGGAATTGTGGACTTAAAAGCTGAAGTTCTAGGAATAAGGAAAGGCGGACACAGTACATGGCTCTGTGTGTGCTGAACTGTCTTTTTACTATTTCAATATATTTTGAAGGGTTTCAGAAAGAAAAGAAAAAAATTCAAAGCTTACCTAAATCTCCATCACAAGCATGAATTTCTTTAATTGACAGTTAATGGGATTAAAGTTCTTAAAAATGAAGCACATCTGAAAATAATCCCTTTCAAGGCAGGACAAGGACTTGTGGAAAAAATGGAAAATTTGAGCAGAAAAAAACCACAAAGTTCAATGGGAAGAATTAGTCCCAGAGTCCCTGGGGCTATCAGGAAGGTGAGGAGGCTGCCCAGGTCCAAGTGCAGGGTTGTCTCACCTCTAACTGGTTTGCACGGAGCCAGTAACCACAGGAACGTGGAAGCTCCTACCTGCCTTCAAAGCCCAGGCCACTACCTGTACAGCCCTATGATAAAAAAGAAAGGCTTTTGAAGGAGGAAAGCATTTGGACAACAGAAAAGGATTAGAACCTCATATATCTTGCAATTCAAACTGTAATAAAAACAAAATCCAAACAGTCCTACCAGTGTAGCATCTGTTACACAGGGATGCACTTTACGGACACAAACAAAATTTTGTGAGTCAGGTCTGAACAATCTGGGAGATGGATGAGGCGAGGCACACGATCCAATTGTGTGTAAGTAATTTAAAGAGAGGAATGAGCCAGTGGTCGTCCTGACTGTCTTGTGCTCTAGCGATGGCCGGCGTGTCCCAGAGCAGGGGATGGTCTCAGCAGAGGATGAACTGAGGGCTGAGTGGCCTCTTTTCCATTTCTTCCAGAAATTTGTTATTTGCTTTTCCTTGTAGGCGTATTAGTGCTTTCCCCATTAATCTCCTTGACCTTGTAAATAGAAATCAAATGAAAGGGTAGTCTCATTGCACTTGCCTTGCTGATTAAGTACCGGCAGAGAGACTTCATCTACAGCTAGTGGCTCTGTCACTGAGAAACGGATCGCCCATGTGAAAGGCGGCTTTCCATTTTCAGAGGTCTGGGGGTGGATACGGGGCAAATCTGGCTGCTGAGATCCAGGGGATTCTGCACATTAAAGCCAAAGGTGGATGCGTGAATCCACAAGCGCTTTGACGCAGCAGCGGGGAGGCAACGCGCAGCGAGCCCTTCGTCGAATGCTGCCAGCGCGGCGTGGGTGGCTGTTTACGCTCAGCCAGCTTCACAGCTCCCCCACGGGACTTGTCCATCACCACAATATTCATGGGACCATCTGGTTCCCCCCACCCAACCCCTCTGCTAAAGCAAAGTTTTCAACAAGAGGAAGACAAACAAATCCTCTGCTGTTAAACGAAAACCTGTTCGTGCTGGCTCTCGTCAGATGAAATTCCCACAGGGTTTATAAATGGCAACACGGCCATCCCCACATCAGACCTGCGCAAGGTGCGGGGTGTTCCCAAATCACAAAACCACCTTTTTTCCCCTAACATGTTCCTACCACTCAGGGTGATCATGTTTCTTGGGCTGCGGGAGCGTTTCTGCCCAAGAGCAAATTTGCAGCCAGGAATTCGTGCCCGATGCCGGGGATGCGGACATGGGCAGGTCTCACCAGGGTTTAGTTGGATGACCTGTTGGGCGGTCCATGGCCGTGGAGGTGCAACACAGGCAGCCACGAGCCACGGCAGAGCAAGGGAGCCACGTCTGGGCTTGTCTGCGCTTAGCCAGAAAAAAAAAAAAAAAGTGGAGAAAAGCCACTGAGCTCTGCCAAGGGGATTAGGATTTACTGTCATATCAGGTGAATTCAGGTCAATGAGAAGCTGAGGCCAGATTTTATCTCAGCTGATAATAAAACATCCTCTTCACACAACTAAAAGCAGGGATATTGTTACACATCCTATTGAACCTGACTCACACAGCCAAGCTTGAATCGCTACATAACTGCATAATCACTAACAGGATCTTTTTAATATTTTTTTAATCTAACACTATGAGGCTAAGAGTCTGTAAGAAGATATCCTCCTTAAAATATTATTATTAAATCATAAAAAGAAAAAGGGGGCTCTGTGCCTGAAAGACCGATTTTATTCTCAGCGCTGGTTGTGGCTGTTTTGCAGTTATGGGCAAAGCCCTTAAAAATTTTCTTGTCTCGGTTTGCTGAAGTGTGAAATGAGGATAACACAACTGCAGCTCTGGGGGTCTGGGAAGCTTTAACTGTGCCTTGAGTTTTTGATACGCAAGACGTGAAAAAGTTTAAAATGTGACTATGGGACCATCTTATACTTGCTGCGTACCTACTGCTCTACGCTTGCAAATAGATTTAGTCCTCTGAGAGGTGATTAAAAGCACTTGAAGATAGAAATTTATACGATATTTCTCCAAATAATGACATTATGTATTTTTCAGCAAATAAGCAAATAGAAAATTTATGACTCTTCATATGATTATCCTTAGCAAATCAAAAAATATTCTGTTTCTGACAGGATGGCTTGTACTGAAAAGGAATATTCTGTTTCAGTAAATTTAATAAATTAATTTTTATTGTGACTACTACTGGAGAAAGCCCAGCAAAGCAGATTTATCAAATGAATATGTAAAAATAATGTTGTTACAAGTTACCAAACTTATTCTTAACAACTAGTGTTAAAAGTTGATTAAAGCAAACTGTTGAAATATATACAGTTGTTGATTTCTTTTTCTTTTTTTTTTTTTTTGTAATACCCCTGCAATCAACTTCAAAATAGCATTTCGCATAACAGAAAACTCCAAATATGTGTTTTGTCCCACTAGGGATATTTAGGGCTAGAATAGCTGTTAATTTGCATCTGATGGTGAGATGTTTATTTTCAGAACAAAATGTAAACGTTTTCTAAGATGTGTCATATTCATTTCACACATTTCATGAAACACTGTGGGCATCTGTTTATTTGTAATTTTTGCATAATTTGGCCATAATTTGCTTGATATTTTTCCATGCTTGCTTTCCGAGGGAGGAAAAACATGCAATATACAGAGTATTTAATGCAAAATGTCCTTTTAGCAACAGCTGAATTTCACTAAATTGGTCTTTAGGGGGCATCTACTTTAGCTCTCTTATTTGTCCCTTCCTATTTCTGCAAGAGTTTGATTACTTACCTGATTCATTTCCCATTTTTTTCCCTCCTGGCCTCTCTTGTTATGGCTGAGACCTTCTTGTGTGTTTAAATGTTAGCAGCTGCCTGGAAGCAACCTTAACTCCACCTGGGATAACCTGATTACGTTTCCTTAGCAAAAATGTGTTGAGGGGAACGGTCGCTTGGGAATAAACAGGAGCTTGCCTGAGGACATCTATTGGTACACGGGAGCAAGGTAAGGGGCAGTAACCGGTGTGTGGATGATGACCCTGCATCCCTGAAACTTCATGGTAATTTGAGGGAAAGCTGTGCTTTCTCTAATCAACCCTCCATTCATTCTGTGCAGACACACTCTTACAAGATCGCTACGGCACATGAGGCAGAAATTGAGGTGAAGAGCTCTTTGATTGCCACCCGTTATTGTGCCAAGTCAAGTATCATTGAACCCTGAGCATTAATGAGATCAATTTGCACAACCCATAGACTGTTGAGGGAATGGAACCCCCGAGGGAAATGAGCACACGTTGGAGCCTCTGAGCTTTGTTAGGAGATATCTTTTTTCTAGTTACTGGTGGATGGGTGCTGAAGCTAATCCAGGAAGGGTTCTGAGGAAGATTATGTTCCTGTTTCCATCAATAGCACCTCCCCAGCCTTTCACTTCAGGAGCTGGTATCTGGCTGTCCTTGTCATGCCGTGTACCCGCAGCTGCTCAGAAGAGGGATGAAGTCCTCTTGCAGGGGCAGTACTTGGGACACCAACCTGTGCTGGAGGCAGGTCTGCACCCAAACCTCATCTCCCTGCCCTGCTGCCTGCCAGACCTCCAACACCCTCTGCTCCTTGCTGCTGCCCTCAGTTTGGCAGAAAGCTCTCCTCCTCCTCCCCAGACCCAGAGATCTGCACTCTGCCCATCTTACGCCCTCCAGCAGCCCCGTGCCCTCCAGCCTCCTCACACCCTCACTTCTCGATGCCCTTGAGTCTTCATTGCTTGTGTCAGTGCACCACTCTGCAATCTAAAGCTTTCAAAGCCAAGCTTAATTCATTTTCACAAAGGATCATCTCACAAACCTCAGATCCAAGAGGAGATGATCAGAGGACTGGAGCACCTCTGCTATGAGGACAGGCTGAGAGAGTTGGGGTTGTTCAGCCTGGAGAAGAGAAGGCCCCGGGGAGACCTTATAGCCCCTTCCAGTCCCTGAAGGGGGCCTGCAGGAAGGATGGGGAGGGACTCTATCAGGGGGTATGATGATAGGATGAGGGGTAACGGTTTCAAACTGAAGGAGGGTAGATTTAGATCGGATATTAGAAAGAAATTCTTTACTGTGAGGGCGGTGAAGCACTGGAACAGGTTGCCCAGAGAAGTTGTGGATGGCCCATCCCTGGAAGTGTTCAAGGCCAGGGTGGACGGGGCTTTGAGCAGTGGGAGGTGTCCCTGCCCATGGCAGAGGGGTTGGAACTGGATGATCTTTAAGGTCCCTTCCAACCCAAACCATTCTATGATTCTATGATTCTATGAAGCCTACAATAGAGAAATATCCAGCAGACACAAAAGTGTGTTTAACAAATAAGATGGACTGAATCAGAGACCTCATGTACAACACCAATTAGTAGCAACTGAGTGCTACCGTAAACATCCACTTTTCTCTCTTCCTCAAACTAAGATGAATCAATTTTCCTTGGTTTTGGGAAAATTCTTTTTTTTCCCCCCTCATATTTAAGCCACAAAATAATGTGAATACAAGCTTTGAGAGCAGATCCTCCAAACAAACAAGCAAAAGACAGCGGAAATTGTTGAACAAAACCAGGTTCTCAAAAGTTGTCTTTAAAAGCGGGCAGGAAAGGCAGCAAGAAGAACTCTTCCCCCAGTTAGCAATTCCAGATTAGCTTGGTTAATGCGCAGGAGGCTGGAGCTGGGGTTGGATACAGACCCAAATGTCTCCTTGCTTATTCAGAGCTTATCAGAACACCCTGAACTTTCAGCCTTGCAAATACTGATCTGCAAAAAGCAGAACAATCTCTCTCAGGAGATTTCTTGTTCATTTTTTACCTGTGATTGAGCCAGAAATACTTCAAAGACAGATTTTCTTGTGACATTTAAAGTTTTCTGACTCAGGTGCCTGCCAGAACTTGAGCTCTGTGGAGATAGATATTTATGGGGTCAGAGTTTCAGAAGATTTCAGCTTTCATATAGTCACCAAAATAAATGACCTGCTTTTCATAAAAGGTCTCATCACTGGAAAGGCACCCAGCCTGGTGTCCCATAGGGAGCTGGTGAATTCGGAAGTCCCTTTGAAATCAGGATCCAATTGTGAGGGATTTGCTTTTATATATCCGACCTGAGATACTCCCAGCTAGAATTTTAAAGTGGTTTGTGAAGCAAAAAAATCTCGCAAACTCTTTAAGGCACAAAACTAAGTACAAATCTAGCTAACTATGGAAATAAACACCTTCGAGTTCAGAGAAGAAAAAAGAGGAAACAGAAGAGAAAAGTGTCTAGGACATCAGTACACCAAGATGAGAGGTCTATATAAGGATAATTATCTACTGCCTTTGTCACATGAAAATAATGCAAATAGAATGGAGTCAAGGACTGGGATCTAATCCAAAATCTGCATTTCCCTTGCATCAGGCAGGGCTCCTGGGCCAGAATGTTTGAACTACAAGCCCTGATGATTCCCCTACAACCCCAGTACACGTACGTCCAGACACACTGTCCTGCTCCTAAGGCAGTTCTTCCAAGAGCTACTTTATTTTCCTTCCAGATGCGCAGTACTATCGCACAGCTGGCTCTCACTACAGGCCATGCTGGATTCCTTCCTGATTCTTAGAGATCTGGGAGACTTTGCCGACTTTGGCTTACAATGTCCAAGGGAAAACATTGTTCATCCAAACCTTTCCACCCAGTCTCACTCACAATAACTAAGCCTTTGTATTTTGACCGCAGGGAGGCGTCAATGGTGATGCAAAAGGGATGTTGCCAGTAGCTTCAGCCTTTAATCCCCACGCAGCACATCAACTGCATTCCACAGACCTAAGAAGAAACCTCCATCGGCTACTCCTGACCCAGTGCGTGTTAGCAAACTGCTCTGACTGAGAAGTTAGTGTGCAGAAGGAACCGACCGCACAGCATATCTGCCAGCTGGGACTTGGGGCTAAAGAAAAGCGGAACACAGACAAAGTGGAAAACTTTGGAGAGCAGGGCAGCATCAGGAGCCACAATGTAACAGCAAAGTGATCCAGAGCAAATCAACCCCTGTCTTTTATATCTATCATATTTGGATGGTACTGCTTTGTGGACTTCTCATTACAATTTAATTTCTAAAAGGAGTGAAATCTGAGTCACTAAGTCCTCTAGTAGGAAAAGCCACCTTTAATCTTTCACTTATTTGTCCCTGAACACCCCTATGAGTTTCACCCTGTGGACCTGCTGACTGCGAGCTGCCTTGTTCAGATCCAGCCTGCAGTGACCAGTCCTGGGGCCACAGCACATTTGTAAGGTGGGCTTAGATGTGGTGCTATTCTGCTGCTTTTGAGTAGTTGCCTTCTCAGCACCATGAGAACACCTTTTGAGTCAGATCCACCTACCATGACTATGCATGACATACAACACAAGAGGAGAGTCATCAGAAGATCCTGAAATCAGCTGGTCACTAGAAATAGGTGTTCTAGCTACTATTTACTGCATTAGAAGAGCTGCTCGCAAGTGGCACTTACCTAGCATCCCTTTGTTCGAACTGGATAAGCACATATCCTTCTCAGCACTGGGGAGAACAAATCCAACCACAAACACCTCCACCCCATCTGCCATCAGTGCCAATCCTAAAACAAAGAAGAGGGTCCACTGGAAGCGTCCGTGGCCACACTCCTCAATGATGTTCTCGTACTGGTGGGCAAGCTGCTCCTCGTCCTCCATCCTCTCTGCCATAAGGTCAGCACGGTCTCTGTACTCATCAGCCACAGCAGGAGCTCGCTGCTTCTGCTTTTCTTTAATGTCATCTGGGTGCGGGATCCCTTGGTACTCCCCCTCATAGACCTCATCATCTTCATCATGGCCTTCTGTAACATCACTCTGGGCATCTTCTTCATGAGCAGGCTCATCCCCACCACGGTAGTAGCCATCATTGGGTGCGTACCCTTCGTAGTTACCATCCTGGTACCTGTAGTCATCTGAGACTTGGTTTCCTGCCCTTCCCCCTTGATAGAGGTTTGTGTTTCTATATCCATCATCCATTCTGAATGGAGATTTCTAAATGCTGTAGATCACTGTGTGTAAATACTCTAATATACGTATTGATTTCTGCAATATTTGGTATTGGTTACTTGAACATATCTACTCTCTGTTCTTTGGAACCAATGGGATTCACAGCTTCCCAGGCTCAGAAGGAGAATTGCTATATAAAGTTTCTCTCTGACAGAGTCTCACACAGCTTTTGATAACGCTTCACTTTTCAGCTGTCATTTGTGACTTGCTGGCTTCTTCTGTGCTTTGGGTGGGAAGAGCTGCTGTCTGGTGAGCAGCAAGGGAACAGCAAATTGCACAGCCAGGGAGCTAGGAGGATTTGACAGGTTTTTCCTCATTCATTGTGGTGGTGAAGGTCATGTCCTGAGAAAGAAGAAACAGTAGCAATGAGACAGCAAGCACACATGCATTGAGTTTAACGCCCAACATTTTGCATACAGGCTTTTCCATTGCAAAAAAAAAAATGGCAACAGAGTGTTTGAGGAATGATTTTGCATCGTCAAAACCCAAAGTACAAAAAAGAGCATTAAAAATTACCAAGTTGAGTCAGAGCCTAAAGCAGAATGTAATGTGTGGTCCTAATTTCTGTCGTTTCCAGAAGTCCCTGCCTCCCACACGTGGTACTGGTTTCTACAGGGAGCAGAACAGTACCAGGCTGGGTTGCTGGAACGGAGCTCTCAGGTTGATAAATATGTTTCTATCCATCTACCCAGACCACACTCACCCCCGATACCTACAACTGGCTAACATCATAATGACACAAAATACGAGCTTGGTTTGCTTTTTCATCCAGATCCCAAACTTAATTTTATTTAATGGCTTCTTTCTTTCCCTAGCGTCTCTCCGTCTGTATGACAGATGTACGACTAAAATGCAGTGTCTGCCAAGATAAAGTCACCAAAAGTCACACCAAGCTCTGTTCTTCCCATATCTAACCATCAACGGAGGATGATTTTCACAGAGAGCAAAAAACAAAGCTAATACGGAATCACTGCTCTCCGCAGGGAAAACCAAGGGAAGCCAAGTCACATCTGAACACATTCTCACTTTGGACACCTGATTTCCATTATTTTTCAAGCAGTTTTCAGCCAGCTGGCTCTCCAGTGTTCTGCATTTGTTGCGACACACAGCTGTAGACAAGGAGCTTGAAAGGAGACTCATGTGGGAAACGGAGTCGAGTCACGCTAGAGGAGCCAGCACAGCGTAGGCATGCACAAAATGTGGACTTCGCTTTAAACTTTGAGCTACTTGCCTAAATGAAGTGTAAATGAGCTACAAAATGACATGGGCAGGCGCAGGTCTGTGTGTATGTGGGCGTTGGTACCGACACAGTCAGTTGACCTATAGAAGCGTACACAAATGCAGACACTGTAAATAACTGTGCTGCCTCTGCACTTCGGGGTCTTAATTGGCAGACAGTATGGGTTTAAACAACATGCAGCTAAAATGACTTCAGAGGAGAAATCCAGCAGAAGAGCTCTCACAAAACGCGCAGAAGGGCATCACTCCTCCTGCAAATCCTGTGATGCCCAAATGTTCAGTGTAGGGAAAGAGCAGAGACTTGACTTCTCTGCACGGAGTCATGGCCGTGCCTTGCCTGTGCTGCTCATGGGAGCTGCTCCAAGAAACTTCATAAAAGCTTCCCCTGCATTTCTGTTTAGCTACCTACATATTTATGGCATATAATTGCAACATGGCCTCCGCAGGCCCCGCCAGAGCATCTTCCTTTTCCCTGACCCCTCTGCCATTTGTTCCTGCATTCAACGTGTTTCCTCTTCCCTTTCTTTATGCTGAATCACACAATGCATTTTGCATGAAGTTAAAAAAGCAGCAGGGCATCCTTCCAGGGCTGAAAAAGAGCAATCAATAAGGTTAAAAAAAAAAAAAATTAAAAAATCTCAAAGGCATTTTGATCAGGTTAGAAAGATCAGAAGAATACAGTGCAGGTAGCAGCAAAGAGAAGCATTTGCTTCCGCAATGGATGTGTTAATGTGCAGGGGAGTTAAACCATTTGACAGCCATCAGAAGCACTTAAGTGGGTTTTACAGCTCTTATTTCAATGCTGGACTGTCACCACTAATGGCTAAAAAATCCAAGAGCGCTTTTGAGTCTCAGAACCTTCCAGTCTTGAAGTAACTTTCTTGATTACACAAAGATTTGTGTCATGACTGAACATCATGTTCTTCAAGGCAGTAAAAACGTAGTTCCACAGAGACATATTTTCTTTTGACAAGTAGAGGAAGGAGCTGTTTTTAAGAAATAAAGGAAAAAGAACAATATGTGCTAAGGAACATTAGACCTTACTTTGGAAGTCTTTAAACATCATGCGTTGGAAGGTTATGTTTCAAAGCACCTCAAGCGTCGGAGCAGGAAGCGCAGTGACCTCGCTGTATTTGTCCCTTTCTGGTTGCTACAAAAGTGGACTGAAAACTCATCTTAGGAAATGAAGGAATAAAAATAATACTAATGATCAGTAACAGAATTGATCAGATTCCAGGTCTCCATAGACCTTACCCCTAGCCTTACACCAACTTTTATGAAATGTAAAAGTATGTTCTTGAAGACCAAACACTGTAAAGCTTTTCGTTCCCTATTAAAAAGCTGCTCAGGCGGGAAGCTGGGCTCTTTGCCTCCTACAATAACAGGACCAAAAAAGATCACAGACTTAGAAAAGACCTATTGAAGCATCCGTGCTCTTTCACTGATACACAAAGATTGTTATTTACCATACGAGATCACTTACATCTTGGGCAGCATAGGGAATAACGACATGAGCTGACGAGTCTCATAGACCAGTGACAGCCCCTGTGTAATTCAGAAAAAAGGTCGTGGCAAATAACAGTCACTGGGTTTCCATTTGGTGTGTAGGATGGATATTTTCTGGGATCACCCTAGGAGAAGAGGCAGTAACCAGAGGCAGGCTGGACTTTAGAATGCTTTACTTCAATACTTCACACTACTTGTTTCCTCTCCTTACCACATATGCATAGGCTGATTCACTCTAGACCTGATTCTTTAACACCCTTTCACTTAAGCTGAGTGGCACTTACTCATATTAGCAGCCCCATTTAGCATTTAGATGCTAAATCATGACTTCTCATAAAGATTGCAGGCTTGGCTTGCTATAATTACACTTCAGAGCGATGCACGAGAGCTTGAGAGAAATATACACATTACATCGAGCCTATTACAACCTTGGGCCCTTTTACACTGACAGCTACCATTCTGAGATGTGCAAGTGAGGTTTTAACATGCGACAAATGTAAAGCTCCATCAGACAGTCTGCCAGGGAGAGAGGAGTGGAGGCAGGAAAGTCTCCTTCTGGGTCTCCCAAAGTAGCCCAGTAAACTCAGCTTTGGACACAAAAAACACTAAAGTACCTGGGAATACACATTCTTTGTAATTCTCCATAGCACAGTACTTATTTCTCAGTACATTGATTTTTCTTCCCCTCTAAGTAATTTTTGCACTATAGCTTTTGCTCTATATTCTGCTTGATATTTACCATAATCTTATTTCCACACCAAACAGTTTCTATCTCATCAGTTGTCCTGATGCCAGCGAGCATCCTTCACTTAGTCCTGCATCTTGCACGCTTTGATTTATTTAACAGCAACTCTTTAATACACACTATTCACCTTGCAGTTTTCTTGCACTCCTTAGCTCTTTGGTCAGCTCAGATGTTGCGTACTTAGCCAGGAATTCAGTCACTTGAGCTCTGCAACTTAAAATAGTAACCTAAAGTCTTGGATATACTCATAATAGAAACCGTATCTACTCTAGGAAAAGGGACCTTTAGGAAGAGCAGCTTAACAAATGTGTTTGCCCCTGTGAAAGAGCATATAAGGGAGGTGCCTGGCATGCTCAGGTGCTAAACTGTGGGCTCAAAGGCAGCAGAGCTTGGAGGGGATGCAGGTGAGGGTGAGTTTCTTGTATCTGGCACCAAATGAAGAGAGTAGAGGACCCCAGGTCTTGTTAGAGCTGAGCTCTATCACAGAGCAGACATTATAGCAAATTAGTGAGCAGGGCAGTCAGGGAGGGGTGATTTCTTGGAAATATATTGAATCTGGGGACACGAGGGAGTTTCTAGAACAGTAAAGAGAGTAAGGTTGTTGCTTTGTGGGAGCCGGAGCTGAAGGGAGGTGTGGATACGCGTATGTATGCAGCGGGGGAGAGCCAAGGCCAGGAGCTGAAATCCAGGTCCTTCTCATTGCCTTTGCGTGCTCGGAAAGGGGAAGCTCTCAAAGTCAACAGCTGAAGGGAGAGGTTATACGAAAGCCAAGGGTAAGGAGCCATACAGGGATGCTATAAAAATGCTTTCAAGGGATCTTTAGCCTTCACCAGAATAATCCCTGTAAAACAGATGGCAGAGCAGTTTAATATTCTGCCTGAAGGACAACTCCTGTAGCAAAAAATCCTCACCCCCAGACCTGCTTTCTTCTGGCAGCAACGGGAAGATGCACAGACCCTACGGTGACTGTAAGGACACTCTGCAGTCACAAAGCTGACTTAAAAAAAAAAAATCCCAAGAGGAAACTCCTCACTGAGAGGAGACAAGAAATGCTGCAAATAGTTTTTTGTGAAGTTCCAATCTCAGACTCTTAATGAGGATGCAATAAATGGATCCATTTGTACACGCAAAGGACCAAATTTTTGAGACGCTTAACAACTTACAGCTCTGAAGGGAGTAGTATCCTGGATTTCAGGCAGCCAACAACTGGACAAGTATTGCTCAACCGACTGGGTACTGCAGCAAAGTCCGATCACCAAGTTGCTAGACGGAGGTGAGGTGCAGGCTGAGCATCCCTGGGTCTGTCCCTCGGCTTCTTAGCATTTTTGTGTCCCTCCTAACTGCCCATGGGACCAGCCCAGCCTTCCTCTGCTGTGAATTGCAAATCAGTTGCTCAAACACCTTGCAGCTGTGGCTATGTGAATTGTGTCAACTTGTGGCCGCAAAAGCCTAAATAAACCAGAAATTGGAGAAAAGAAGTCCCTGTGCTCCCTGCTTCACAGCTGAGGCCCAGGAAAAGTAAATGGTCTGCCCAGAGCCCTTGTCAGATTTTCACTGAACTCTTGCAGTCTAGCCTTTTTTCAACCAAGAAAACTGATGTTTTCTTTCCAGAGACTTTTAAAACTTTCCCTTCTTTCCAAGCAGTATAAATTAAAAAAAAATAAAAAATCTAAAACATTCATCTGCAACTCCATAATTCGTAAAAATCATATTATCAGATCCATTAAAAATATTTCATCTTATACTGTAAAAGTTTGCCCTTTTCATTGGCATAAAAAAAATCAGGTGCATGGAGAGTTGTTTCCAACTGAAAAACAAACATTTAATTTAAGAAATGCCAGTATGTCAGCTGCTTGATCCATTTTTTATTGGAGACATTTGTTGAAACTGATTTATTTTTTTTCTCTTGAAAAATTCAGGTTTTGAGAAACTGTCATCTTCTTGTCAACAAAAATTGCATCAGAAACTCTCCAGTTTACTGTCATGGATATAATATTTTCTCAGGTGCGCCTTTAAGAAGGCAACATAGAGAAATATAACATAGGAACAATAATCCTGCCAGTATATGCAGATGACTAAAAGCATCTGACCTCTGTGCTGTGAGGCAGAAAAGGGCTTTTCTTCCACAGGGCTCTGATTATTCTTTTTTTTTGCTAAATTAACGTTGCTGCTGCAGCCACACGATTCAACATCCAGAAGAGAGCTGAGCAGTATCATCATTTTCCTGGACAGATGGCAAGGCTGGGTTCTTGGCAAGGATCCTGCAGAGGGAAAAGCGGCAAGATCTGGAGAGAATATATATATATGTGAGTGAAGCTAGAAAAAGGAAATGAGAGGGCTTCTAATGCAGAGAGGTGGAAACCAAGTGAAATTAGAGGTCAAGGAGCAGGGATGGAGATCAATGGTCCAAATTGCGCTCAGAATAAAGGGGGAAATGATCAGCGAAGGACGTAAGCCCTGATATATTATTGATCCACAGACTGTGGAAAAAAAAATGACACCTACTGCTTAGTAATAACAGCAGCTCTTGCCTTCATATCTAAGGATTATAAACCCATCTCAGGCCATCTCTGTTAGAGCTCAGCCTTAATCCTTACTAATTCTTGCTTGACTTTTTGCAACTCTATTTCACTGCCAAAATAATAAACAGACAGGGAGAAAAGTGTCAGAGCACAAGACTCTGAAACAGTTTTGGAAGAAGTGGGCTGTAAGGAACATCACTCGGTCAAAAAAATTATTGACTTCTATTGAAGGGATGGCTATACCAAAACAGGTCAGACCTCTTGCAGGTTTTCAGCAGTCACTTTCCTTACTTTGCCTTTCCGTCAAATATCCTAATCACATGGTGCTGATGAGAAATGAGTCCCTGGGGAATTCTCAGTAGGATATTCTCAGATCTGAACACTGGCTAGTGAATGGGTGTGATTTAATCAGCTGAAGACCTGGCCTGTATTTTGGAAATACAGGTCAGCCCTTGGGATGCAAGTTTATATATGATTGTAGACAGGTGAGGGAGCACTATGTACACCACTGTGAATTAAATTCCTTCTGATTCCTCCCTTTCCCTCTCCACTCTCACAAGATTGGAAATAAAATTTGTCCTTGCACCATCAAGCGTTCTTGAGAGAGGACCATATCGCAGTCCCAGGTTGGAAACATCTTGCATCTGGAGGAATGTCAGCTCCAGATGTAATTCCTTAGGTCTCTCTTATGCTCTTGTTCAGAAAAATCAAGGCATGTATACGAGTTTTCTTAATCAGTGATATGGTAGATAGAAGCAAAAAGGAGCTACTTTACCACCGAAGACACCATGATCATATGCGTGGGCATGTCGATAGATGGTTTTCAGGTGCAAAGTGATGTGTTAACGGCTACAACAATCAACTATGGCTCCACATACTTACAGGAGACTAACTGGGTCTGGACAACAAGAGAATTAAAAATCAAAGTCTGCAGCAGGGCCTACCTTCAAAAGAGTTTGCTTTGAACTCTGGGTAAAGAGGTGTCTTTTGTTGTGGCTTCAGAGGAGTGCGCTGCATTATGTGAAAAACTAAGGATAAAAACAAGTTTCTCCTGAGACTCTTTTTTATTATTAAGAAGCTATTTGATAGATATGTAACACAGGTTCAAAAACTCTCCGTGGAGCTTATTAAGCAAGGTATCTGTGCCACAGATTCCGTGTTAGTGGCTGTGAGTGAAAAGTAGAGCCAAGATATTTGAAAGTCATTGCCTTGAAATCACCTGTTTCAAAGAACTGGCTTTCAGCAGTACAGATGGTACCTAATGATTGCTCCCCTACAGCACAGGTAGGACATGTAGGGTTAAAGTCCTCTGTTCAGTGCAAAAATCATTGATTTGCTCTAAGATGCTGCTGGGGTCTCTGGGACAGGACTCATTTATGTGTGTGCTTTGTATTTGTGTGTGCTTTGCCCCCACTGTAGGTTGGAAGATCGGTGCTGATGCAGCCCTGGTATATTCAGAAATGCAGGGAAAACAGAGCTCAGACAATTTAGTGTGCTACCAGCAGATCAGATTATTTAACAGAGAAAGCATTTCGGTTCAAAATTCTCTGCTACAGAGTCTATTGAACTAAGTCGTTTTACAGTTTCTGGGTAATCTCTATTGATCTGTGGTGGGTTTTATGCATTTGTGTGTAGGTGCATACTGTGTACATTTTGTTCCGCCATGGTAAAATACCTACTGTGTAATGTGGTCCTGGAGTCCTGTGTTACTTTGCTACAGCAATAGATTTTTCTGTGAAGAGAAGCTATAACATTTGAAGAGGAGGCATTTACAATATGAATTTGGGGACAGGGCTGGACATGGCATGAACACAAATAGTTCAGTTGTGCTCGATTGAACTATCCTGATGCTGAGTAAGAATGTGGCTGTACCGCTCTAATGCCATTACGCTTTTTCATCCCATCCCATCCCGAGCGCACTGGGGGAGATTTCTAGTTTCCAGCACCTCGGGCACTAAAATGCCATTGCCTTATGTGGTGGTGACTTCACAGCAAAGTGGCTGTGGGTTGAACTTAACCTGTAATCCACCATTTTACATTATGAACTAAGGGACAGAAAGTCCCCCAGATTGTTAAAGGGAGATTATATCTTAAAGCCTGGTATTCTGTTGGTGCAGATGCTTTAAAGGTCATATCTAAGACAGTATGTGCTGCAGCAAGCTGGCACAGTGAGAACGTGTAGCAGATGAAACGAGGAAGAAGCATCAGTCAAGCAGAATAAACAGCTTTTCTGAAGTTAAGGACACAGACTAGCAAGTTGGGTGTTCGTGAGATACAGGGGAATATTTAACAGTAGGAGTTGCAAAGCAATGGCTTAGCAGCACAAAGCTATATAAGGAGGGACAGACAACATACACATTAGGATTCCAGAGAAAGGCCATAAAAGGTCAATTTGACAAGATGAATATGGATAATGAGTTGAGACAGATGGTATAAGAGTATGGTAGCTAATAAATAATGAACAGACTTGCTTCAAGGAGCACAAGCAGGGAGAAATCACAGCTGAGAGCTTAGTCAGAAGGGAGGTGGTGAAGGGAAAAAGAACAAAACCATGGAGGATGGGGAGAATCACAGCAGGAGGACTGGTGGGAAAAGAGTGTCTGGTTTCAAGTGCCAGAGTTTTGTGGAGATGATAATTTACCCAAAGACAACTTAGAAATGCATATGTCTGAACTGGAATTTGGCCATCTTCCTGAGATTAACAATCTTTCAGATGGGAAAATACTCATGGTTTCTAAACCTTTCCTAGATATCCATTCCTTCTTCTCCTCTCCCATTATCGTAGTACCTGAGCAGCCTACATGAAAGGCTGGGAAAAGTTTTTAGGCTTGTTTGGCACATCATGACCTGAGGCCGAGAGGGACTAAAGCTTCATCTGAGCATTGAAATAGAAATTCTGTGCACTGTCCCCCATCCTCCGGCGGCCCTTGTAGACCAGCCAGATAAGGCCTCCTTCCAGCCTTCACTCCAGCTATCCTTGACATGATGACCAAGATAAAGGTGAGCATTGCTGCCCCACAGATCTTTTCTGAATATGGAGCTGAGGCACAAACCCTGACCTGGATGCCACGGAATATTCCGAGATGTCCCAATGTAGATGTAAATCAAGGAGCTTTCCCAGGATCACCTGGAGAAGCCATACCAGTGCCAAACATCCAGCCCATGTTTCTGTTATCTCCTTGCCTTTTAAAATATCATACAGAGCTAGAGTTTTTGAGGCTTTATTGCTTATTAATAAACCAACCCCTCCATCAGCATTGCACCTGGCAGCATAAACTGATAGGTAATTTAGTGTTGATTCAGAAACAAAGGTGCCCTAGTGCCCTCTAATGAGTTTGAGCATTTCTATGTGTGTTTGCCCTTGGACAGTTTATTAGGTCTAACCTTACCGGGCTTGGGGGCCCTAACAGGCTCCCAGAGATGAGTGTAAGCAATAACCTTGGAAATAAACTGCCTGCAATTCAGCAAATTCTGCCTGTCAGACAGCAAACACGCCTGATTAACTATGAACCGCTTAGCTTATTGGCAAAGATGTGCCTCTAGCTACAAAGGGGACTTTTATTTCATCACACTTGCAATCTGTGTTATTAAATAACGAGCCACTTAATTAACTAATTCATTAATACATGGCTGTGATGAATAGATTTGCTCCAGTGACAGAGTCATGAAAGCAGACACAAACCTGAGTGATTTCTAAATACTGCTTTCTTTCAGAAGGGATTTTATTTGAGCAAGTGTCTTTATTAAATACCTCACTCTTTCTCCTGTCTCTAGCTAATAGAGCAGTGTCAAGGTCTGCTCTGTCTGTTCCCCATCCCCCCCAGTACTTCCTGCTCTCGTCCTTCCTTCTTTTCTGCCTTGCCAAAGCCTGAAGCTCCCCTTTCCTTTGGCTCCATGCAGTCAAGGTGTCTTCAGTGTGTTGGGCCCCAAAATCACTCTGTCCCCAGAGTTACCATGCTGCTGTGTCCAGGGTGCAATGTCTCATCATCTCCTATCTCAAATGGGAAATGACTGCAGTGGTTCAGATACTGTTATTGTCTGGGATCACCTCCCCGTTGCTGGGGGACCAACAAACCTCTCCACAAGCCGGAGGCAGAAGGGAAAATCATTTAATGCACCCCACAGCAGCCGTTGCAGGGCTGTTGCCTCCTGTTTTCCACCATGGTATGGGAGTGTGTTAAGAAAGGGCTCTAGCAGAGACGTTTCCACGGGCTGAGAGATCTCCCTGCAGGGAACTGTTCCTGCTATCAGGAGCAGCTCTTTCCCAGCCCAGGATGCTCAGGCATCAGTCTCTAGAGGCAGTTGCTTGCCAGCTCCAGGGAAGTGTACCGAGGCACCGGCCACGCCGGAATTCAGGCATATTCCAAGAAATCCCCTGTGCCGCAGCCTGTCGCGGTCGCAGCCAACCTTATGCTTCCATCATGCTCTTTAATAGGTTTGTTACTTACATTTCCCTTCGGGGCTGCTCAAGGATAAAGTCTGAGGAGCAGGGTTGTTACAATGCTAAGACGGAGATCAAATAAGAGGGGTGATTCTCTTTCTTTTTTTTTGCGGGAGCCCTCCAATACAATTGTTTTGTGGCCACATGAGCTTTCAAAATTGCAAATTCACTGTTCATTATGCACCTTGCCTGTGGAGAAATACAAGTGCAAGCAGCAGCAGATTTAAAGAGATGTTCACTCTGAGACTCCTTTCAAGGTTATTTGGCAGGGAAAATACTGGCGCAATTGCTTTTGCTCCATCCATTTTCATAGCATTTTGATTAGTTTCACCATTTTTTGGATATGAAACATTACTGAGGAGACCTGAATTTTGTAGCATCCAGGATCATTCAACAGATTCCATTATCTGGTTATCAAATTCACTATGTGCACCACATATATCACTGCACCACAAACAAAACATGCCCGCAAAGTGATGCTTTCTTCTGTAAGAAGGCAATTTGCAAAGACTGTCTTAGCTGGGAGACTGCACCTTGAATATCTCAGATTGCCAGGTCTTTGAAGAACCTGCTTTTGAAACAAGCATTTTGCAGAAAATCACAAAAATAGATTTTTTTTTTTTTTTCCACTGACTAGATGCACAAACTAAAATTGCCTTAGGGCCTGGAATATGTTGGCAGTGACTTAACAGTAACATAAGACCTCACATATAGCAACGCTAAATTTATACCCATGTTTCATACCCATATGGAGACTTTCAACTCAAAAGAGCCCCCGGCAGTTTTTTTTGTGCACTATACAGCAGAAGAGTACGGCTAATTTGAGCACATGTAGTGGCCCCCCTAATATTATGGAAAAGTGGATTGCTTGGCAGTGGTTTATCCCAAGCACCTCATGTTCCTTTCTTATTTCTGCAGGAATCTTTAGGATAGATCTTTGCAAGAGAAGTTCTTTTACACAGAGCCTTAAGCTTGGGCAGTATCCTGACAGCTCAAAGTCATGCGGTTCTCAGCTGTGCCACGGGTCATCTACTGTCTCACAGTCTTCTGAAATGATGTTCACGCCTCTGTTGAATAGGAGAGGGAGAGGAGGACAGGAGGAAACCACTGAAACAAGGAGCAGGTACCGCAGGAGCCAAAGAAAGAGAGAAAGCAACAGCAGAGCATGAGATAGCAAAGGAGGAAGGGCAAGGCAGGGGGTGGGAGGGTGAAGGACAGAAAGGAAGGGAGAGGAGAAGTCATAACAGGAGCTGGAGTACCAAGTCTTGGAAAATAATGTTGCCTTGAGCCAGTAAAAGGCATGGGGGGAGGGGAAGCAATTAGTCATACCATTTCATAGCAGTGAGAAGGCTGTGCATTTGCCTCAAATTTTTGCCAAACAGCCTAATAAATTCCTGTGTTCAGGTTGGACATTAATGGTGAAAAAGCTTCACCTCACAAAATTAATAGCTACAATACATCATCAGGCTATAGCACCATAGCTCATGTGTACGCAGAGAGAAAATCCTCAGTATCACCTGTCGAGGCAGAAGAAGGATTCAGCTATTATTTATTGCTTAGTGTGACTCATGCCTGTGGGTAGGGGCGCGACAGTACAGATGGGAGTTAAAGTCAAATTGCCGTCAGTGTAATTTATGCCAGGAGAGTTGAATTCAGGCTACTTCTGCTTATGTTTTACCTGTAGTTCTTCTGTAAAATATGAAAAGGGTAAGAAAACAGGTTGAAAAATACATGCCTGTGCAACCATTTGTCAAGACTCAGGTTTGGTTAGAGGAAAGATGGCTTAATGTCTTGGGCAGCATCAAGAACTCCATGCGGTTTTCTGTAATGCCACAAATGGCTCAATTCACCTTAGAGAAGACATTTAGTTACTCTTAGGTTTAGTTCCTTGTCTGCAAAATAGCTATAATAACTTACTCTCTCTACCTGTCAGAGACTGCGTAGGGAAAATATATGCATAACTGACAAAGTGAATCTTGTAGCCGCTGATGGAGGGCTCAAAAGTTCAGCTTTCTGGACTTCAGATTCTCCTTGCCAAAACCATTGTGATTTTGAAATTATCCTCACAAGGACAGAGTCTCCTGTGAATGACCTCCAGTGTGCTGTTTCTAACCAGAATCCATATTACTTCCAGATTGTCTTCACCTTCCTCTTGTTTCAGCTCTACCCAAAGAAGACAGGCTAGAGACACTAATACTCATCAGACTCCCTAAAAATGGAAAGGCAATGGAGGGAGATCCTGAAACTCTGGAGTCCCCATCCAAAGGAACTGCTCTGGCAGCTGGGGAGGGCAGGGGTTCCATGACCTGGGGACAGGTCCTCATCGTCCCTGGTGGAAGCATGCTCCTTCCTGCAGATACTGAAATGAGAGGAATCTCTCTACGCCCTCCCAAAGCCCAGTGTCTTTGACCAGCTCAAGCATGACAAGGGGCTATACAGCAGAAATTCCAGGTGCAATCTCCCTGAAAGTGACTTTAATAGAGAAATATGGCTTTTAGCAAGACTTAAGCGTTGAGGAACTCAGCATTTTCCTCCCCAACAGGAGTCAGGGACATAATGTATCCCACTGCTGCCGTCACCACGTGCCCTGGTGCATGTCACCAACAGACAGAGCTCAAGGCTGTGCCTCTCCGGCAGCTGTCTGCGCCCACACAGTTGGCTGGCCTCCACTTCTCCTTAGCCTGCTTGCAAAAATGTTATTTGGCAGTGGGACACCCTCTCCCCTTCATGCTTCTCTAAACCTCAGCTGGAGCGCAACTCTTCTTGTCAGCAGGCGTATTGTGGTGGGCAGCTGCACTTGGCCCCTTCTGAGGATTTCATCTGTCAGCGTGTTATTATCCAGCTTCCAGTTCATATCTTGACGCACCAAGATCAAACCTCACCAGGCTCCTCAGGGCAGTTTTAACTGCCCATCCTTTTGACTGTCATTTTGATAGTCTTGAGATGTAGGAGAGCTGGCCATGCTCTGTATGCTGCAGAGCCAGGCACAACAGGCCCTAAAGAGCATGGAAAGCTATTCTTGAAAGCATGCTAGTGACTGCTTGCCAGAACTGGGGCATCGGGTACATCTATTGCCAACCCTCGCCGCAGCAGTGTCCCTCCAGCTGGCTTCTGATGAGCAGATGAGTGGCATCAGAGAGCACAGGCTTTCCTCTAGCTCCTGCTTTTCCCAGTAGTCGTAGGGGAACTCCTGAATTTGGCACAGCCTGCAGCCCAGTGCAGCCTGGAATGTGTTGATCACGCTTACTCCTACTCTTGATACTATTCATCCCCACCTAGCTTTAGAGATCACGTCCTGCACCGCTGCGCAGAGCTCTGTTTTCGTTCCTCCCTTCAACCCCAAGTCAGTTGGCAACGCTTCTGCAAGACGCCTTCTAGGGACTGGGTGAAGTCACCCTCTGGCAGATGGCACTGGTGGCCAGGCAGCTGCCAGATCAGCACATACCCAAGCCCCATGTTGGGTGGAAGGCAAGGCACAACGAGGCAGCAGGCTTGGTAAGGGGTGTCCATGCAGTATCTGCCTTCCTTACCCCTTGTGTGGGCTCTGTTTCCAAGCACGCTCTGCGACAGGAAAACTATTTCTTGCAATAGGGAAGAAAAGGAAAAAAAAATCAGTCCCTTTGTCCTAAAAATGTAAATGAGATGGACTTACTTGCTGTCTCATAATAGGAGACAAAGAGACATTCAGGAAATTTGAAAGGCAAGAGATTGAAATCCTGCACAAAGAAATCCCTACCTTCACACTAACCTGTGGGGCTCCTGGGAATAAAAGGCAGGGCCTTGGCAGCATTGAAAGCGGGGACTGGATGTATTTAAGGGAAAGGAGAACATGAGTCTCATGTTCTTTTCCTCTCTGGGAGAAATAAGTTCTTCTTCAAGACATCAGGCAAACATCAAGAGAACTTCACTCTGCTGTAGGCTATTCTGTAACTGTCCACCGAGGAGTTTCTTGGATGTATTTGATGGTGCCCACTGTCAGAGAGGGGATGCCAGGCTAGAGGATTCCCTGGGTGGTTGATCCTGGGTAGCAGTAACAGGGTGGCTGTGAAGTGGCTTTCCCTTGATCAGCTACATTGGGACTATTCACACAGAAACGACACCAGAAGATAGAGCTATCACAGCAAATGGCTTCTTCTCCTGAGGGGGAAGAGAGAAGTTCAGTTTATCACACCCTGAGTAAACCTAACATAAAACAAATTCAAGACTTTTGCTAGAAGCAGGAATTCTGCATGATATACAGGAGAAGGCAGGCAAGAAATGGAGTGTGAGAGCAGGTGTCCTCCAGATGATGAGCCTGGGGGGATTAGCTGGCAAATTTCAAGGGGATAATGAATACTTCAAGGAAAATCATGCGAGTGCCTCTTCAGGGGAAAGAGGATAGAATATCCCAGGTGAAGAAAGTGGCAAGAAGGAGATGATGATCAAAAGTTATTTATCAAAGCGTAATATCAGACCGACTTGAAGGGAAGCCAGGGAATGGCCCGCAGACGGCAGGTGGATATCAAGCCTTTCATCTCACCCAGACTGGGTAGGAAAAAAGGCTGCTTTCTGATGGCACTTTAGTGACAAATGTAAAATCTGCTGATGGTTGAAAAATCTTTGTGGTTACCCAGGAACAGGCAGCCAGAGCACTGACGCCCACAGTGCCAAGCCTACGGTAACAGATCCCACCACTGCAGGATAACCAGAAGGGGCGAGAGCTGACCAGTTCCCCACTTGCTTGCATGAGATCCCTGGAGGGAAGTGATGGTAGGAAGAGGAATATGGACCCATGATGAGTTTTCGGTATTTTATATATAAAGTCCTTTCTCTGCGACAAAATTTCTGTAAGGTTCTGTGTGACTGCCATCTCTGCCTCTGTTTCCCATTTTGGGAATGGGATTGAGTGCTTTCTACATCCCAAATATACTATGAGATGCTTGGGAACAGAGGCAGACGATGTCGTATCTCAGCTGGACAAGGGCAGACAGAAGGCTGTTGCTTGGGAACACTGGTATGCTTGTGCTATAGAGGAGGTTGGTTTTCAGGCCTTTAAATTTGATGCTGTGCCTGAAAACTAAATTCACTCGTTGGCTTTCTCCTGCGAGGCACGGACATGAGGAACCCAGGTAATGGGCATGGAATGAGGACAGCTCCGAGTCTCTGCATTCCTGAGCGCATGAGAACCACAAACGGACCTAGTGATGGGCACAGAGCTGTGAGCAAAAGGCATTGACGTGCCTGTTGTGTTTTGAGCTCCACGCTGGACGAGGGCCGAGCGCCGCTCGCCTCTATTCAACAGTAAATGGGTTTGCTGCTGTGATTGGGATGAGATGGATTTTAAAACTGGCCTGTGGAAGGATCTTTTCTTTCCAAAGAGAACACATTTCTTGCTTCCCTGTAGAGAAGCTGAGGGCTGGACATGCCTTGGATAGTGGAGGCTTCTGTGGTTACTAATAAACCATGCCTGGGGCTGGGTCCTGCCCAGACCCCCACGCTTTGCAGTGCTGGTGCCCAGACATTCCTCTGGGGCTGGCCCATGGCCCTTAGTGGAGGCACTCACGGGCCACATGCCACAGCTGTCCCAAGACAACACATGGATATTCCCAGCTCACTGCTTTCCATTGCCATGCACTGCTGTGCAAGTCTGTTCACCACCACGTAGGATCCAGATACAATATTTTTTTCCGCAGGGCTAGAGAGCAAAAAACAGGCCAACCCACACTACACCTCCAAACTAATCCGAACCAGATAGAACATTCTGCAGGTGGGGCATTTGGGCCATCGTGGTTTTTTGGTTTTTAGTAAGGCCATACCTCTCATAAAAATTGGTGTCTAAAAGCAGTGTCCATCCTCTACAGAGTGCAGGTGACAGCTTTACCTGCTTCCTAAGTGTCACCTGCCCAGCTGCACTCATCAAGACTCTCCTTCCAAGGCTAGTGGAGATCCAGGCTCTGCAGGGGGTCTCTGTTCAACTCCAGCTGCACAGTGCCTGAATTTGGGGTACCAGAGTTTGATGCAGGGTTGAGAAGATTGCAGACATTTCCTGTTTGCAAGCAACGTACCTTGAAATGTTGCTGTGCAACGAGCAGGATTTTGTCTGGGAAATAACTCCACCTGATCTCTTAGAAATTAGTCTTCTCACTTCTTGGAAACTGAGAAGATGTTTCTCTCTGAGGGTCCCTGGTCTGCTGCTGCATGTCTGACTGTTGCAAAGCCTGGGGCAACTGCCCTGTGGCCAGACATGGGTGGCCAGCACAAATGTGCTACTCGGCACAGTGGATTGCAAAACATAGTGGGGCTTTGTGAACCCAAAGTCATCCCTGATATTTGCCCACTATAATCCCAAGGCTGTATCGGTGCTGTTCCTCCAGACCCCCAGCCACTTCTGCCCAGCTCATTCGGGGTATCCACCTCTCCCTGAGAGCCAGTGCGAGGTCACACAAATCATCCCCCAGTACAGGCAGGGAATTTTTGCCTGACTTTTCTTTCTGCTTCTCCCGTCTCGCGTGCTTTGCAGGAGGGAAGACTGCCCATGGTCTCTGCAGCAAGGGGTTCCCCTGCAGCATGACATCATGCAGAGAGCTCCCTTGGCTCATGGACAGCGCTGATTTCTTCTGCTAGAGTAACCCTGGCTGCCACGTGAAGGCAAAACTGCTGATCCTTCTGTACAGCACCCTCAGCGCCTGCCCCCAGCCACAGTTTAGATCTTCCTCAGAGTCTTTTTAACACTAGCCTGACAAATGGCCGGCTGCGCTGCTACAGATGGTTGAGGCACCACTGATTTTCTCTGCTGGAAGGTGGCGAAGCTTTCCTGCCCTTCTCTCTCCAGCTCAGTCATTCCGAGTGATTTATTTTTTTAACGCATTCAATATACTTTGCAGGAACTTACTAGCCACATCAGCTCATGCTGCTGGTCTATTCATCTCCGAGCTCTGCAATGCTGATGAGCAGTATCTAATACTTCAAAGGATGCTAAAAAATCACCCCTGCTTTACTTGCTGTATGAGACTGTGTGAGATGGAGCATCCAAATCAGCCCCCTGAGCTGATCGACTCTGAAAAGGGTAAGATCAGAGGATATTTAATTAGGTTCCTAATTACAGCGGTTATTAGCTGTCATAAAATCACCTGGGTTTTGATCCCAGAGCAATGTGAACTGCAGATTTCAGAGATACGCATTGCATAGATAAACATGATTATTCCTTTGGCTTGCTCCCAGCTGGAAGAATAGCAAGCTGCACTATCAACGACGGAAGATTTAACTCTGATGTGTCATTTCTTCTTTCCACAATAAAAGCAATATAAAGAGATCACATAGGCACAGTTGGGTTCAAATACCAGTCAAGACCCACAGTATTACAACCCTAAAGTGAATTCAAAATAAGAAAACAAGGGGAGCACCATTGGAAAGCCCATATATTGCTTGAAGAAATACCACCTTACCTCTATTTTCTGCATCCCTTCTAAAAATACAGCTCTGCTGATAGAAACAGACATTGTTTCTTCCACATGATTCTGACTAAGAGAGCCCAGCAAACAGGGAATCTACTAGAAACTAGGGGAATAACGAATAATAAACAAATCAGTCTGAAGTGTCTTCTGCTCATTGCTTGTCTGTTTGTTTCATTCAGGCAGATAAAGCAGGGAGAAAGAGTCAAAAATAGGCTAGTTTTCCATGAAAAAAGAGATGCTAATAAACTTTTTCTTCATATCAGTCAATATTTTTCTCCAAAATCTGGCAGATTTTCCACAAAGATTCAGAATTCTGCAGTGGGTTCAGTCATTTCCAGTGAAAATGGACAAAGGGAAACGTTTGCTTCTCAAACATTTCTAATTTGTCCAGAATGGATATTTTTATTTTTGTGATTAAAAGATTTAGATGAACATACTTTGACTAGAGGGAAGGAGCACATTCTCCAAAGAGAGGTGGGGAGCTCTCTTCTACATTAACCCATTGGCTTCATTGGAGAGTGTAAATGGACTGTCCATACTGTCCGGCTGGACCCGGCTGTGCTGAGAGCAGCGGCAGAGAAAATGGAGGAAAATAATGCTCCTAATCATCTAACATGAGCGCAAGAACAAGGAGAGCATGAACTGACCAGAAAGACATTTCATCAGGGAATAAAGAGAAAGTTTCTAAGGAATCGGTGAGTCAAAAAACTTCTCAAATGGAGCTGGCTACATTTGCATGGGAAGAATACGGGGGAGTAAGCTGCAGTGCTGCATTCCTAGTGATCTATTCCCAGTCGTACCGAAGGAGAGATCAGGCCGGCCAGGTGCTGGGGCATTTGCAGCAGATGTGAAAGCCTGAAATTCAAACCGATGCTGAAGCTTCGTCAAAGCCTCCCAACAGCAACATTTCTGGGGCTGAAGGACGGGATCTCAAGGGGAAAGACAGAAACCTCATCACTGGGGTTGCCGAAAATCAAAGACAAGCTGCTGGGAAGTATCCTATAAGAGTGAGCCCTGCCCTGGCTGTACAGCCCAGCCAGGAGATGTAAGAGACCTTACTTTAACCCTTTGGTGAATTAAAGATGGAAAAGACACCAGAGCATGGCAGGAGGGGGTTAGTACCGTTATTGGCTACCAACTTGCACAGGGTGTGAGGAGCAGCTTGTTTTCTACGTCAGCCCAACGGCAGGTAGATTGAGCACCAGCTGGTGGCTACTGCATGGGCTCTGAAAGAGCATCCAAATGCCACTCGGAGTTCAGGGGATAAGGCCAAGTCTGCCAGGGGAGGAAAATCCAGGGAGCTTCACCTGTTTGTGAATTTTTCTTGAGTCATTGTTGCTTTTGCAGTTGAGGAGCCCGTCACTGCAGGCAGAGCAGAGTGCGGCAAGCCTCGGGGAGTGTCGAGACTCATGAAATATAGATAGGAGCCAGGCAGGCTCCTAGAGCTGGGTAAATACATGCACAGTAATTGGCTCCGTCTTCAAGCAAGAAATGTTTTGCATAAGGATGCAGAAAGGGCTTGTTCAGTAAACTTTGATATGCGCACTTGACTCGGCAATTGCTGGAAAAAAATAAAAACCCTTCTCTGTGCTCAGTAACTGCGCAGTAACCGAACAAGAAACTCCATTCTACACCCTTTCTCCCTTTTCACTCCACCTTTTTTACATCACCCACTCGGAAGACTCTTATCTCCAGTGTCCTTTAGAAAGAGCAGCTGATGAAAGCAGACACAGCACAGGCGCAATATCCTGATCCAAGCTATTTACAGTCTCCATAACATCCCCAAAGAAAACATCTGTTTACCTGGAACTGGCAGGAAAAAAAGAGTTGCAGATGCACAGATCTTAGCATGGAGACAAGCCAATGGCTAAATGGTCACTATTGTAATGAACATTTGTTAATGGTGTTTTTCCAGCTGCAAGGAGAGGCATGTTCACTGGGATGCTCTGAGTGCCTGCAAACCTCAGTGGTTGCTCCCTGCGAAATTACTAAATCATAGAAGATTTGGGGTCAGAAGGGGCCTTCAAAGATCATCTAGTCCAATCCCTGTGCCATAGGCAGGCACATCTTTCTCTAGATCAGGCTTTGTGGATCCTGTCCATCCTTTGCATGTGAGATGGATCCTGAGAGATCCCTTCCTTTGTGCACTTTAAGCACCCATGGCTGGGCAGAGCTAAGCCTCTGCTTCTGCAGCCACATTAAATGAATTATTTCTAGACACCTCTCAGGACCCTCTCATCCTTAACCTGATCTCCTTCGCTTGGAGCAAGCAAGATTCCCCATCCTTGGGAAGATGAAACCTGAATGACCACCCTGGCAAGCTCAAGGCCATCCAGACACCAGCAAACAGGGACAGGTGGATGCAAAATAAAGCCACGTAGGAAGACTCTGCACCGAAATCTCACACAGATTGAATCTCATGATGGAATCTCACAGTGGAAACAGTCATGGCATCTCCTGTTTAAACACTCTCTTTGAAGCAGATTTTGAAATTATTTTTGCTAATGGTGGGGATGAAATTCACCCCAAACCCTCCCAGCTCCGAGCTGCATTTGCGGACAAATTAGCAATACAGTTTTGCCAGCATCTTAGATTCGACCACTAATTAACTCAGCAGCCGCTGCCAGAGTTAATCAGGGAAGCAGCTCCATTATCCCCTGTACCCCCACGGGGCAGGGATCCACCAGCTGCCACCACCCAGCCCGCTGTAAAGGCAAGGCGAGGAGCTGCTCGTTGTGCCGCATGGAAATGCCACTGAAGCACCCGTCGGATCCCTGATGGGGAGGTGGATGTCTGTGCGTGGGCGGCCCTGAGCCCTGTACCATCACTCCCGCAGCCGACCCTCCACGATAGCCTTTCCCACCCAGGAGAGATCCCTCCACCCACTTTAAACTGAAAGAAAGGAGGAACGAAAGCAAGGAAGAAGCTGAACGACCGCTAGACTTACTAATTGGAAGAAGTCAAAGGTTGTCTCATAATTCAGGTGCCACAGCCTCCTCCATGGGAGTTCAAGAGCTCCTTTTGGTGAGAGCAGTAGGTTGTGCAGGGCTCAGCTTTTGCCCTGAGCGCCCCCCCTCCCAGCCCCAAGGGTTCTGGCCTCCACACAGCATCAAAAGGGGAAAAATCCTCCCGTTCAGCTAGTCCTGGGCCAGGAAGATGCACAGGAGATCAAGACCCCTGGGAAATGTCTGTTCTGATCTGAACTGTTTACCTGGGGAGCTCTATCGCAGCTTCTGGGGGTTGGCAGACCCTGCGTCATTCCCCACTTGAGGGAAAACCTGTATAGCACCGATGTAATAGGCTGCTTTTTCTTCCTTAAATGTCACACACTTCTGCTGAGCCACATGGTCTCAGACATTGTAAGCCTGCCGAAAGGATAGTACTCTTTCATAGCAGGTATGAGGAAAAAAACCCACAACAATGGTTATTTAAATAACTACAATCAGGTCCTGCATTTTACAGTACACCGTTTGGAGATGGAAATTCCGGATGATTTTTAATCAGATAGCTTATCTAAATCCAGTAGGAATAAAAATCTGTTTCAGAATTTGATTTTTAAATGTCAAAGGAAATATTTTGTTTTGGAAGCCTTCCAGATGGAATACTTCCCAGTGCAAAGGCAACTTTTTTATAACAATTAGGAAAAAATAATTGAAACTGAACAGCTACACTACATGCTCTGAAAGAACAAAAAGGATGCCAAAATTATATCAAATGACTTTCACCATGAACACACATCCCATTCTAATAACCCCAGTCTGGAGTTTTAATTTGATTTCAAATATGTTATGGATCAGAACCTCAGGGCTGTAGATTAATCCAGATTTGCTCAGCTGAGAATCCATCCATCAGCCCTCTTGTGATTATGTTCTTCTAATCAAGTACAATTAACAATTGTCACGTAACACCATTAAAAAACACTTAGGAACTGATCAATGGCTACTATAAGCTGAACTGATTAATGTAATTTCTGAAATAAGTTTCAATTAGCTCTAAAGAATAATGAAAATGTGAACAGCAAATTCTGCTGCAGATATACCACCTTAGACTGAACGAGAAAGATAAAAATGATCCCTTTTTCCCGACCATTGAAAAAATTAGCTGCTAAATTCCATGTTGGGTTTAGGAAATACTGTCCGGTCCACTTAGGCTGCAAGTAAGCAGTTTTGCTTGTACTTTTGCTCACAGGTGTTTCCACAGGACTCCTCTACCATAGGATGCTACCATCTGGAAATAGTAAGCAAAAATTGTGGCAGCTTGGACTGAATTTATAGGTGAAAACAGCCAGAAACCAATTTTCAGTGATGATTATATATTAAAACAAATGCAGTCCAATGCAAGGACTAAATTCCCCTTGCAGGACGGATGGAAATGCTGCCTCCCCTTTCTCTGCCCAAACCTCTGTGTGACCCGGTGGGACCAGCATTGACCCAGCTAGTTCTTTTCCCCCAGGCTGGAGACCTGCCTGCCCGCTGGGTGGCCTTGGACTTTGACGGCAGACTATCCAGCATCTGTGCAGATCACAGCAACACCAAAATCAAGTGGATAACTATTCTCTGGATATATTCATCATTAACCAGATCAGAGAGATTTTTCCAAAGTTTTCCCTTGGTCACAGGACAGAAGATTTTAACATCCATTTGGGACACTCGGACAATGAAGGGAACTTTCTTTTCCAGCTCAAACACGTCTTCTCTGACTGCTCAGAGTGACTAAATATCTTGAGCAGCTCTGCCTGCTGTGACATTCCCTGCGGGACACAGCCCACGGAGAGACCGAAATTGTTGCACCCTGACTGGGGCTGGATGCAGGAAAGAAGCAATTTTATACAAACACATGAAAGCGCAAATGGGTGTTACCAGTGATTTTGGGACCTCCATGGGTGAATCCAATACTCAGGTTATCCGCAAGCTCAAGGAGGTGATTGGAAATCTCTAGTAGCTGCTGATGGGGACCATGAAGGCTTGCTCTGTCAGGAAGGCACCAAGCCATAAAGTTTAGGATGCTCCCCACTGTGCACACCTAACAAGCTGGAAAATGCCTTCCACGTCCTCTCAGAAGACGAGAGTGCAACAGTGGGCCTGGCTGGGGAGCAGAAAAACGGTCAGTTTTTCTCCTTCCATCTGAAAGCAACTCAGCTTGTCTATATTTGAGATTTGACCATGCCACTAGTCAGTAAAGGACCTTCTTCCTCCACACTCGGCTTCCTTCTCCCACTGCTTAGTTACCCCGAGGTCTCTGGTGCCTGTTTCTCCATAAAGCTCTCCCATTGTTTACAAGTAGCCTCCCAGAAAGGTCAACCCTTTTCATTTCTCCCTCCGTCCACTTTTGGCCCCTACCCATAATCCCAGCTCTCCTCCCGCCTCTGCCTAATCCTATAACCCACCACAAATCCCTTCTCCCTCCCCGCTCTCTGCCGGCTTCTCCATCCATCACTGTCTCCCCCAGGGCGCCGGGGGTGCGTGGGAGGTGAGCCTGGAGCAAGGCTGCCGTGTGAACACGCAAACCTCAGGTGTTAGCTCCCACCACAACCAGCCTTTGAGGACCCGCAACAGCCTCCGAACGCCACAGGGTCTCTCTGACAGCCCAGCCTGACCCCCATGTGCAATACCCCCCTCCCTGAGCTCTCCCACACCTTGCCTCCAAAGAGGAGTGACCCAAACCCACGTCCTAACACTGCCTTTACGTTACAACCCACAAAGCTATTTTGGGTCTGTTTATGGACAGCCATATTTAAACAGAGACTAATTGCACCAGCACAAACTTGTCCTCATATAACTTCGTTTTCATGCAGACAGAAGCTTTCAAGCAACAGCAACCAAACCCTTTCAATATTTAATCAGCTGCGTGGCCTGAAACGGCGGGGACCGGCAGCAGCTGCCTGGCTCAGAGCGGGCGAAGGGGGGGAACACTCCTGTCCTCGCCGAGCCCCTCTCCAGCCTGAGCCCTCACCCATGTCTCGCGCTCGCTGCTGCGGTAGGAAGCCAGCCGGGAGCCCCGTTTCAGCCTGCCGCTGTAGCCCCTTTCAAATAGCACGGCTTTGAAGCGCCTGGTTTTTCGCTCCTCTCTTCCAACTTCTCAGCTGCCTTCCAGGTGTAAATCTTACTTTCCTTCCTGCTGGCGGCTGGGAAATTGCTGTGCTCAGCGCCCTGTGATTGTAAGTCAGCAGGACATGAGCTCTCTCCCACTTCTGTCCGGTTTTAAAGCAGGCAGGGTGTAAATCTCAGCTACAGACAAGGCTTTGCAGGACTTGCAGTGGGCGGGGGGGAAATTTAGGCTTTTCCTAATCTTTTCCCATTCCCTTAGTGCCTGTCCTGTGTGTGTTAGGGGGATTAGAGGGGTTGAAAGGACACCATCCTTCAGTGGGTTGGCTCTGCAGCATTCAACGCAGACTCTGCCTTTAGCCCCCATGCTAAAGTGTTGCGTTCAAATAAAGCCATAAGAAGGAGCCCCTGAAGTGTCCTGCTTTAGTCGGTGGCCATGGCTGGCTTTTCAAAAACGTTAAGTGTCAAAATACCGAATGCCTTCTGGCCAGAAATGGTCCATGAGTGTTTCCTACCAGAGCCCCTGAGTCCTGCACCCTCCCCAGCCCCGCAGCGAGGCTCTGGCTGCTCCTTTCCCTGCTGCTGGACACCCTGCGCTGGAGATGCCCGTGAACAAAGGATCCTATCTTGCTAGCATTATAAAATAGATACTAATAACCAACCCTAAACACCCTTACCTAAAGGAAGGAAAAAAAAGCACCAAAAGCATATTCAATTAGTGATAAATAATAGATACAAGATTAATTAAGCACCCATGCAAGCACCCGTCCCACTGGAAATGGGCTCCACGCTCCTTCCATGCTGGCCTCAACGAGCCTTGACTCACCAGGGAGGTTCAGCCTCCACCAAGCCCAGCAACTTCGGGTCTGAATCGCAAGCGAAAAGACTCCTCCGCTCCTCCTAAATGCCAGGAAAGCTCGACTAATTGCCAACAGTGGCTACACATCAGGAGAAGAAACCACTGGGATTTCTCAATCTGGGTCTGCGTATAAATCATTTAACACCTCATCTACACATGCTCATAATACACATGCACACTAGATCCCTGCAAGGAGACAGCCCTGCTAAAACATCCATGAATTTGGGCTGTGTGGGGGCACAGGACGACAAATGTACCTCCCCAAGAAGTGGCTGATCTCGCTGGTGCCCACTCTGAGCCACAGTGGAAGTAGATGAGAGGAATTTGGGTCAGATTTCCTCCCTTGCAGTGGGCTGAAAGCATTTGAGAACCGGACCCAGTTGTTGCAGGGCTTTGGAAAAAGCCCACACCTCTTGTGGCCCTAAGCAGCCATGAACCCAAATCACCCCCTCTTCTCCTCCCTCTCGTCTGCCAGGGCAGAGAGAGCCCTGGGCCCCATGTACAGAGTGCAGAATGATCACTTTTTGTGTTTATTACATTATGAGGTGTCACATCCCTCATAATAGCCCACATATTTCTTGGTCTGGTATAAGTCCAGAGGAATTTTGCATATTTTACTGGATTTACAGCCCTGACACTACAATCAGGATCCATCCATCCAGGATAGCTTGTAAATTTAAAAGAGCTTTTATCCATCACTGTAAGTGTCCGGTGCAACAGATTCTCTGTGCCAAGTACAGCCAGAGGAGTATTTTTGCGTACTTCCATCCCTGTCCCCCAAACCTCACCAGTTCCTTTAGTCATCATCATGGAGGGATCCAATTCAATCTGTCTCTCACCTCATATTCCGGCTGTGATAATCCCCTGGGAACGTGCCTTAGAGGAGGATGGTAGCTGCAAAACCATATGTCACCGGTCTTGTTTGAGGGCCATCACTATTTGTAGGACTGATACATAAATGAGGTTCCTCAAAGAAACCACCACCACGTCTACAGGGGTTTCTTCTGAGTGCCAAGGCAGAGGGGAGACACCAGGAGCATCGCGCATGCGCAAGAAGGGCATGGGTATGAGCTCAGGAGGTCAGGAACCTGTAAGCTGCAATAATTAGAGCAGTTAAAGCTGGCAAATCTGCCACAGTCTGACCACCTGCCATAAAGGGCAAGAGAAATGTCCCATGGAGGAGGCAGGTTTTTCCCTGCTCCCTGGTGGGATGCGGTGGGCGCAGTCCCTGGGACCTGGCTGTCACCACTTGTGTCGTGTCAGAGGACCTGCCTTCATCTCCCCACTGCAGCAGTGGACCTCAGTCCTTGGAGTAGGAGGGGTGTAAAACACACACACCACGTGCAGGAGCAGGCTGGCTCCCAGAGCACTTTCCCCACGGTCAAAAAACCTGCAGGGATTTTACTCACTCTCACATTTTTACAAAACACCCCACAGGGATCATCTTCAGGACAGGATTGGGAAACTCTGTGTTGAAATGGTGCCCACGGCTCTGCTGGGTGGAAATGCCTTGTCCTGAAGACACCACTCTTCTCCCTTGCTGTTGGCTTGGGAGGACGGGAGGCCAGGGAGGCAGCTGCTGTGCTGGCAGCATGGTGGGAACCAGAGCTTGAACAAATCCATCCATCACCCAGTCAGGAGCGGATGAATTCCAGCTTCCCCCAAACCCATCTCCCACAAGAGCTGCTGTGAATCACAGCAAAACACCGAGTTTGACTGGAAACACTGAATCATCGAGAACCAGCTGCCGCACATTCCTGCAGCATCTCCTGTAGGAGCCTGCCCAGCATCAGGCCTGATGCAGTCCTCAGGTGAGAACACTGGGTCTCTCTCCTAGGCAGAACAGCGACCACAAAGCAGGAGAAGGGAGAGGGCATCTCTCAGATGGCTGTGTCTATGCATGGGCCATCACAAGCAATTTCTTCAGTCAAAAGTACTGCTAAAATACTGCTTTCCATTCTTTCCCAGCATCTCCACTGTGAACATAACATATTCTGCTCTCCTGGCTGCTCTGTTCCACCTAAGAGACAGACGGCTGCTTTCAGCTATGAGTGGGTGATCCCACTCATTATAATGATCCTTCTCATTATAGAAAATGAACTCCAGGCATGAATGACTGCCATATAAGCTGAGCTAAGCCAGGTCATGACACCCCAAATCTCTGACACATAGCCTACAGGACCCTCAGGGCTGTGGGGTGTGGGAGCTATCCTGCTCGTGCGTTCCCTTAAGAGTTGGGAGAACAAAACACAGCTGAGCACATCTCAGCACATCCATCTTTTCTTTTTTTCTGGGGCATCTTACAAAGCACTGTCAGAATCTATATCTTATCCACATAAGGGAACAGATAGTTTCAAGCTGGTTGGACATAGGGCAGTTCTGGTCTGGAAGCCACGTTGGCCATAGCAGAGCTTATTATTTGGTAATTTAGATTATGCACCAGGACTGCCTCACATCTGAACTGTCAGGTACAGGCATCTTGGATCTGCACCTGACTTCTATTAGCTAGTTCTGATGTTGACTG
Organism: Dromas ardeola; assembly: GCA_013398915.1. Classification (NCBI taxonomy): domain Eukaryota; kingdom Metazoa; phylum Chordata; class Aves; order Charadriiformes; family Dromadidae; genus Dromas; species Dromas ardeola. The sequence goes on from VYZM01020333.1 coordinate 593,397, forward strand.
GATCTTGCACGTGAAGACATAGTCAACAGCCCTACTCACTGTCTCCATGCCACTCACAACTTTGTAGATCTCTATCACATCCCTCTATATCTATAATCATATCCCCTGGCTTGTCACACCAAGGTGAGCAGAAAACATCTCTGAAAACCTGTAGCCCCTACACTTCAATGAGGTAAATTAGAATACCATAAAGTCTTCCCACATTTCAGCCAACTCCAAGCAAGAAAAGCCTTAATTTCTTCTTCCTCCCTGGCATTAAGGCAGTCAAGAACATGCCCAGGTGAGCTATGTCACCTTAGACATGGGAGAGTCTATGGTGTCTAATCATAAATATTCTCTAGGATAGTACTAGAAAAAGAGAAGATTCGTCCTTAAAGTGACCTGAACTCCCTGGCTCCCTCACCCTGGCTTAATTCTCTTTCATAAGAGGTTCTTCCCCCTCTTTTAACCCAACTCCTCTTTCGAATTCAACGCAGCCAAGGGAATCTGCAAGGCCACCTTGTTCCCCTCTTCCTTCTCCCCACAACACCAGTGGGTTTCTACTGACATAAACATGATCACAAAGTCGTGACTGCACGGGAAGAACAAACAGGCTGAGCAGATGGGTTGTGAGGGAGGAAGCCCTCATTTAAAACGCAAATAGCTGGTGGTAATTTAGCAGATGTGGTAAGAAAAATCTGGAGAGACAAGCATGAGGTGACTGGATTCCAATTTCAATCAAATAATGTGGAAGTTTCCCTGGCAAGGAAAGGTTTCATCTTCCATCTCCTTGATTACCTTGTTCTGAAGAAATAATGACACTGATGCCAAGTGTCTTCACAGGAATGATCTGGAGTATTCTTCATTTAGGATCTCATATGTTACCAAATGTTTGAGTTTTTTTCACAAGGTAAATCCATCCTTTATAGCCCAAATGTCCATGAGAAAAGACTAAAATTCAATTAGAAGTCATAACACTCATTAATTCCGTAGCACGTTCAATTCTGTTTCCACCCAGAGACAAAGACTTTAGGATCTGTCCTTTATTTCCCCAACATCAAATCAGCAACTCTCAGGAAATATCTTTGGGATGCTATAAAAATCTGTACATCTAGCATATTGTAACATTCATTTGGCCCTAGAATTTCGTCTTGGCAGATGTACCAAAATTGCCACAGATGGGTATGAGGATTTTCTCTTTATAAATATTACAGAGCCATTAATTAAGCAGGGGAAATTAACCCTTCCAGGCAGCACTGCAGCAGGGAGCAGGAAAGCACAGCCACCACCGGCCAACGTCTCAGACTGAACGTGGGAGAAAAGTCATGTGCACACAAACACAAAACTGACAGCAAAGATGCTCTGACATTGACGTTCCTGCAGGTTTTAGAAGACATTTCAACAAGAAAAGCAATTCATATAAATTTCTGGTGCTTGGAAGTGTTTTTCCAAGAAACAGGGAATGAAGGATTTTCAACCTTTTGAAACAAACCGTGGCGTTTCTGTGAGAGGAAGCAAAAGCTCTCCTCTCTAAGAAGATTTCCCCACAGATCCAACCATCAACCCCCCCAAAGACAACAAATGAGGCAATTCCCGCACTCTCTCCCCCTTGCACAGTGCACTTCCCTGTGTTCATTTTACCCACTATTTGCCAGACACAGATTTGGTACAAAAGATTGTCACCCCAAAACACAAGTGAAAAAAAAAATCCAAGCCAAAACTTACTGCTTAGGAGAGGAGGATTTTTTCTTTAGATTTAATGTAACTGGTGCTTGAAACTTCAAGGTTGCTCTAGAATTAGCACAATAACCAGAATGCCCCACTCTTAAGTGTCACGGTATCTAACATCAAAGAGCAGGAAATGCGGGAGTTTTTAGCAAGTGGAGGTTTCTGTACGAATACTTCATGAGAGGAATATTTTCATAAACAAATCATCTCTGCAGTGTTCTCCAGGAGTAGTTTTTAACTCTGCCTGCCATAAATAAATCCAGAAAGAACATGTTTTGGTATCTCCAAAACAAATTTTGCACCATTTTTTGGGTGGAACACAAGGTCTGTCAAGAAGGTCATAGCTTTGTACCTGTCAGCAAGATTGCCAAAGCTTCACCACTGTATTTTTCCTTTGTTTTTAGTCAACAGAGGTATGTTATGTACAGACCTTTGCAGATTCAATACAGCCAGATTGCAAAGGCTGCTCTCAGGTTTATTATTCCCTGATCCTCTTTAAACAAGGGCCCTATATTCATCCCTAGTGTAAGAGCTCTGCTGTCACTCGACTTAGAAGCAGGACGCCCATTTTGAGAGTCCTGTGAGATAAATCGACTCGCAAACCTCTCATTTAGAGTAAGCTAATGTGTAGGACATCAGAAAGCTCACTGTCCAGCAGTGTGTAGTCCAGCTAGACCCTTGTCCTTCCAAACATCTTTACCTGCAGCTCTCTCTATATCAGATATTTGCAGCACCTAGGGGACCAGTTTCAGGGGAAAATGCAGTTAGACTTCATGACGGAGATAGTTGATCAGCTAGAAAAGTTGAGGGGCTTCATGCATCAACTTAAGGGCAAGAATTCATGAATGACCTTCCAAAACTCCTGCAGTAAAGAGCACAAGGCAAGAAAGGCAGCATTCAGGCAGCGGCTCACCTAGGACCCATGGAGAGCACCAGCGGTGCTTGGCCGTGAGCTCCGAACGTGCCCCAGACCAAGCTGGAAATCACATAGGAAAAAAGATACAGAGCGGGCGATGAAACCGCGTGCGAGTAAAAGCTGCTCCGACTGCCTAGCCACACACATTGTCTGACCTGCTCGGCTCCCAGCCTCTTGCTAATAGTAATTAAATGGCTTTGATGAGCACTGACCCCTGGAAAAGCTTCAGTACAAACCGATTGGGCTCAATTGGGTTTTTTTCTGCCTCTTTTTCAGCTCCCTTCCCTTTGCTTTTTACCCTGTTAAGCCTTATTACTTTTGCAGCTGGACTGATTGCCCAGAAAGGGACCAAATAGAAAAGCATCGCTTACCAGAACTAGGAAATATTTCACCACAGCCGTTCACCAGCCATTTCCCCTCTTGCTAGCCCGTGGAGCTGCTCCTGAAAGGGTCGCCCCTTTCCGCTAGGATGTCACAAGCCGGAGATTAGAAGTAAATGCTCTGCAAGCCAAGCCGATCATCCCGCTGCGACCGCATCCAGGTACTGAAGCACAAGCAATGGAAAAGTCCATCAGCCGGCAGAAAACACAGGCGCACGCACACACATTCCCCCCCCCCCCCCCACCCGACACAAGGGACAGGGGGGGGGGAGGGG